>PVKU01002659.1:0-214793 GCA_004027475.1 Anoura caudifer
GATTGGCCGGGGGGTGTATGGCGGGCGCGTGATCAAGGCACCGATTGGTGTGCCACCTGCATGTCTGGAAGGGGGAGTTCTATGGCTCCTGACCGCAGCGTTCGGGCGTAGCCTTCCAGGTCTGATTGTGTCAGCCTGTACCAGGCTTATCCCAGCCCCCAACAGGAACCAAACACACAAAGACAGGGAGCCTGAAACGGAATCTGAGTAACACCAAGGATTAAAAGACAGGAAGATAAAAAAATCAGACATATTAACATTAACATGAAATATTAATATCAAGGAAGCGATGGTGTAAGAGGTGTTTACGGATGAAATGATAGGCCTTCCAGGATTGGTTTTAAGTTACTCCAGCAGGAGAGCAGATCAGAGGGGCCGGTGACAGAGAAAACGAAATTCAGAGAATACTGGCTGCAGCTGGAAGATGGGTACAAGGGGTTCATTATATTGTCCTATCTATTTTTGTGTACTTTTCAAAAAACTTTTTATGATGCCCTCCCCCCACTGCAAGATTTCAAAAATGGCTGTTATTTATTTGCAAAGCAGAACCAGTCTTATAAACAGTGAATGGAATGCACAGCCCTCCTCCAAAGCACTAAGCACAGCACTCCACCAGGAAGAGCCCCTACTCAAATTCTCTGTACACGTGGATACAAGAGCAACATAGATGGCTTGGTGATAAGGGCCTGACAGGAAAGGGACAGGGCAGGTCAAAGCCACATGCAAGGCCAAGTCTGAGGGCTAGGGATACACTGGAGAAGATGCTATGAATAGAGAGGAACTGAACCCCTTCCTGACAATATTCTGCTTTTCATACCATCTCCTGTGTCCTTACTCTGAAGCCATGTTTTTAACATGTCTAAACGGGATTTTGTCCTTGCAACTAAGCAAAGCCTAAACAGAACAATTATACTGCACTGTATCATATACTAACTATGTGACCTTGGGCAAGTTATGTAAACTCTAAGTCTCCATTTCCTCATCTATAAAATGGACACACTAGCTCTCCTTCTTATGTTATAATGCAAATTAGATAAAATAATATGTGCAAAGTCTACCCCACTGAGTTTGACATGAACAAATTATCCACAAATATCAGTCAAAGCTAATAAGCTATCAAGGAATACAAGCTTTTAATTCTGCAAAAAGTACACTGTTACTAATATTCATACAATGCACAGGTATCTGCTCACGTGTGCAAAAGAAACAAAGGATGAAGTAGAAACCCATGGGACCAGTTACTTGTAGGGCAGGTGGTGCTGCACAGGAAGAGCAGCACTTCAGAATATGACTTTAAGTTCTGACTTCTGGAAACATACTCAAAACATAAGTAAATACACAAAAACATGGGACCCCCAAATAGGATACAAATAAAAACAAATGGGCTCAAATATATTACAAAGTAGTAACAGAGTACCTAGGGAGAAAGAATCTATTCTATACTTACAGAAAAACAGTCCTACCTTACTATAAACTAAGGCCACAGACAAGAGAAGGGCTGGGAACATGGACTAGAGCTGGCAGGTGGTTTTCAGTGGCTTCGGCCAGTGGTTTGGAAGCTCCTCTATGGGCACTCTAGGGCTCAGGATCAATCATGGCTCCCGAGGTTACGAATCAGGAGAGGGAGGCTGAAACAGGGGTTAGCAAACTTCTAGAAGGCCAGGGAGCAAATTCTGAGGCTCTGAGACCACAGGTCTCACAACTGCTCAAGAAGAGCTATAGATGAGCATGACTGTGTTCCAATGAGACTTCATTTACAGAAATGGTAGGGCCTGATTCAGTCTGCAGGCCATAGTGTGCTGACCCTTGGGCTAGAAGTGGATGTATCTGCCCAACCCTGAGTGATTGATAGACACGTGAAACCAAGTTAGATGTGAAGATTCAGGGGTCCCCAACCTCTGCACAATGGATGGTACTGGTCTGGGCCTATTAGGAACCCGGCCGAAAAGCAGGAGATGAGCTTGAATGAAATGCTCTTGAATCACCCCCAAACCATCCCCCACCCCCAGGGTCCATGGAAAAATTATCTTCCACCAAACCGGTCCCTGGTGCTAAAAAAAGTTGGGGACCAGGAATGACACTTCCTGGTCTCCCTACCTTGTATAGTATGATTGTGTAAGACACTAACACTGGGGGATCTAAGTGAATCATCTACAGACTTAACTCTTTATTTTGAAATAATTACAAACACAAAAAGTTGAGACACAGTAGAGGTCACGCGGACCCATCACCCTGCTTTCCTCAGTGGCGACGCCTTAAACACTGCAATGCAGGACCCAAAACAGGAACTGACACACAAACCAGACGTAGGTCTAGCCGGTTTCGGGAGGCATTCTTTTGTGTGTTTCTGTACCAAGTTCCCAGCCATCTGCCACCCCTAGAGATCCAGTCAGTTCCTGAACTGTTCAATCACCACGCACACCTCCCTCCTGCTGCACCTTTAGTCACTCACGTCCAACCTCCTCCTGCTGTTCCCAACCCTGGACAACGCTGACCTGTTCTACCACTTCTGTCATTTCAAGAACACTATGTAAAGTCACACCTGTAGACCTTCTGAGGATGCACAATGCCCTTGAGCACTCAGCACAATGCCCTTGAGCACTGGGCAGGCTGCTGTGGGGACACACAGCTATTTCACTGCTGGGTGGTATCCTCTGGTATGAATCTGCCAGTGTGTTGAACACTCACCCTCAAGGCGCATTTGGGCTGATTCCAGTTTTTGACAAGAATGAAGTTGTAAAACTTGAATATGAGTTTCTGAGTGAAGAGTTCTCTAGAAGAAATGCCCCAGAGTGCAGTGTGGGTTCGATTCTTTGAGAAACTGCCTGTTTTCAGAGTGTTGGCACATTGAACGTTTCTACCAGCAGTAAATGAGACCCTGTTTTCAGCGTTTGGAATATATATGTATATATATTTTTTAGCCATTCTAATGGAGTGTAGTGATACCCTACTGTACGCTTATTTGTATTTGGCCAGTGATGGTGGTGTTGAACATTTTTTTCCATGTGTTTCTCTGCTTTGAGCTACTTTTGTTAATTTCTTAGGAGTCTAAAATCATTTCAAAATGACAAATGAAAAACTTAAAAAGAAACTTAAATACAAAAAGACACTGAACCTCAGCCCTCCACATCCTGTGTCTGGGTGGTTTTCAGTTTTGGGGCCTGTGTTGATTGTGTAACTGGACGAAATAGTATGCCATTAAAAGTGCCGCCTAAAGCTTTATTCAAGGGAGAGAGCAGGTGGACAGTCGGCAACGCGACAGCACGGACGGTGGGCTAGACTCGGTGTCCACGGATGACATCCCCGCTGGGGTCTGCCCACAACTGGGGTCATCCCCACAGAGTCGGCCTTTTCGGGGCTACGTTCTCAACTGCGAGGTGTCATCCCCAAAGACACCCTCAGCCCCGAGGTTCCAAGGCGGAATCAATTTCGCTTTCTGTTAAAAGACACTTCACCTTTCCGCAGGAGGACTCGAGAAACATGAAACGCGGGCAAAGGAACTGAGGACACGAGAACGAGGCAGGTGTGGGAGGCGGAAAGGGCGCAGACCGCGTGGGGACACGGATGGGCACAAGACGAAGGGAAGCCCAGACAAAGGACGCAAGGGGGCTCCCAGGCAACGAGACTCGGACAGGCAGAGAGACAGACAAAATGGTCCACAGACACGGGGCGGGTGTCCGGCCTCAGCGCTGTGCCATCGTCTGCACCTTAAGGACCCTAGAGTGTTATTCCCTGTCTTCCCCCAGAACAGCACCCCCAGGTGGGGTGGGGTCAGTCCAGGAGGCAGGGAACGGAGGGGCCTTACCCGGATGGGGTGCCGGGTCCACAGTCGCGCCTGGTGGCGGGGCGGGGGATGCGTTCTGGCCCAGGCCCCGCGGCCGCCTCTCCAGCCGCCACACCAGCCAGCGAACTGCGAGCAGCAGGACCGAAGCACCGAGCAGTTCCCAGGCCAACGCTGCCCACTCGGTGGCCACCAGCCGCTGCCACAGCATCGCCACCACCCTCCTCACCGCCGCCACCACCGAGGAGATCGGCGCCCCTCAGGACCCCACGTCCCGGGTTGCCCACGCTACTGCCTGACAGCGCAACTCCGGGGTCGCCTGGCGGGGGGCCGCGGCTACACGCACAGGCCAGGATGCTCCCACCAGCTTCCGGTGACTCAGCGAGGGAAGTGCGACTGTGGCCTCGACCGCTGATGGCACGGGGCGGGCGAGGGCACGCGGTCAGGCATGGCACAGGCAGCTCCGGACGCGGGGTCCTGAGGCGGGCGAGGATGGGGGGCAGATCCCAGACGGGGGTGTGTCCCGACGGCTGAGCAGCGGCCAGGACGGCCTTGCTGCTCCTCTGCCGGACAGCGTCTTTTCTTTGGCTTTGTCGGTAGAGGCACTTTGCAAGCGGAAGAGGCCGGAGGCCTGCAGCGGCCACGCGTCTCCGGAAGACGTTTCCTGTTTGCCGTGCAGCCGGCTCCACCCTCTTCTCAGCCCTTGTCATTGCGTCTCCTGACCGGAGTGCGTCAGGCTCCCCCAGGAAGCGGGAAGCCTTTCACCCACAATTCTCATCGGGGTCATTCTTGATTAGAAATAAAGTATAAAAGGGGTGAAACCGGGGGCCTCAAAACTGAGACTCAGTCCCGCTGCTGTAAGCAGGGCCAGGGGCTGGCCAACGACACCCCGGTAGACACACGTGCGGCTTGGGAGGGGCTCTGCCCTCTGCTCGCTGGGAACCTCCCTGATTGTGCAAACTCCCCTCCAGGTACCGACTGGGCGTGGCAGCAGTGACGTGGGGACCAGAGGGGGAACACGGGTAAGCAGTTGTGTTGCTGTGGCCGCGCTGCCACAGCTGGATTTCATAGCCCATTGGAAACTTTGGCAAACAACAAATTCTTTCAAGAATGAACACTGTGTGAGTGCATGAGATAAAAGTTACCCCCAAGATGGCTCTTCCTCTCTATATATGAACCCCAATGAAATATGAAAATCTGTAACAAAAAATAGTTTATTGCACAAATTTTAAAGAATTCCCAAGCACGCTTGAATTTATAAAAAAAAAAAAAAAAATCAACATGCTTTTTAAAGTTACAATTTGTTGTGCATGGTGATACCTTTCCCCCAAACTGCCCCAACCTGAGGAGTCTGTTTTATGAATTTCTAATTGATGTAACTTAGAAGCTCTTGAGTTTTCTAGTCTCTCTCAAACATTACCCAAGGATCCTATTATGACCTGAGACCACCACACATGAGAATGGCCTGGTACGTGGTCACTGGACATGTGTGAATAAGGCTGAGGGTCCCACACATCCCAGTGCTGTCCACATCGCAGGGGACTCTCAAGAAGGGCCATTTCTCTTCAGACACGCTGGTCCCTGTCGCTGCCAAAAACATTTACACACATTTTTGTTAAAAAGACACACATGAAGTAGAAATGTACGTCACAATGACTTTGCAGTAACCCTAGACCAAGAAAGGTCTAAGCCACGAGGGGCTTCGTGAGACTTCCCGATGCCATCGCCACAGGCCGGCTTCCCAGTGGGCACTGCTGTCCAGACCCTGGGAGAAGAAGAGCACGTTTCACACCCCAGCCAACAGAAACGCCTCTTACTCCTCCAGATACCGGCTGAGGCAAAAGTAGGTTTACAGTTGTGAGTACAAGAAACAGTTTACTCTTGTGTTCTTATTACTGTATTATTTTGCACATGAACAACTGTAAACCTACTTTCACCCCACCCTGGAGAACAAAACCTCAGATCTGTGGCATCTGCCTGATAAATCAATATAAATCTCATTGCAGTAAGTATTTTTTGCAACATAGGAGAAACAAGTAATGACATCTTAAGGTGGCCACGCCCACATTCTGAGTGAGGGCATGACAGCATACTCGCACACAAGACAAAAGACACACCAATGCAATGCAATACAGTGGGGAGCCTGTCATCACAGATACTCCAGACACGACTGCTGGTGTTCCCAAGTAAGTTCCTAATTCCCACTCATCCCCACACAGAAGAATGTTTCACGTGTTGAGAGAAAAAGTGACAGCAGAGTCCCATGGAGATAAGAAAGCAGGAGCCCACAGAAGACATGAGCTCTTGAATCCCAGCCCAAAGCTGGCTGGGTGCTGGCTGGACTGGAGGGTGGGAACTGCAGATGAAGGTGGCACAGGGCAAGGCCAAGAAGCCAGAGAGTACGTGTGCAGAGGCACACATGCACACGTGCACACGGAGGGTGGCCAGACCAAGGCAGGGGGTGAGGACACTGGCTCCCCCTTGCTGGACGCACGCAGAGTTAGTGTTTCCTCAGGGAAAGCATACAGTGATGACTGGCAGGCCTTCCACCGCATCTGGGGCTGAATGCCATTTCTTGGTTTTAAAATTAAAACAAGGGTAATGCAGCCAAAATAAATAAGAACATAAATTATCATCTTTCTTTTCTGATGGTACAAAAACAATTTTTTAAAAAATGATTTCCAACTATTATGAAAAGCAGAATACATTTATAATGAGTTTTCAAGTATTGTTTTGAGATTGACCCTGTACAAATGAGACACATGTTTAGAAGTCCCAATACTTGCTGGGGAACCTTTTTTAAACAACATCTTTGTGTTAACACTACTTTATCGATGAACCTTCTGACAGCATATTATAAGAGAACACAGCTTAAAGATACCTTTTTCTCCACAAAGGAGACCCAAGTTGCACACATGTCACTCCACCTTCAGAGCAGCAGATCTGCACAGAATGCACATGCACCCACCTCACTTTCCTCTAACTTGTTACAATAAATATTTTAGGTTTTCTTAGCTAACTTGAGGACAAGCTTACAGCCCTCAAGTTCCATAGTCTTTCAGTTTCTGCTAGTGTAAGTGCTTCAGGTGGGACATGTGTGCAGGCAAACCTCACGCACTTGTGGTGCCTGGTTTCCAACATGGCTTTTCCACGTTGGGAGAGTGTGGGGACCTCACCACCTTTCCCCTTGGGGCACCCTGACTCTTCCAGGAACCTCACTGCGCTCCAGATAAGATGTTAAAGGACTGTGGACCTCCAGATGGCCATCACCACTGAGTCCAACATGTCTCTGATTACCACAGGTCCTGGTGCTCACTGCCACCCAGAGCACAGAAGGTGCAGCCTGGAGAAGCCGTGTTACCTGGGCTGGAACCCCGCCTACCCACCTGACCTGTGCCTCTCTCCAGACCTCACACGTCAGGCCAGCATGTGGGGACCATAGCATCCTTTTGGGTGCCCCTGGTGACCACAGGGCCTGCCTGGGCGATGATCAAGGCAAGGCCAAGCAAGGATGGGTTGGACAGGTGGACATCGTGCACTTGTAGCAAGGAAAAAGACACTCAAAAATAAAGTGAAACAAAAACTAGAAAGAATGCTCTTTGTCTAAGAATATTTGGTTTCAGAAGGTAAATAAAATAATTATGTTTCTTAAAATATAATTTTCTGACATCCCTTAATCCTACATGTACATTATTTCCTAGTAGCAGATTTTCAAAAGGCAATCAAAAAGCAGACAATTTAGGTCATTTTTAAATAATATGAGGACATACTTTTTAAAGATTAGTCTATAATTCTTAGTATTTACATACATGTCCTATGGTGGGATGGCTATGAAAATAAAATAAAAATAAAATAAAATAAAATAAAATAAAAACCAAAGGTGCAAATAAATTTTCACTTCCGAGGGAGGTGAAGCTTGTAGTGGGTCCCACAGGGAGTGAAGTGAACCCACGACCAGGTTCCCTAGGACCAGTGGCTGCAAAGCCACATTTATGTCACTCGTGAGGTTTTGCTTCCTACAAGTAACCCTCAGAGACCTTCCAACACTGTCACCAAAAGTGCACCCAGGATTTTAAGGTTTGGTCACTTTGTGGGGAAGCTGGCTGTGATCTGCAGGTGGCTCTGTGATTTTACCCCTTGTAAAGGCAAACACAAAACTTAAACTCCATCGCTGAAAGAAACGGCTCAGTCAGATACATAACCTTGTGAGGGACCGTCCGGACAGTTATACACACTCAGGGTGGGGATGCTCAGCAGATGCCATTCCCAGCCCCTCTGTGGAAGCCCTGCTGGGAGCTGGTGACCCTGTGTCTCCTCTAGGGTTGGCATGGACACCTGGGGAAGTGGGGCTGGCGGCGAGGTCCCCTGGAGTCCACGAGGACAGTGACTTGTGCACAGTGACAGCATGTGCCTCCATCTGGCGCTGCAGGCTGTCCATCTCCTGCCTGGGGACACAGGGAGCAAAGGTGGGAAGGCCAGTCAGAGATGAGCCAGGATGCCATTGCTTCCCCACAATGGATGTGGAGCCTAATAGGCTTCAACTGGACAGCCATTCGCTCACACATCTCTGGCACCTTCCCGGACCAAAGGAGCCTATTTATACCAGCAACAGCGATGGGGGACACAAAATTTAAGGGACTCTCGACACTGTTCTTGGTGGTGTGTAAAGGCCAACAGGCCACCAGGCTCCACACACAGTCTTCTGTTCAGGGATGTAAGGAAGATGGAGCCAAGAGACTCACACACAGCTCCACTCACAGGGTCCAAAAAAGATGTCCCCACAAGGCCATGCACTCTGTACATCAGCCTCATGCCAATGGAGTTTAAGGGCTCAGGACCTGGTAATTTAGGGCTTCTCGGGGTTATTTAGCTGCAGGCAACTCTCATCTTACAATGTGACCCCACTTAACAGAGACCTGCTCAGCCCTGGCTGGGTATTCAGTGCTGCAACAGGGACTCTGCCAAGTTCAACACGCGACTCAGAAACTAAGCAACATGAGACAGAGCCTTTCGTACTTCAGTTGCTGGAGGCAGCTGTTGAGGTTCCGCAGGGGCTCCTTGCTCACGGCGGGAGGGGGCCTCAGCAGTTCCTCCAGCAGTGAGGCTGGGACTGGGCAGTCAGGGACCTTCACTGGTGTCACAGGGCTGGAAGGGCTGGCCTCGCCTCTCCGTTCCTTTCTCTGTCATAAAAGCATGTAATTAGCTGTCCGCTGCCCACCCCACTGTCTCCCCTCCACACGGCCCTGGGAAGGTATGTAAAGTTGTCTGCACCCACTGAGCTAGCAGCCACAGGGGCTCAAGAAATGCTGGCCAAAGACAAAACCTTCCTGATGCACATGATAGAACACACACAGTTCTGACTCCTCAGGACAGAGCCAAGCCCTAAATGTGAGCTCCAACACGGGACTTTCCACGAGAGATCACAACCCTGACTCTGAGTTTCCCTAAGAAATTAAGTCAATTTTCTGACTCAGATGACTCCCCTTTCTAACACTTCAAATTAAGACTTTGCACAGATACACGCTGATGCTACTAAAACCTTGAATCTGTGCCATTTCTCTGACCAGGAAAACACGAGTGTATGCTCATGTGAGTATGTCTCTGAGAAGAGACAAATGCTAGGCATGCAGACAATCTGAGAGGGGCCTGTGACTACAGCCTTGAGGTCCCGGGTTCAGGGCCCAAGCTGGTCTCAGCTGAGTGCACCAAGGGGCTAGGGATTTTAACACAGCAAACCATAACCTCAGTTGGTTTATAAAGCCCAGTCAACAACATGATAACTGAACTCATAAATAGAAGCAAACATTTTGTTGGAAAAGTCACCAAAATAAATACTAGGACTACTGTCCAAGCAGAATTCTCCACCACATTTCACACAGGGGCTGCTGAACGTGGGGTCAAATGCAATTTTATGTCTGAGATCCACGTCCCCCCAAAGGCCTGCAGTTCCCCTTCCTGATGCCAGAGCCTGCTCACCATCTTGGCTGCGCCACGTCGCAGGTCCAACTTGAGCTGCTGGTTCTGCTGCAGCAGAGTTTTCATGTTGTTCTTCAGCTCTGACACTTTGGCCTGAAGCACAAACTTGTCTTTCTGGGTCTTGTACAGGTCCTCCTGCACCATCTCCAGCTCAGACTTGATGTTCTAAGGGAAGTCAAGTCATAGAGTTTTCACAGTTGAAAGATCTGAAATGCTGCCAAGGTGTCTGTTTGCGTGTCACAAGTCTAAGGAGACACAGCAAGGTGCTAACTGTTGTAGGTGCCCCTGCCTGGCTCCGGGTCCTTCCTGCAGGCCAGTCTGTGATGCTGGCAGTTCCATTTGCATCCTGCATGCCCTCACCCCCTCAATGCTACCCTGACCTCACCCACAACGAGTCAAAATCCCCAGTGCCAATCCCATGCTCAGCTACTGAGAAAGAGTGAAAGTCAGTCCTGGTGGCCAGTAAAGATGCTACAGACAAGTCATGCCCCCAAACCCTCTGCGGTCAGGACCACCCCAGGCACCATCATGTAGATGTGTCACATGTGCCGTGTCACTCATTGCTACATTTTGCAGCACAGCCCAGGTGGGGCACCAGGCTCTGGTGTCCTTGGCCTCCACCCGCTGCATGACATCTCTGTGAAATGGGGTAATGGACATCTCTGTGAAATGGGGTAACATGGTCCCATTATCATTGCTGATGCGGTGGGAGCAGTGACTGCCTGTGTCACGGCTGTCTGAGGCAAAATCTGCCCGATGACCTCAGGCTGTGTTCCCAGTACCTGCAGAGACTGCTCAGCTCCATCCAGCTCTCGCCTACTCTGCTGCTCAGTCAGGTCCAGCTGCTGCTTCAGGGACTGGATTTCTCTCTCCTTCTGATCCACCTCCCACTTGAGGTTTTCCATCTACGGGAGGGAAAAAAAATCACACGAGCAAAGGAATTTCACAGTGGCCTTCTTGCACAAGAAGCACTCCATTTCTGTGTCTTGTTTAATATCACACTTAGAGACACACGACTGTCCCTGAGCCAGCAGGCGGGGAAGCAGCAGAGTCCAGCCATACGGGTCCTGTCACTGAAAGCAGAACTGCCCTGCCTACCTCCTGGTTTCCTGCAGGCTGTCTGCTCAGCTGCTCATCCAGCTGCTTCTGCAGCAGCTGCAACTGTGTCCGCGCCTCTGCCAGCTCTGCCTGGAACTGTGCAACTTCCTGGGCATGTGTGCCCTCCTGACGCCTGGCACAGAGAACATGGCAAATGCAATGACAACATGCTGCCCACCTGACCCCTCAGCCCAAATGTGTCAGCTCTGTGACCCGTCCTGGGGGAGGGGCTCATGTGCTGCTCACTCTGGGCAGGGACCCTCTAGGGGTGGTCAATGAACTGTCTCAACTGAGCCTCACAAGCCCCCTGGGATTATGGTAGGGGGGACAGTTACACACGAGCCTTAACCCATACAATTTGAGGCTCTCCTCGTCAGAGCTGACAGTGAGCCTCAGAGGTGGGCACAGCCCTCGGGAATAGTCCTCCACAAAGGAGAGTCTACTCTCGACGAAGGGCCAAGAGAGCACAGAGGGGACGGCAGCATGGCGATGGTAACACGGAGGTTAAACACAGACTTCTTGAGGCAGACTAGATATCTCCTTCCAAGGCCTGCTCACACGGTGACCTCAGAGTGTGCAATGTACTGAGTAGACACGGGGCACAGCCCTACTGGGACCCTGTGGTAGTTGGCCCTCTGCCCGTGGACACTCACTGGAGACACTCAGCCTCCGCCTGCAGTGTCTGCACCAGGAGCTCCTTGGCCTGAAGTTCCTTCTTCACCTCGCTCAGCTCCAAGGTGGCGGCCTTGAAGTGGCGGCGGTTGTGCCCTGCTTCTGCTTTGGTCGCAGCCACCTGGAAGGACACTGGCCTCAGCAGAATTCAAGGCAAGAGCAGTATCCCCTCTGCCCTCGCTTGCCCTAATGGGTACCAGGGCTCTCCTGACCCCACTGTCACCCAGGCCCTGATGCCACGTCTGTGTTCAGGACACGTCAGAAAAGGCCCTTGTACATTAAATTCCTGGAGAGAACAACTGTGTCAAGGGGCCCATGCTCAGTTTTAGACACTGAAAACGTGCCCTGTAATGGCTGCATGTGGCTGCACTGTGGATGTGTCAGATGGTGGCCACACACCTGTTCCCTGAGGCTGTGCACTTCTAGCTTCTCTCTCTCTAGGGCAGCTTGTAAGGTCTGCACCAGGTGCCTCATCTGGTGGTCCTCCTCCTGTTTGCGCTGCATGATGGCCTGAACCTGTAGCACAGCACCAAGGGGACCAGTCAGGAAGGACCTCAATGCCACAGTCTATAGAGCCCAGGACAAAGCATAAGCCACCATAATCGGTGCCACATGGGGGCCAGGGCCAAACAGAAATCTGTGAGTTCTCTGATGGCTGGAAAATCCAAGGCTGTCCACAGCCATAGGAGGACATCCCTGAAATACCCAGCTCCCCCGCAACTCCAGAAGCTTGGGAGCCTGAACCGAGAACAGGGTCTGAAGCAAGACCCCTGCTGGTCCCTTACAGACAAGCAACTGCCTTGATGTGGTGAGGGTCCACCCTGGCCCAGCAGGAGTTGCCCACCCCAACCACTCCCAGAACTCAGTAATGGGCCAGTTTGGGGCCTATGTGCACATGTGAGGTGGATGTCACACTCTTCCTGCAGGAGCAGCAATGACTAAGCCTGATACCTGGAGGTTCAGCTCTACAAGGTCAGCCTCCCTCTTGGCCAGCGCTGTCTCCAGCACGCTGTTGTGTTCCCGCAAAGCTGCGTTGGACTGGCCGAGGCCGGTGAGCTTCCCTCGCTCATGCTCCAACTCCAGAGCTAACTTCTTTTTTGATTCCTCAAGGTGCTTTATTTTCCTCCTAAAGCCCCTGGATTCCTGAAGCTGAAAGAAGTCCCAGTGATGTTATACAGTCACATGTTCTGGCCAGGGGAGCTGTTACCCATTGGGAGCAGAACAGCCAACACAAAACGCAGTGACAGGTACCTGGGGCCTGACTGACAGTCAGTCTCATGCGATCTTTAAATGTTCAGCCCGCCTGAACTATGCTCCTTGGAATTTGCAACAAGAGCACCACAGGCGGGAGGATGGCTGCCACAAGGCCTCTGATGCCCCCCACATGGGGGGCAGCAGACATGTCCTGCTAGCAGCTGTCGTTACCATGCATGGGGTGGGGCAAGTCTACACTTGGGCGGTCAAAGGTCCAGAGACGTGGTGGGATGAGTGTGGAGTGCAGAGCAGTCAGGTTCAGCACATGGGCCAGCCAGGCTGATGCTCCAGGGTCCTTTTTCTCTGCACCAGAGCCACAGTGGAGCAGTGTGGCCTGTACACTTTGCTATGTGACCACGAGCTCACCTACCTCATCCTCCAGCTCCAGCACCTTCTCCCTGTACTCCTCCAGCTCCTGGCTAGTCAGCGCGATAACCTCCTGCAGCTCCTTCTCCAGCATCACCTTGCTGTGGCCCACAGTCTGCAGCTCCAACTCTAGGGTCTGGATTCTCTCCTAACAACAGGATAGGAAGGTGGACAGAGTCGTGGGCTTCAATATGGCTGTGGCAGGTGCTGACTTCCCTCCTGTGTAGCCCTGCATCACCTGACTCAAGAGGTTGCTGACCACACTGACAGCAGGACTTAACTAACCACTGTACGCACACACGGGCACACATTCCCGTGCATACACACTCTTACTGCTGCTGTGGTGTAGGTGCTGTTCACGCTTCTCTCCACTGAGCCTCCTAATGAGGGGTCTATTTACTCAGACTCAGGAAGGTGAATGACCTGCCCACAACCCACTTTCTACGTGTGGCTTTTGGGCTAAGCTCCTACGGTGAACGGAGAATAGAGTTTATGGGCTTTGTACCTTCTCACCTACTGCATAAGACAAGAAATTAAAAAAACAGATGTATTTTACAGTAGAAGGGAAGTTGTAATTGAATGAATTTTCCACTATGATAACTGCAAGTGATAGAAACAAAGTTCATGTAAGAATGCAATGACTAAATGTAAGTGAAGTACCTTAAATTGGAGTGTAATAAATAAAGTGTAAACTAACTTACTCAGGCAGACTTACTCTGAGTAGCAAAAGTGAAAAATGGTCAGACCCAAAGCTGGCAGGGGTCCCAAGCAAGTCCAAGAGCATTCATGTCATATATTCAGGCCTGCCTACCCACTCCCCAATGGGAGCTCCCACCTGCCACCATCCTCCACACTGCTCAGGGATGCCAGCTAACCACAACCTTAAAAATAACCTACAAGCCAAAGGCTTTGGGCTCACAGCATGAATGTCCTTCCCCAATTCCTCCAGGATAAGGCTTCCTGTCAGCAGAGTCACCTGCTACCACCTGCACCTGGACACGGGCGCATACCAGCATGGACCTGAGCGCCCCATTTTCCTGTTCTCTCCGTCACAGTCTCTCCTGGCCTCACCATCCCTCCACAGGAGAGTCGTAGGTCTCACCCTACCTGGCCCCAGTCTACTCAACACACACCCTGACCCCTTCACATCGCACAGGCCCATTCTCTGCTGAGACACCAAGCTGTCCACCCTAATGCCTTGGTTACTCAAATATACCTCCTCTGAAAGATTTTCATGATTGTCCCACAGGCACTGGAACCCTCACTAGCCCTCACTCACACTGCTCACAGAAATGCTTCCCAGACACTGAAGGGGCATGAAGGAGCCAGGGTGGTGAGCACACTGTGGGCCCTGCCTGATGACTGAGTGTCCAGTGTCTGAGCAGACCCCACAAGCCCCATAGTTCCACAGGGGCTAAGGGAGAGGACCTGCATGCAGCTCCCACCCCTGGTCACATCGACATGATGTTGAATTTTAGAGAGCCGCTGCCCATACACTTACTCCACCCCTCACAGGGGTCTGTGAGAATTTCAGGGGAAATGCTTGCACCCTGTCACGTCCCCACCCTGGGAACCCATGACAAGCCAGAGCAGACGCAGTACCCACGTGCAGCATGAGGTCACTGGGGCTGCCAGCCTCCTGGGCTCTCAGCTGGCTCAGCTCGGCCTCGGCCACCTCCTTGGCTGTGAGGGCCTCCTGCAGGCGGCGGCTGAGGATGCTCACAGCGCTCTCATAGGCCTTGTGCTTGCTCTTCATCTCCTTCTGAGCGCTGCTCAGGTCTGAGCCCAGACGCATTACCCTCTGCTTCTGCTCGGTGATGGCCCTGGGGCATGGCAGAGGAGACAGGCTGTCTTAAGTTCCCCATACTACCTGCCCCCAGCTTCACCTCTCCTGATCCTGCACCCCTAGATCCAAGACCCATGGATGTGGCCAGTGTTGGCAGCCCCACAGTGCCCAACACTGTACTCAAACCCACCCAGCCCCTCCTGGAGCTGTTCACAGGCTCCTACCCAACACAACAATGAACCTGACCACAGGGTTATGAGTAAATCACAGCTGATAAGTGGCACCTGTGTGCATGTGCAGGCTACATTGGGGTAGGGTCGGGGCAGGGCTGGTGTCCACCAAAAGCAAGACACACAACTCAAATGGAAATATAAACAGAAAGGGTGAGTCCCAGGCTCACCTGGCGGCCCCCTGATGCAGTTCTTCAATCTGTGACTTGAGCACCTCATTTGCCTCCGTCAGAGCAGCCACCTGCTGCTTTTCAAACTGCAGAGACTTCAAAGGAGGGAGGAGGAGCCAGTGAGTGCAAAGCCCCATGTGCCCCTATAGCCTGATACTGGAAACACCCCAGGCACTTGGTCCTGTTTCAGGGTCACCTCCAGCATGTGGGCTTTGAAGGTCCTGACAGAAAGCTTTGCCCTTTTTTGAGGGACTGTGTCAGAGAAGTCAGGGGCCTCAGCTGTCTGTGTCACAGCGATAGAGGCAACACTGGGAAGGAGCCCCTTCCCCCTGGGCTCCCCAGCACCCATGGGAGCAACTGTGAACCAATCTGGGAAGCTCGGCCTCCTCCTGGCCCCTCTTGCTGCCCTGAGCATGTCTGTGACATCACTCACAGCGAGGTCCCCACTCCTGTAGCTCCACCTGCACACTCATGGCTCTAATGCTCTCTCTTCCCAAAACTCTTAGCTTGCAGCCTCCCGTCAGTCTGCCAACCTGCACCCTGCCTGGCCCTTTCCTGAGACTTCAAAAACCTCACATGCCAAACAGCCTTGGTTTGACATGCACCCACATTTGTCATTTCAGGAACACCCTGCAGCCCCAACAAGGCCCTGGACTGAGGTCTCGCTCTCCCCACCCTCTCAGGCACCCTCAGCCCTTGTGGCACTACTATCTACACCAGCTCCTGCTTGCACCCTGGCCTACCCTTGACCACAAGACCTGCACAGGTGCACCTCCATCCTGCTGGTCCTCCACACCTCTCACCACCTCCCACTCCCAGAGGCAGAAGCAAATGTTTCAACCTGGGGCTCCCTCCTGTCCCTCAAACCCAGGTCACCCTTGGGTCTCCCCACAATGCCAACTCTCTTCCTGCACTCAAATCCACGTCACCTGCCTGCAGGTACCTGTTGCCTTCACTGCTATATGCCCCTCTGCCCCAGCCGATCTAGATAAAGCCCCCCTGCCCCATTCCCATGAGAGCCCGAACAGCCAAGCCTTCTCTGTCAGCGCATCCACAGACCTGCAGATGCATCTCCATCTCATCGCGCTCCCGTTGCACTGACTCCAGTTGCCCTTCGAGAGCTGCCATCTGCTGCTGGACCTGGGACACCTCCTTTTGTAAGCGCGCCCGTTCCGCCTCAACGGACTTCTTGTCCCCTTGGACCTGGATCAGCTCTCGCCTCAGGTCCTTCACCTCCACGTCCAGCCTCTTCTTTGTGGCCTTGAGCTCGCTGATGAGCTGGTCTCTGGAGGCAGCATCGCGCCGGTAGGCCTCCATCATCACCTGCCAGGACAGGGCTGCAGCCAGTGCGGGTGGGGGCCACCAGGGGACACGTGGCTTACACGAAAATGCTTGTAGGCCCTGAATGGTGAGGCTCAGTGGGTTGGGTGTCACCCCACAAACCAAAAGGCCACTGGTTGGATTCCCAGTCAGGATACATGTCTGGGCTGTGGGCCAGGTTCCCAACTGGGGGTGTGCAACAGGCAACCAATTGATGCATATCTTGTACATTGATGTTTCTATTCCTCTTTCTCCCTCCCTTCCCCTCTAAAATAAATAAAACCTTTTAAAAAACACTCATAGCTTGTCTGGGGCTAAATAAAGATAACACTTTACCAAACTGAAGACATCATCAATCGAGACACCCCTGTTATTTTGCTCCCTAACAAGTTGGGCGAAGCACAAAGCCGTTATGCCAGGTGCTGGCTCCTTCAGTATCCATCTTCCCAGGAGTCTGGCAGTTCATTCTCTGAGTTGTGCTCCTGGCTGGTAGTAATGCCCACACCACTCAGCACACTCCCTCAAGGGCCAACCCTCCTCAGACGCTGCGCTGGCGACACTCTCTCATGCCTCCCATGTGGATGGACTTCACGAACCAATATGCACCCTGTGTGCACCAAGACCGACATCAACACTGGGTCAATGTTGTTTTCCAAGCGCATGTTAAACAGAAGCTCAGCCTGCGTAGTGGTGACACACATTCTCTGCTGTGACCACAGGGCATGATCCAGCTGGACACCAGCCCCACTGTGGACATACCTGACTCGAGACTTTATATGGGAGGGGGAGGGGCATGTCTTAGAGTAAATGAAGTGCCTTTAAAAACTGAAGGCGTCTAGACGCTCGCTACATTGCTCTTGATCAATGCGACCTAGTGATGTGATTAGACCACTTATAAGGCTGTTTTCACACGCTTATTTTATGTAAAAAACACCAACAACTCAACTTTACCTTTTGTTGAAGAAACTGTTCTTTTATTTTCTGCGTCTGCTTTTTCAGAGAGGCAGTCTCTTCCTGCAGGTGTTCCACCTATGAGGGACATGTGTGCATTTTGGTCCCCGAGTCAGGGTAGGAAAGACAACTTCCCAGTGGGACGGGAATGCCACCCCACTTCCTACCCACTGTTTTAAAAATAATAACCTTAATCCACGGTGCAGGTACCAGCAACTTGGTTAATAACATCACAGGCAAAACAGAAGCATGAGCAATAATGCCTCATACCAACAACTGTCTCTTCCAGAGCTCTCCAACTATCAGCTGATGTCCCTATTACTAACAGTAGAATCAAACTCAAATTTACTCAAAGAATCTGTACAATTGCTGTAATTACGTCCCTGCTGGTTTGAAAACCTGCCTCTGCATGCCCTAGAAAGTAACTTAGCTCCATCATCATCTGCAGAGAAAACGCGGACCTCCCTCCATTTTACTTCCCAAAAGGAGAATTCCATTGACTTTTTGTCTTGTCCTGTTGCTTATGTAGTGGGACCTGAAGACAAAATTATTGCCTGACGCCAGCTCTAGTTTTGCACATCCTGCAGCTTTCTTGTTCTGCCTGTATTTTTAACATTTGTCTACGTCCAGTCATGTTAGCTATTCGCATCATGGCTCCCAGGTGTGGGTGCTAGGCTACATCCACACAACCAGACACTCAGGCCATCTGCTTGCCTCACCCACTGAAACCAGTCTGTCCCACTGCCGTGTACTGTGGGGTTCACTGCTCAGGCACACAGGAGGGAAAAGACAAAAGTTCCACACACTTTCCCTGCTTGAGTTCCACATATTTCGTGGACAGAAACTGTGTTTATTGGTAGATTACTTTCAAAGCCCAAACATAATTGTTTCCTGGCTCTTGGCCTGTACATGCCAGAAGTAAAGAGGGCTGGAAGCCCACCACCAGGGAATGGGTCCTTCCCCAGCAAAGCTCTAGACTCGGCCCTAGGTGTACTTTCACCTTTATACAATGGGTTTAAAGAAAGAGCCAAACCATGAACATCGATGCTGACATGTATGATTGTGACTTGTACAAAATGATGGCAAATGGTATTACCTGGCTGGACTTGATGGCTAATTCCTGCCTCAGCTGCTCCAAAATTTCCGATGTTTCCTCAGCACCTTCTTCTAAGCGTCTGGCTCCTCTGTCAAGCTGCTCCCCACTGCTCCTGGCCGCCTGCAAAGCCACCTCCAAGACAATCTTCTCCTTCTGCAGGAAGCTGATAGTGTCATCCCTGGTAGTGGCCTCACCTTCTAGCTCTTCCAGCCGGGCCTGCAGCTCATTGTAGCGCTCCTGCAGGTTGCCAAGGGCCTGCTCCCGGCTCTGCAGTGTCTCCTGGGTCGAAGTGAACTGCTTCAGCAGGTCCAGATGCTCCTGCTGCAAGGCCTCAAGCTGCTGGTCTCGCTGGTGCAAAGTCAACTTCACCTGGAAAAGAGACCAGATTCAGTGTGACCACCCACTCTGGAATTTATACTGCTGCCCTGTTTAGGCTAGAGATAACCTGCATGGACACTTTGCAGGCAGCATCTTGTACATAAAGATCTGGTATACAAGGACACTTGCAGAAGTAAGTGCTTGGTCGGGTCTGCGATAGCGGCCAGGTCTGGTGGTGTAACACTGAAGTGAATTTGATAGGTGGACCACCACCAATGCACACAGCAAGGACAGCCACACCAGGCAGCTGTATGTGGTCCAGGCATCTCTATGGAGCTACAACAGGGCCTTGCCTGCTCCAGCTGCTGCTCCAGGGCTACTGCTGAGGCCGCCACATTCTGCAGCTGCTCCTTCTCCTCCTCAAACTCCTCTAGCCTCCGCTGCAGGTCCTCCTCTACCATCGTCTTTGCCTCCTGAATCTGCACGAAGGCAGCTTCTTGGTCCAACATGTCAGCCTAGAACCGGAAGAGAGTGTATTTTAAAAAAACAGGATAACCTGAGTGCTCCAGCAGAGTGAAAGGAAACCCTCCCAGTGGTTAGGGTACTCGTCCACATCACTGTCTGCCCATGACCTGTGAACAGAGGAGCCAACGGCCACCAGAGTGAAAGGCTGGTGACCTCCCACTGCCTACTGACAGGCTCTCTGCCTACTCTCTGCCTATGGTCCTCCCCACTGTTGACCCTCGGGCCTGGCTGGAAGGAGAAGCAAGCAGACAACTGTCTGAGGACCTGGGATAAAGTGACAAATGATATCCTGCACTGCCTCTCACCTGAAGATGGGCTGCAGTGTGTCCCAGAGGTAGGACACCCCTGGGGTGTGACACAGGGAACATCCTGGGTCACAGGATGATCTTGATACCACCTGGTAAAGCCAGAGACTAGGGTCGTGGGACAATATGAAACCCCTTACATCTGATGTTGTACATGAGATCCAACATCCAGGTGCGTTTCACAGGGAAAATAACGTCAGTTTATAATTTAGAATTTTCCAGTTCTTTGAGGCTAGAGCCCATAAAGAGCACATTTTTTACAATGTGACTCTCCCCTCATCCAGGTCACCTGTGAGGACAAAGGCCATGCACAGAGAGAAGGAGAAAGGAGCCACAGCAGCTGCAGGACACAGGCCTTCGGGGTGACTAGAAGGCCAATGACAAGACCGCCACGCTCCACCCCCGTGATGCTGCATGCCCTTTTCTCTGCCTGATTTCTCCCAACAAGCCTAAGAAGTAGGTACTATTTCTCTCATTTTATAAAAAGGGAACGAGGCCCTGGCTGGTGCAGCTCAGTGGACTGAGTGTCAGCCTGTAAAATGAAAGGTCACAGATTGGATTCCCAGTGAAGGCACATGCCTGGGCTGCAGGCCAGTTCCCCAGTAGGGGGCGTGTGAGAGGTAACTGACTGGTGTGTCTCTCACACATCAGTTTCTCTCCCTCTTTCTCCCTTCCTTCTCATCTCTCTAAAAACAAAATAAAAATAAAAATAGACTAAAAAAAAAAAAATAGAAAAGGGGACTAGGTTCTGAGAAGTCAAGAAATCATCCAGGTCTCACAGCTTGAAAAAGAACAGGTATTGGGTACTGGACCAAGCTGCTGCATCCCGCTGCCCTGACCCTAACCCTAACCCTGCCCGTGCTGCTGGGCAGAAGAGTAACAAAGGCTGAGGGCAAGGAGACACTTGCTGCCGCTGGGCTCTGAAAGGCTCTCAGACATGCCCTGCACTGAACTCCTTCCTTCCCGCTCACTCTCTGCCCAGCACCACCCGTCACTGGGCTGTGTGCCAGTACCCAGACCCACCACAGGTCAGAGGAGACAAGTATGAGAGAATGTGAGGAACTGAATCCCAACACCTAACCACTGCAGGCTGTTCAATACTTCAAAAGACGTACACATGTACGTATATAATATTGTTCATATATATATGTACATATTTATATATTTTCTTAGCCTTGACCAGTGTCAAAAAAAGCCTAATCCAAAACAAAAAAAAAAAAAACAAAAAAACCCAAAATCAAAACCCTAGTGACAGGCAGTGGCCGCGGGACAGCCTGGCCCTCACCTCAATGCCCTGGAGCTGCAGGGCTATGCGTTCCTTCTCCTTGATGGACCTGTGCTGGGTCTCTGTCAGCTGCTGTGACAGGGACACATTCTCCAGTTTCAGGTGCTCCAGGAGGCCTGTCTGGGTCATCTGTCCAACCTACAAAGAAAACACATGGCAGAGAGTTGCTACATTTTAAGCACTAGATTACAAGTGCAGATCAGCCTGTGCCCTAGGCTGCCAGGGTAAGACTCTGCCCATTGGTGGCCCCAGAGGAGCCACCACACAGGGCGTCTGTCCACCCTCCTGCAGGACAACCTGACACTAGAGGCAATGGGCCCTGTGTGCCTAAGAGGGGCAGGCGGGCAGCCCAGGAGCCAGGGCCACTCCTCTGAGAACATGCAGTTTGTGGCAAGATTTATACCTAAGGCCCCACCGAAGGTTCATCCTGAGCTCCAAAGGTGAGGGGGCCTCACCTGGACAACAGGTGCAGCCAGGGCTGGAGATCTGCCCCTTAGGTGAACTGACCAGCTGCGACCGGACACATTTCAGGCCCCCCTCTCCATGTCAGACTGTCCTGGGCATACCAGGCCCACCCCGTCCATTCCTGGGATCCAGCCCAGGGCCTGGCCCAGGCCATCAGCCAGGCCTCCTCTGACCACTGTCTCCTGGGGAAGCAGGCGCCCAGCTTTAAACATGCCAGTGCCAGAGAAGGGGTCAGCAGACACATGGGTCTGCAACTGGACCTTTGAGCACACCATTTCCAGCTCCAATAAGAAGGCCCCTAGAAGGACACAAGTCCCAGGGATTCATGGGAAGCTGCTGCAGCAAGAGAGATGCCATTTGTGGGGACTGTGTCTGGAGGCAACGACACAGTAAAGACCACCCTGACTCTCCCCTGCTGGATGGTCCTGGGAATAGGTCTAAGTGATGAGGACAAGGCGGGGGAAATACTGAACCTGGGTCCCAAAGGGATTTGAAAAAAGCAGTCACGTTTCTCAAACTGCCATTCCCCGAAATCTTCCTATTTTTATCTTCCCAACTCCATTTCTGACTTTTGTCAGGTACGGAAACCTGGCTTATTTAAATACTTTATGCCTCATTTAAATAAATGCACCATAGCTTCAAAATTACATTAACTTGTAAAATGATTTATTTCTAAGTTATGTTATAAGCAGAACCAATGCTTATCCATGTGGTCCTTTAGCTTAAATGTGTGATATAAATTTAGAAAGTTTCTACTTTGTACACATGTAGACTTTAGATGTTTTAAAAAGGAGCATTTGGTGGAGTTAAGTATTTCACATTCTCTACCTCGGAAATAAAGTTTTAATTAATGTAAATTATTTTATCTGGACAAAACAAAGGGGCAGGGAACAAAATCTACAGTTAAATTCAAAAAGAAGCTTGAGGCTGATAGAGGTGCCACTTAGCACCTTCGTGGTCAACCCAATTAGTCAAGAGCCCTGAGGTCCAGAGCAAAGAGCAGTTCAGCCCTTGCCGACTGCTCCGAGCCCTCCAGAGCAAGACATGGCTCAGAGGGCACAGCCCCGGCGTGACTATGTACCTTTGCCGGCTCCCACGTGTGCCATCTCCCACCTATGCCTACCTGCTCCCACGTGTGCAGGCTCCCTAACAAAATGAAAGGGAGGAGAATCTGGTGATCAAGCAGCTTGAGAGGGAGAAGCTCTAGCTGGGAAGAGAAGGCATGCCTGCATCCTGTGCATGCACAAACAAGCCCTGGGGGGTAGAGACCAGGCAGACTCAGATTTGAGAACTAGGTTCATAGGACAGAAGGCACCCTCAGAGGATGAGGAGTCCTAGCAGTCAGAACTGGGGACACAGGATGTTCCAGAGAGGAGTATTTTAGGGTTAGATGTGCTAAAGCAGAGGTTGTGAGACCCTCTGTGTCAGAAGATCATGAAGACACTTATGTATCGGGCTACATTACTGGTTAGCAGATTTTTAAAAAAATGCATCTGTGAAATCCAAAAAGCAGAAGTCTTTCTAATTTAGAGAAAAGCAGTTGCTCCACACTGGACATGAAGTGTGAGCTGTCCAGCACTGTTGGGGCCATACCTGGATGTGGGCCATCTCGCCCTGCAGTCTGACCCGGGCCTCTTGGGCCAATGCAAGCTGCTGTTGGTACCACTGCCTAACACTCTGCAGAGATGCGATTTCTGCCTGGGATGCCTTCAGCCTGCTTGTGAGCGTCGTGCGCTCCAGCTGCACTTGCCGCAACTGGCTCTGCAAGGCTGTCATCTGCTGTCGCAGGTCATGCACTGGAAGCGAGAAAGCACAGTACTCAGGCCAGCCCACAGTGGGAGCCCGCAGCTCCACTTGAAGGTCCAGATCAGGATGGCCTCTACACAGAGCAGGGACCCAGCGGACTCCCAAAACACACAGCAGTGATGTTTAAAGTTGCGGTGCTGAGCCATGTCTCCTGGGGATACGGGGTTAGGTTCCTGTCACAACACTTCATCACTTGGTCCTTGTCACATGTGTCCGTTTATGACACCCAGCATCACCTACATGGTTGATTCATCAGCACCAGGACTCATGGAATGAAGCTCAACTAATACACGTTTACTCTACAAGACAACGCAGACTCCTTGTACTTAGGAAAAAAATAGTGTTTGAGGTTCTTTTTAAATAGCAAACTACCCAAAAAAGCACAAAAATGCAAAAACCATGTCACTGAGCCTCACATGAGCGTAGGTCCATCTGCTGCCTGATGAGCTCTGGTCAGGTCAGGCCTTGCAACCCAGATTTATAAAATTATTTTTGTGTTCAGTACTTTCTGGATTTTATAATTTTCTTAAGAGACTGGTACACAGAACACTCAAAACACTAAAAACAATCTACTGTTTTGTTTTACAGTTGTGCTGTATTTTTTTCTAGCTTCAAGATAAAGCCTTTGTGAACAGCAGTCTGTCACTTTTTCTTTTACATCATCAGACCTAAAACCTAGCAGCACATGCCTTATGGCCAAGACTCTGTACTGACAGCAGCCCCACAGCTGCTCATCCAGAAAAGGCTCATCTATGCAGCCTATGCTGGAGGGTCTGAGGCCTGGCCAATGCTGAGGTGTCCTGAGCTAAAAGCCAGTCTTCTTGGCAACTGACTGGGTCTGGGGCCCCCACCCAGGTTCCCTGGATGCCAGTATTCCATGTCATTCTGCAGGGGATTCCCACAGGGACCCAGCTAGACCCACAGCTGAACTTAAAGTAGGAACAATAAAGGTTTACTAATCCACAACCTAAGTATTGTTTTTACATACTTTAAATAAGAGCTGCAATTCTGTGGAACAAGCAGGCAGTTCCGACGCCTGACTTAGGGTCAGAAACACATCTGAGACCTAGGCCACCCTGATGCACATGCAGAAATTTACCAGAAATAATCCCCATTCAGAAAAGGGGGTCCTCATATACAAATCAGAAGGTAGTACAACCCTCAGGACATTCATATGACAACAGGTCAGTGTCCAAAGCAGGCACCTGTGGTGCACCCCACTGCCAGGCCCAACCCACAGACACCAACCTGCAGACACCAGGTTGTACACGCACCTGTGCTGTCCTTGCTGAGCATGCTGCTCTGCATCTCCTCCACCTTGGCCAGGAGGCGCTGATATTGCTGCTCGGCCACCTGGAGGTCACGGTGGGAGGATGCCAGGCTGGCATTCTTGGCCTCCAGTGTGTTCTGCAGGTCGCTCATTGCCCGCTCCAGGTCCCAGCATGACTGCTTCAGAGTGTCCACCTCCGAAGTGAGAGCGTCCTGCTTCTGCTGGCTGCTGTGGCTGTGCTCCTCCTGTGCCTGCAGCCGCGTGTTCAGGGCTGCCAGCTGTGCCTGCAGCTCTGCCTTTTCCTTAAGTGCCTGGAAAGATTGCCATAAGGCAACCCAGTGAGGAAATCCAGTCACCTCTACCTTGTGCATTAAGGAGGCTGCCACAACACCCAGCCAGTCAAAGAAAGGTGTAGACAGGTGGGCTTTCCAGGAAAGCACGGATTCCCAAACTATCCAGCTATCTGACACGATGGCTCCCCCAGAGGAGGTGCACTATCCAGACAGCCAGGGGCAGGGGGCCATGTACCTGCCTGTTTCTGCAGAGTGGTGCTGCACAGGTGCACCCTGGGAGGGCTGTGCAGCACCTGCTCACCCCTCGGCTCTCACACAGCATATTTGTTCAGAAATAAGCTCACAAATTCACAAGCACTCTTCCCCCGGCACTGCCTACCACACAAAGAGTACCAGGAGCCCTGAGGAATCCACCAAGACAGAGAACCAGGTTCAGCTCTGGGGAAATAAATTGGCAAGGAGAGGCTCCTACACAGGGACCCTATAAGGTCAGCTGGGACCACAGGCAGCCTGAGGCACCATCCTGGGTTGGGTGGCAGACCCTTGGAGACCACTGTCCACAGGATAAAGCAGGAGAGGAAAGCAGGGCCTTGAGAAGCCCCAGGCAGAGCAAAGGGAATCAGCTCTACCCATCTGGAAGTCAACCTATCAGGTGTGCAGGGAACTCTTGAGTAGAAAATGATTTTTAGGAATATGCTAAGCAAATAAAGCAAAGTTTGTATCAGAAAAAGAACCTACAGCAAAAAGCATTCAAGGGGCAAAGATGACAATTGTATCATGCCAGAAAAAGGTGAGGTCCAACCAAATCAATCTGACTCTTGAGCATGGTTGGTTATCTGACATCAGGGTGAGCAAATACTGTAGGCTGACCCAGACAGAGATGGCAGAGATGTGGGAAATGCCAAAGGGAAGCTCACATGCCTCTGAGCTGACAAAGCAGGCCAATAGGACGTAGGCACAAAGGTCTGGCTGCTGCTGCCACAGCCTATTTGTAAGGACATGTGAGACTCTACCCAATGATCAGGAAGCACACAGCACACGTGTCCACCAAGCACCCCTTACCTGACTGGCCTCCTGGGATAAGGCTTCCAGCTGTCCTTCAAGTCTCATTTTTTCTTTAAGAACCTGCAACATCTCATCCTGAGTTTCAGTCACAGAACTTTCCATGGACACGCTACAGGAAAAGGCACACGTAGTCAGGCAGTGAGAATATGAGTGATCATAACCTTTGTATCTGTCCATACTCTCCAAACCCCACACATCCCTGCTGCTCTCCCCCAGTTAAAAATAAATAAGGAAAATGATTCCAATGGAGAGCTGCCAGGAAACACCCCCACCATAGTCAGGCATGTTTAGTCCCCCTTGGCTGGAATCCTCATGTAGAGATGTGAGCCAAGGTAAGCTCCTGTGGCCTTTTCCAGACAGGTCTACAGAAATGCTGGAACAGAACGTCCTAGCATTGCAAACGATGACTGAATAGCTCTGGTTCGATTTCTAAAAAGCAACATGTGTGTTGATGAAACGTGAAGGACTGAGAAGTTAGGTGTTGTAGCCCCTGCCCTGGTGCACAGATCCTGTGTGGTGCCCACCTGCTGCAGATGCTGTCTGTCCGGCTCCGTGTCTCCCCATTGACCTCCGGTCCCTGGTCTCGGTGCTCAGCTGCAGCGGCCTGAAGGACATCCGCGATGGATGGGAACTGGCCCAGGGAACTGGCAGCAATCTCCTGGCCATTGACCACATAAGAGGCTTCACACATGCCAGCACGGTTCACAGGAAGGCGGTGCACCCCCCGGGTGGAGACACCACTGCAGGAGGAGCTGTCACTCTCATTCCCGTCAGCCTCAGATGTGTTGTCTCCAGTCAGGGAGGAGTCCTCCAGGTCATCAGCCTCAGGGCACAGACTGACCTCGGACACCACTGACGTCATGCTGCTTCGGTTCTGCTTCAGGGAGCCCCTGGTGGAGTCTGTGGCCAGAACATTTCCACCCGAATTCCCAGCATTTGACTCTTCAGTTCTATAATCAGCCAGGGACCGAATTTTGCTTGATTTGGAGCTTTTTCTCTCCTTAGGATGTGCCAGGAGCCCTAAGCTGCCTACCTTGGGCCCCCGAGGCACGCTGGTGCGCAGGAAAGAATATTCCTTTGTCATAGCCACAGCGCTGGCCCTTGGTAAGGTTTCTGGGTTCAACATGAGTTCAGGATCAAGTGTGCTAAAAGGTCTCATTTTAGTTGCAGGTTGGCTGGACTGAGAAGGAAATAAAAGCACAAATATATTTGAACTTGGCAACAGCATTCAAGATATGCTGCCCACAAAGGCAGCAGATGACAGCACACACTGCATGTGTGCCACCCCTGCCCAGCTCTGCCCCAGCCCACTGTGCTCTGCAGCCTCACTGTCCCCGCATCATATCCAGGGACCATCCAAGCACACCGTCAATGACTGTGACTTGATTACAATTAAAGACAGCTATTAGCAAGTCCTTCCTCATCATACCTCCTTTGCAATATTTTCCTGGCTGTTCTCCCATTTTTATTCTTTTGGATAGACTTAAAATTTTTCCTCATGTTATAAAAAGAAGTCTTATTAAATTAGAACTACCTTAAATCTGTAATTACTTAGCAGATAATGAGTGGTTTCCCTCCACTTATTCCAAACTGCTTGCACAGGAAGTTACAGAGAGTTCATCAAATTCTGGCTACCTTTACTGCCATTTTAATGTGATGCTCAGATAGTTATCATTTTTATTATAAACATTATCCCCACTAATATTATAATTGGTCTTATTAGGATAGTATTTTTTTTTGTTTTTTTTTTTTTTTTAAAACATTTTATTTATTTATCTTTAGAGGAGAAGGGAAGGAAAGAGGGAGAGAAACATCAATGCATGGTTGCCTCTTGTGCGTCCCCTGCCGGGAACTGGCCTGCAACCCAGGCATGTGCCCTGACTGGGAATCGAACCATGATCCCTTGGTTCACAGGCACACACTCAACCCACTGAGCTACACCAGCCAGGGCAGAATAGCATTGGTTTTTAATACTTATATTTTTCAAATTTCTGAACTCTATTTTAATAATTTTATAAATTTATAATTTTTGGTTGATTCTCTCAAGTTTTCCAAGGCATCACCAACACATGCAAACAGCAATCCATCTCTGCTCGGAGGCAAGGACTGGCTGGCTGCTCCAGTGCAGAAAGCAGTGATACCCATGCACTGGCTTTCTGTGCTTTCCGAACGGTAGATTCAAGGGTAGAATACACTTGTTTCAAGGGAAGAACCAGACAGGGTGGGAACCAAGGCCCTACTGGAAAATCCCTGAAGGGGGGAACCAATGAGAGAAATGGCCTTTCCAGAGAAGCACAGAGAAGTAAACCATGGATCCTAGCATGACATCTGACCAACCACGCCTGCTACACAGAAGTTCTCCATTAGCTCATCCAAGAGCGGGACTCACACGTTCCTGCTGCCGCTTCACCCTGTACTGTTTCAGCTGTTCCTCCAGCCTCTTCTTTGCTTGAAGTCGGACCTGCTCCTCCTTCTCCAGGGGCAGCGAAACCTCTGCTGAGCCTAGGATGGGGAAATGGCCACTTGGAAACTCATAAAGCACCAGGCACAAAGGACAAATCACAACAGCAGCTGTGCTGGTTTGCATTTAATTACCAACATGATTTAGCTTCTAAAAAATTCATGACATCTAGTTTGAAAGGCCTACTTCCAGATGGAAAAAAACTGAGCCCTGGACACTGGCCACAGATGGGACCCATGTGGCAGAAGATACCCTGGCCATGCCTGGGGCCTGGGCTCCACACAGCATCCAGCAGGTACAATAGGACATGGACAACTTGCCCCTAAGTAACCAAAGAACTGAATTCCAAGTTGGTGCTTGTAGAGAGCCCTCCACAAGCTCTAACTCGGATCTCTGAGGTGACAGAGGGACCAGAGGAGAGCAGTCCTGATGGAATGACACCCAGTCACGTGGGTGTGCCACGCCAAGCATGCTTGCTTTATGCAGTTGTATCTGGAGATAGGATTTGATCCACAGCTTACCTAAGTTCCCACAGTAACGACTCATGTTATATGAGGTCAGTAACAGAACTAAAAACATCTAAACCCAAACCTTTTCCTTTGGGTAATGAAGGTGAACAGTGAGTGCAATTGTGCAACAGTACAAGTTGCAGGCTTCTGTCACACGCAGCAGACATGCATGCTGGGGAATATGCTGATGAGAGCAGGTAAATGTCCTAATTTAAGCACTTCCTAAGCAATGCCACCCTCAGAGGCAGAGTCCCAGACAACAGGCAGCTGCTGTTTTAAATGACGCCTAAAACCTGAGCACTAGAATTCCGAGAATTTCACTAGGAATTCACCAACGTCATTACTAATTGGTACATTTATCAGACCTCTAGTACTCTTCTCGAGGCTGAGTGGTCTGGAAGGCAGAGACCCAGTGGCTGGTGGTTGCATGCAGGGCACCTGGACCTGCAGGCTCTGCAGCAGAGACACAGCCTGAGTCAGGGTCATGACTCCCCAGGAAGGGCATCAGATCCCTGCCGCATGGGCATCTTGCACATGCCTGAGAGCAAGAACCAGATTTTTATGTGATGTCTCTTCACTTAAATATTGACAATGAGTTTGCAGAAATTTTAATACACACTATGGCCTTAAACAAAAATAATGCCTGTGAAGAAAAAGGCAAACAATCCTAAAGAAAAATGGGCCAAACATATGAACAGACATTTCACAGAAAGGAATGACCAAATGGCCAACAGAGAACAAGATGCTCAAACCCTCCCGTAATCAGGGAAGGCCAAGTTTCAAGTGAAACAATTAATCCTGATGTGCCCACCAAACCAGTAAAAACTGAAAAGGAAGTGTCTGGGTGCGGGAGGGTGGGGCAACGGTGTGCTCGCATGGGTCCTTAGTGGCATAGTCACATCACCGCACATGATGGAATAAATAAAAACGCCTGTTGCTTTGGACCAAGAAGCTGCCTCCAGGGGGCAGCCCTAGAAGCTGCAGCAGTGATGCCGCAGGTGTGAACACGAGACATGTACGGCAGGAGACACATGGCCATGTCCATGCAACAGTGAAGGGGTGAGAAAAACTTCCAATAGTGGGAGCAACACAACCCCATCTAAAAAAGCAGGGACATCGAACCCAGTGGTTGACAAAGGTCTATGGAGGGTCAAGAGAATGTGGCCGACCAGGATGGGGAGTGGTAAGAGCCACCCCCACCCCCCGCCACCCCATGTGTGACATGACCCACTGTGCACAGTCCTAGGTCTGGGTGTGAGAAAGTCAGTGTTAGACAACAGTCTGGAGGTTTCTTGGTTTGTAGGCCAGTGCTCAATCCACTGAACCACACCAGCCAGGGCTTGGTCTGGAGGTTTCTTGGGCTCACAGGCTGCCAGTTTGTGACTTGGCCATCCCTGAGTTCCTGGGATCAGCACAAAATCAACAGTGATAAAAATAATTCACAAGAGAAAGCTTCCAAAATGTTACTGTTGAGATGCATTTCCTACAGGCTGTTGCTCCCCATCCTGGATGACAAAAGACACATACTGGCCCTTTAAATCTGGACCTGGAACACCAACACCAATATTGGACCACGAAGATGTGTACTTTCTCTCTAAAATGGAGCCATCTGATAAACGCACAGTCCACCATGCTGACAAAGCAAAATGCCTCTGAAGGTGGTGGCGGCTGGCACACAGGGTAGGGCAGGGAGGGGAGGCTGGGGATCAGATGCTTACACAGTTGCGTTTCTTGCATAGGAAGACTGAGTCTGAGAGACTGCAAAGCTTCTTTTCTAACACTGCCCTCAGCACTAGTCCCCTGAGACTTCGTTAGGTTGTCATGGAAATCAGCCACACCTGGAGGGGCATCAGGACCCACTGGGCTTGTGGGAGAACCAACAGCCCATGGTGAGCCTGGGAGCTGTGGCGCTGGCCCATTCTGACAGGCGTCCCCCTTGCTGGGCATGTCTAGGCTTCCTCCTTCATCCACAGCTCTGCTCGCCTCAACGCTGGCACCTGGAAGAGAGGGCATGCTGGGCCATCAGGTTGTTTTGCAGATATGTAGCTGAAACAGGACGAAAGAGAATCTAGAGATGTGAGCACGAGCAATCTCCACACCCTACATGGGTTCACTCCAGGAGGAGAGGTGGCCCTGGTTCCCTTGCCATGGGCGGAAACATGGGACAGGCCACTCAGAGCCCGCCATCCCCATCTGTGGAATGCCTTCACCCTTGCATTTTGGATGAAGAATTTAGGATCGTTTCCTTTTTATTTAAACTAGACCAATGGGAAATCTTGTGAAAGTCTGTATTAATGAGACAGAAAAAGAAAACAAATACTTAAAACATAGCTGACCATGTTTCTAACAGGCATCAGGAACCGCAGTGCTAATCAGAGCCATGGCCTCACAGTCATTTCAAAGTATAAATTCATCCTCCAAAATGAGAAATCTAAGGCAAAGAGGTGGATTAGGCAATCAGAATGATTTCAGCAATGTTGAGCCCCAAGTGTGTGCTTCTCCTTGACAAACACCTGTCAGGTAAAAGCCCAAGATTATCCAATGATGACCCATCAAACTCAGTTTCACCCACTAACACATTACATATACTTGTTCATACATTAGCTAAAAATGATTTCCTTATCGAATGGAAGAAAGACCTTTAACACTTCAGTGACTGTTAGTCTTCTCCCTGCCCTTCATACTGGGGGGTGAGCTAGTCGGAGGCTGAAGAACCAAGGTGGTGTGTGGAGGGAGGGAGGGACCCGTAACATTCTCTTTTGCCCAAACAAATTTAAAATGGGTTTCTATCACTTGAAATGTGAGTCCCAACGAACACAGTGACTTATAGTCATGCCTCTCTAAAAGGAAAACCAGAATAAAACACACGTGCCGCAGACACAAAGCAGAACCCAGGGGCTGCCCTCAGCCCAGATGCTGTGTCTGCTACCACACAAATCACCCTGCAGCTCTGCTGTGTGTGTCGGGTGTGTGCGTGGGGTGGTGTGCTGCATTTCAGATATAAGACAATCAGGTTAATACCACTTTCTGATGAGTTTATAGGTCTGGGAGAGTCTCACAAACCTTACTGCTTATATAACAGTAATTTCTGGGCATCATATTGCACTTTAAAAATATCTAAAAGTGAGAAGGTCCAATAAGCAAGACTTTGTTTCCAAACACAGGCCTAACTATGGATAAACAAGTAATGATGATGATGATGCTTCCCACCTGCCTGTGTTTGTTTCATGTGGGCCACTTCCTCCAGTCCCACAACGGCCTTGAGAGGTAGGTTCCACTAATCTTCTCTTTCACACAACAGAACGGTGAGCCCGAGGTAAATTACAAACCCTATGCAGGGCTCACTGCTCTCTATGGTGGATCTAAGGGCTGCCTCCCCATCTGCCCCGCTCTGGGATTCTCCATTTTGGGCCCACACTGTCACCAGCCTCACCTGGCACTTAAGTGCCATAACCAACAAAACCATTTTAGGTGCTTAAACACCATTTTGAAGAACCAGGATGCAATTTCCACTAGTAAATCAGTACATATACACTTTTTTCAAGCACACACTACACTGTGGCCTGACCAGGAAGGGGCATGAGGACTCAGTGAATTACCCCATCAGCTAACACACATATGTGATCTGATAATTCTTCGACCACTTCTAGACTGTTCTGGGTCCCAGTTAGTAAAATTCTGGCAGCCAGCCAATCAGAGACGTAGGATACTAAACCAGGAACATTGATGTGTGAGAAAGGCCCACAGAAACTTCAGGGAAATCATCACGGCTGCTCTGCTGGGGCAGAGAGGGCAGTTCCTATTCTATTTAAAAACAGGCAGTTGATTTAAAGTTTGAGTTAACTAAGAAAACACACTCATCTGATCGCTAAAAACACACTTCAAATGAAAAGTTAACTGTCGTCTTAAACACCACAGTCTATGTCCAAGACACAAGCCAATGCATACCCTGTTCAAAGACAAAGAGTCAGCAGCACGTGGAGTGCCCGGTAACTTACGCTGGGCTTCGTCCCACTGGTCAGGAGGTGCCTGTGGGCTCAGGGGCTTCGGGAGGGTGTCAGGGAGGGCTGAGGTGCCACTGTGAGATCCATCCTCCAAGAGGCCACCCTGCACGGCCGATGCTCCATCCATGGTCAGGACGACTCAGACTGGGTGACACTCAGGGGCTGCACGAGAGTTGTGGGCACGCACAATCTCTGCCATCACCAATAGTCAGGGTCCCCTGGGAAGAACAGCAATAGGTTTTCCATTTTCAAGAGATTTCAAGTCTCATAAATGGCTTGAAATCAAACCAAGGAATATCATGATACCTGACAAGAGGGAAAACAGAAAGTATTATGAAACTTCACTGTCAGATTTGAACAATTCCAGGATTAACATTTGCTTCTCCATTTGCATCTGTGTAACAAACAAATGCAGATACCAATGCGGCTGAGTAGGTGGGACAAAATCGCTCTGAAAAGCAAAAGGTCACCAGTTTGATTCCCAGTCAGGGCATAGGCCTGGACTGTGGGTTCAGTCCCTAATTGGGGCACCTACGAGAGGCAACTGATCAATGTTTCTCTCTCACATCAATGTTTCTTTCCCTCTTTCTCTATCCCTTCCCCTCTCTAAAAATTAATGAATAAAATCTTTTAAAAAATAATTGCAATATCCTAGGATAAAATGCTGAGCCAGTCACACCCAGGCCTATTGGTGATGGCCAAAGACCGTCCTGCCAGGACAGAGAAGCTCCCTCAATTGGCACTGTAATTGTCACAGGTGGCCAATGGGGGGGGCATCCAGGAACTGAGGAACTGAGTTTTTACTTATTTAAACTACCATATTTTGCCATGTATAATGTGCAGTTTTGCCAAAATTTTAAAGGAAAAATAAGGATGCACATTATACATGGGTAGTACTAATTCCATATCTAAATGTTTTTAATTTTTATTTATGCTTATGTGTTAAAAGTAGAACTCTAGAAAGTGATATCTATATGCAAAATACTACCCTGGAATGTGATAATTACATTCTAAATAAATAAAAAATTGTTTATTTATTGTTTCAAAATAAATAAAAAATTGGTTTTGTTTCAAAATAAATGAAAAATTGAATTAAAAAATTAAAATGATTCTTTTTCCTGAAAGTTTGGGCCAAAAACACAGGTGTGCATTATACACAGCAAAATATGGCACTTTGAGTGAAAACAGCCTCTGGTGGCCAGGGACTTCTGTGTAAACACTCAGAGGGCTCCTCTTCTAGGAGACCTGGCATGAAGGTGCTGAGGCCACTGTTCAGAACCAGCTGCAGGCACAAGGTCACTGGGTATTGCACTAGGGAAGCACAGGGTCAAGGCCACCGTGGAATGAGGGCAGAGAGAGCATCTCACAGGTGGTGACCAGGCCATCTTGCGTTTCCAGCAGGGTCAGTGCCCTTGAGCCCATCCTGCAATGCTAAGTTTAAGGGAGCAAAACTACCCAGTCTGGCAACTGGTTTTGGCTTGTGAACTGGTTGAGGAGGATATTATCACCTTGTTTCCTTGTCAACAAATAAGGTATTATTAGCTGTTATTCTTTCTATGGGAATGTTGGCATTTAGTTCCTTTAAAATATTATCCTGTGCACTGTTCTATGTTTCACATGTTTCAGGATAAAACTGTGTACGACTCCCTCTCCAGCTTACAAATCCCACTGACGCTGGGCTACAAGCCAGGCAGTGGTCCTCACCAGGAGGGCTGACATAGGTGAGCCTGCTCTGCCAGGCGCAGTGCCTCTGAACACCTCTTCACTCAGCCCGTGAACAGATATTCTCAGGGGGTTGCATTATCTGCTGCGCCCATGCAATGAATGACTAGTAGTGGGAGTGCCCCTCTGGGAGAATGCGGGGTGTGGAGGGAGGGGGCTGACTTGAAGCCCCAAAAACCCATACATTCCTCCCTGCTGTCTGACACCCTGCAGGCCAAAGACACTGGATTAAGATCAGTGCTATTAACAAAACAGGGTGTGGCAAACAAAGGTTTATGGTTGTAAGTACACAGAACAGTTTATTCTTGTATTATTATTTATTTTTTTAAAGATTTCATTTGTTTATTTTTAGAGAACATAGAAGGGAAGGATAAAGAGAGAGAAAAACATTAATGTGCGGTTGCCTCTCATGTGTCCCTTTCTGGGGACCTGACCCACAGCCCAGGCATGTGCCTTGACTGGGAATCAAACCAGCGACCCTTTGGTTTGCAAGCCTGCACTCAATCCACTGAGCTACACCAGCCAGGGCTTGTATTATTATTTATTAATTACTGCATTATTTTCCATATAAACAGCTGCAAGCCTACTTTTGTCCCAGCACGTATAAAAGCTTGTATCTACTATTAAGCATAAAACTAGCACTGAAAGGATTTGTGCTAGAAAGAACTGTTGATAGAAATGCGTGCAAACATGAACTACAATCCACTATAGCTCATCAAAGGGCATTGGGCTCCAGACTGAAAGAATCAGAGAAAAGAGGGGAGGTGCTGAGGCTGGAGAAAACGTGATCCTGTGTGCAGTGACTTCTCAATCTCATTCTTGTGTCTTCAATAACCAGTAACCTCTTTCACCCCCAGACTTTCCAGATGGTGTGTATGCGGGGAGACAAACAGGCCCTTGGAGGCTCCACTGAACTTGCAAGTCCCACAGGCCCTCCCTGAAAATCACCGATTCCCATGGTCCCAGCTCCACGGAAAACCAGTGCAATTCCCACCAAGCCTGCCCTGCAGCCCCAGTCCCAGGGACTCCCTGGGGTGGCTGCTGGTACACTGGTCAGGCCAGGATGGGATGCTACAGAGGAGAGCCAACAAAGCCAGGCAAGGCACACCAGTACAGGGTAGCCAGGCTGTCCCCTTCATCACAGGGACAGATGACGATAGACAATGTGTAAGAACCAGTATAGAATCCATGCTCATAGCATGTGGCATATTGTATGTACTGCCATCCCTAACAAGAGAAAATGTTTGGATTTGCTTTGAAACGTGGGTGAAGATGTCCATATCACCACCATGCTCCCTACAACATATGACAGGGTACCAACGAGAGCTCAGTGTTTTTCAGGCAGAAACTGGTCCCTCCCTCTACTGTGGTACCCTTTACCCTAGACCGCCAAGCAAATCCCCAAATTCATTCCACATACCTTCGGGTGCTGTGGAAGAGCTCTGAAGTCTCTCTGGGGCCTCAGGTATAACACCTGGCCCAGCCTACTCCCTTCGGCCATCAGGACACCCCTGTGTGCATGTCACAGTACACCTGTGCATGTACCCACATCCTTCATCACCCTGTGAGGTCCTTGGAAGTGGAAACCACCACCCCAAATCTGCCCTGACATCACTACTTAAGAGCTGGTGCCCAAGGCAGTCTGCTGACTTAAATCTTTGGCTCCACTAGAGACCAACCTAGTGGTTCCCCCCAAAAATGATTCAGTGTTTGCATCTGTGAGCGTCAACACTGCCTTTCTGAACAAAGAAAAACTCCAGTCCTACTAAAAACACAAAGACAAATGTGCCAGCTCTGGCAGCCCGATGCCATCACATACTCCACTCCTTTAATTCCCTTTATTTGGATGTCTTGATAAAAAAGAAATCTTTTGATTCCCAAGTAGTCCTACCACCCAAGAATGTGAGGCCCTGAGACTGTGACTCACTGTGGTTCCCCATGAGGATGGCTTCTGGTCACGCACAGCCCCTGCAGCTGGCAGGACTCATCACCTGCCCACAGCAGCCCGCCTGCTTGCCAAGGAGGAACTGGCAGTTTCAGCCTGCCCTCTACCTTGTTGGAGTTTTACTTGTCCCGAGTTTTACTCCATCGTTCATAGCCTCATGACCTCTGACTGCTGACCAAACCAGGACAAGGAAGAGGGTCAGGCAGCTGGGAAGCTGTTATTAGTAACATGTACTCCATTCTGTAATTTTTTTAAAAATAAAGAGATCAGTCTTATCACAGTGCCATTTTTGGCTACCTGCATTCTGTGTGTTTCCTAGAGGGAAGACACAGGAAAAAGCTCTCCCTTAGAACTGCACAACGTGTTCCTGACTCCAGGTGGGGCCCTGCCTGATGTCAAGGGACCTCATGCTGAGCAAGCACTGTCTCAGGCACCTGTGTGACTCCCAGCTTCTTCCACATGGCAGATTACATGAATTCAGCATCTACACACATCCCACCTCATCTCCATTGTTCCTGTTGGCAATTAGAAACAACACAGCATGGCAAAGATAAAACAATTTTCTTAAGAAGATAATGTCTAGCTGAGGCCACACTAGTGATTGAAAGTAAAGAGAGACCAGAACACAGAGTGAACCCTGAGGAGCCTCCTGCACAGGCTCCAGCACAGACATCTGGGCTTCAAACCCCAACCTGCCACCATGGCTGTGAGGACATGGGCATACTGCTGAACCACCCTTGTCAGTAAGATGAGAAAACAATATAAAAATTTTGCCAGGATTAAATGCAATATGGCACAGGGTCTGTCCCATGCCCTCAAAAAATGGTTACTATTATCATTAGTGTTATTTCCTTTCAATTATTGCCTGTCAAAGTTGATAGGCACAGCCAACTGAATATATCCTCACTTTCGCACTTCAGTTAAAGTATACTGTTTAAGGCAATAAGCCAAAAAAAAAAAAAAATCTGATGTCAGATGATTTTTATTTCCTTTTCTCACTCTCCAAGGCTGTCACTGAGAGCTCACTCCCATAAAGGGTCAGGTTTGCAATATTAAAGCGACAATTAAAAAAAAATTAAATAACCTACGAGTCAACTGTATACCGCTTACAATGTCCCAGTGGCTTTCAATCACGGTGACAATAAAATCCAAGGCTCCCACCATAAACTAGGGAGCTGCACCCAACGGGACCTCCTCTGCTACATCCTCGTTCCAGTCACTTTCCTTCTTTCTCATGATGCCTTAGCCACTCGCCTGAACCTAAGGACACCAAACCGACTCCTCCCTCAGGGTCCTTGTACTTGTGTTCCCTCTGCCTGAAACGCGCTTATTCCACAGCTTCGCACGGCCAGCTTCCCGTCATAGAGACACTGGCTCCAAAGCACCTCCCAGACCCTCCCTAGCACCAGACCTTACTCTCCGCAATCCCCTCTCTGGGTGTCCCTGTCCCTCCAGGACAACATGAGCTCGGTGAGGGCAGGGTCCTGCGTCCCAGGACCTAAAACGAACAGTGCCTGGCATGAGGCTGACACTCAAGAAACACCTGCAGCAAGTCTGAGCTGTTCACCTCTCCATACTGGTGTCAATGCCTGGCCCAATCGCCCTGGAAAGTGTTACCTCCCCAGAGAAACAGCTCTAAGCACGGGGGAAAGAAATGGAATCCGGGTGGAGGGAGAGGCAAAGGGCTACACAGATTCTTTCAACCCGGCCTCACACTAAGCACGCCACACCATGTCACGCCTGTCCTACGGACCGCAGGTCCGCAGAAGGGCTCCAGCGCTGCCTGAGGTTCCTAAGCAGCTCCCAGAGCAGCTGCGAGCACCTCTGCCACAAATCACGCCCCGTCACGCGCAAACAGCGTGTCGAGGGCTCAGAAGGAAGGACATTCACGAAGCCAGTTCCTCTGGCATCTGCACAGGCCGGCTTCCGGAACCCAAGGCTACCATGGAGCAGAGAGGGACTGGCGCGAGGCGTCGCTGCCTTCAGAGGGAACGCGGCCTGCCCTCGGGGTCCGCCCAGGCCCTTCCGCCCCTTTCCCGGCCTCCGCCCCGGCCGCGCCGCGGATCTGGCGGCCACGCGCCCTCCCTGGCGAGTCGCTGCCAGGAAGCTTCTCGCGACCCTCACCCCAGAGCTGATGAACCGCAGCGGCAGCACAGACCAGTGGCTCCAGCGGCGACGTGGCCGCCCCAGGGGCGGGACGGGGCGCGGCGCATAGACTGCTTCGGTCCCCCTAGGAAACACTCTGTGCTCGTTGCCTTCGTTCCGGGAGAGAGGATGACCTTTTCTCGTCAGCAGGCGCCCTCGGGCCGAGGCTTCTCCGGCCGCAGAGCCGGCATCCAGGTCACTCACATCTGACCCGAAACAATTTCAGAAAATGAGTAGGCGGCTCTTCCCCGTGTAGAAATGCAGCTTCCTGGCTCGCAGGACCACCTCAATAAAGCCGGACAACTGAGCTTCCGGCGGAAGTGGCGTGTCCAGGGCTCCGACCCCGCCCCGCCCCGCCCTGCCCCGCCTCCTCTGTCAGGTTGTGGGCGTGGCCACCCTCCCTGCAGCTTGGCCCTTTGGGGGCGTAAGTCAGAAGATGCGGGGGAGGGACCTCAGGTCCCTACACACTTGAAACCTTCCAGCGGGCTAAAGCTAAAGAGGATTTGGAGCAACAGCAACGTTTTACCTTAAAAAAAAAAAAAAGAAGTTTGGCCCTAGCTGGTGTGGCTCAGTGGAATGAGCACCGGCCTGCGAACGAAAGGCTCTCTGGTTGGATTCTCAGTCAGGGAAGAAGCCTGGGTTGGCCAGGTCCCCAGGAGGAGCATGTAAGAGGCACACTGATGTTTCCCTCCCTCTCTTCCCCTCTGTCTAAATATAAATAAATAAAATGTTTTAAAAAATGGTAATATAAAAAAATTATTGGCAAAAGTCTTGAGGTTTAGGTTTTTTCTTTTTTTCTTTGCCTATAGGTATCAAGTTGTTACAGCACCCTTATTGAAAAGACCTCCGTCCATTTACTTGCTTTGGCACATTTGCCAAATACCAGTTGGCTGCTTGGCAGAGAACTTTGGGTCTGTTTCCGGGGTCTCTGCTGTGTCATCTCCTTGCCTATCCCAGGAGCTTTGCAAAAAGCTGTACTATCCGGCAGAGAATTCCTCCCACTTCATCATCTTTCCTCATTGTTCTAGCTATTCTGGCGTCCATGCTTGTCCATATAAATTTTACAACAAACTTGCCTGTAAAAATCTTTCCTGGGCCCTGACTGGTATGACTCAGTTGGTTGGGTGTTGTCCACAAAGGGAAAGGTTGCCAGTTTGATTCCCAGTCAGGGCCTGTGCCTGGCTTGTGGTTTTGGTCCCTGTCAGGGCACATAAGAGAAGCATCCTCATATTGATATCTCTCTCCCTCCTTTCCCCTCTCCCTAAAAATAAATAAAATCTCTTTTGAAAAAAAAAAATCCTGGGATTTTGATGGGGATTTGAACAGCACTATAGGTCGATTTGGGGAGAATTAATATCTTTACTATGTTGAGTCTTTCAAGTCATGAATATGCTTTGCCTCTCTATATTAGGTCTTCTTTGTTTTTTAGACATGCTACCAAAAGCCACTTATCTCTGCTGCATCCAGTTTTGCTGACTTTCCAAGGGATAGGAAAGAAAGGCAAGTAACAGAAACAAAGAGCACACACTTGTTACACAGACATAACACTGACTGTGGCTTGCCCAAGGGAGGGCTGGAAAGTTTTTGCCAGGAGAGAGAACTTCCTGTGGAGCCAGTCTATTGTGAGCCTTTAAGTGCTCTACTGTTTCCATCTCACAGAAGAAACAGGTTCATTGAGGCTGACACAATCTGAGACAAGAGAGCCAGATTTGGCTGCACTCCACCTGCACAAAGGATAGTGGGCCTAATTCTGCAGGGAGCTACGAATCCCACCAAGGAGAAAGTCTAGGATCCTCTGAGTTCCCACCCCACTCATGGCTGGTGCTTCCAGGGGGAGTTGCCAAGACCTGGCCAGCGCTCTATTGAGGCTCTCACCAGGGTCAAGCCTGGGCAACTGAGGCCTCTGGGACTAGGGTGGTCTTGGCTATCTTGGTGGCAATACTTGATACTCGACATTCATTTTCCTCTTGCCTGGGACTGCCCCTGAACTGCCCCACCTGCCTGTGGGTGCTAGTGGCTGGGAATTACAATGGGTTCAGGGAGGGCCAGTCAGTGATGGGGCCAAGGACGAGCTTTCATATGAAGGAGGGGAAAATGCCAGATCACCTGCTTCTGCCTGATGGGAGGTGAGGAGGGTCCCAGCACTGTGTTTAGGTCCCTGCGCCCAGCCAAGTTAGGCCCACTCTGGGCTTTCCAAGTCCAGTTAATTCTCATTTCTTGCTTCCTTCCTGGTGTGGGGGTCCTGGTGGCAACCATAGCAGCAATCGTAACTGACCCAGAACCTGGGCATTTCTGGGCCTCAGCTGGGCAGCATTTGTGCTAATCTAGCTGCATGACTCCTGATGAAAAAGCCCGACTTAGCCTGTCCTGGTTTGGGCACTTCTCTGCAGCAAAATCCACTGATGCCACCTGCTCCTCTCAGGCTTGGGTCTGTGATTCCCATTGTTATCTCTGATGTATTAGAACAATTTGCTTGGCCAACAAGGCCCCCATAGGATTGACCACTCACATTGGAGCTTGGACTGCAGACCAGGAGGGGCCCAAATGCAACTTCTTGGAGGGGGCACAGTAGGTTGTGGTGTGGGCAGGGCTGACCCCCTTTTTGATGGGGGGTATTGGGAACCCAAAAGGGACTTGGGTCTGGGAACAGGCTGAGAGGCTGAAGGACTCAGCTGCACCTGCTCTAGGGCTGGGCTGAAGGGGCCAGAGAGTACGTGGGAATCTCCCCTGCATAAGCCAGGCACACGAGGGACAGGAGGGGCTCTAGCCCAACTGTGGGCTGGTGGCAGAGTGGGAAGGTGCTGAGAAAGAGGAAGTACAGAAAATCATAAAATACAAACCCACCCAGTTCTGTAGAACAGCTGCTCTGGTCCCAGGGTTCCGCCCTAGACTTACAGCTGACAGCTGCTTTTAGCCTGTGCACTCATTAGAAATGGGGAACCCAAGTTCACTGGGGCTGGCCCACACCATTGGCCCCTCAGTCTGATGTGGCACACACCTTCCCCTTCATGTGCTGTGATCCAGCACAGTGTGAGGAGTTTCATGTTATTTAAATGTATGCAAAAGAAAAAAAGCTGGTACATCCTCCAAGTGACTGCACCTTTGTTCTCACTTTTGGGGAGAGGCAGGGTGGGCTGAAAGGGTGATGAACCAACATCTTAAGGTGTGGAGGGCAGGCCTCATTCCTGCACAAGTAGAGCCTGGGGCTTGGACAGAAAGCTGTGGCTTCAAAGTGGACCAACAGGTTGCAGCTCCCTCAAGTTGGCGGATCCAAGAGACCTTGCGCCTTTCTGTGGGTGCTCAGACCTGGGGCCTAGGCCAGGGTCACTTGTGCCTGAGAGCTAACTCAGTAGAATCTCCTTAGTAGTAACTAGAGATGTCTGCAGCTGTCTGTCCCTGTGATGGGAAGGGTCGCATCATAACCAACACATGAACAAACATGCAGGAGAGAGAAACAGACACGGCTTGTTTATTAGAATTCAGGAAGGAGGCCTTCTCTCACAAACAGGTGCTGCTTCTCAGTCTGTATCAAGAGCAAGACAACAGTTTAAAATCGTATTCCTGAGAAGAAGCAAAAAAGTTACAATTTTGCAAACAAAATTAACAGGTGATTTTAATAAAAGATAAAAAATATTTTTTCTTTTACAAAGAACAAAATTTCAAGTATTATTCCAGATGACAGCAAACCCAATGCAGGAGGAAAGGGCAAGGACTAGTGGAAGCCAGGGCCCGTGGAGCTCTTGGCGGAAAGGGGCTGCTCTGGGGGGTCGAGGTGCCAGCAGGGCTGACCTGCACCTGCACCTTGGCTGCCCATGACCAGGGCCCCACAGGAGAGAATAAAGAACTTGGGGACAGTGGGTGGGGCCTGCAGCTATGCAGACAGAGGAGCAACAGGGCCAGCTCTTTGCTTGCAGGCTCAGGGTGGTGGCTCCCCAACTTCCCCAGGCCTGAGGGGCCATACACTCAGTGTCAGTGTCCAGGGTTAGCAGTTCTGGACACCTGATGATGTTTTTATTAATAAATGGAAACATATGTTTGTTTTTTCAAATACCACACTATCCCTAATATTAGTCAATTTGTAAATTATAAATTATATTATTTGTGCTACAATTTGTGGTAATTTAATCTTATTAAAAGATAAGCACCAACCCTATTAAAATAAAAGCTCATAAGAGCTGTGGCTTTCCCTGCAGAGCACTGCAAAGCCTGTGGGCTGTAAACGTTTTCCTTAAAGAACAGAATGTTTCTGACAAACTTTCCTTTTTCTCCCATGAAACTTTTCTTGGAAAGAGATGTGTGCTTCCCACAGCTGTGGGAAAAGTACAAAGAGCAAACCTGCATGCCACCATCTCAGGAGTACAGGGCAGTTGATGGCTGTTCTGGCTGAAGCGCTTCAGGTGGCCCCAAGCTCAGAGGATGGAAGTGCATGCCCTGGGCCCCCCAGGCTGTTGCTGGGGCCTCATTGAGAGAGTCACCTCCACAGAACAAAAAGTCACACCAGAGTGCTGGCTGCAGAGACCCCCAGTGTGCCCTGAGGGAGTGTAAAATGCCCTACAATGTTCATATTTAGGTCTTCCTGAAACACGCTGTCACTGACCCTTGTGCTCCCAAGCCTACTTGGTGCCTCCTCAGATGCTTAGTTCTTGAACCTCGTCTGTTCACAGATATGATTGAATTTCCTGCAGGGAGAAAGCAGTCAAATTACACACAAGAGCATATATTTAACACCACCAAAGAAACTCATGGAGGTGGAAGGTGGAGGTGAACATTTCTATGCAAGTGTTTCACGAAATGAGGTAACGGGAGAGTAGAGTTCCTAAATAGCAACACTACTTTGTAGACTACATGTCTAGAGTAGCCTATTTGTAAGTAGTTAGTTGGCTAGTCCACGAATGTCCCTTAAAGCTGAGATGTCAACAGGGATGCAACACTTGAAAAATCCCATTAGAAGAATGAGGGTCAACCCCTGTCCCAGCCTCGAGGACCTGAGCAGACACACCCCCCTGGCAGAGCACAGCGTCACTCACATTGCGTGGTGGGCCTTCACCTGAGTGCGGCAGTTGCGACCCCAGTAGCAGTCGGGACGGGAAGTTACAGCCACTAGAAAGAGAAAAACATCACAATGTATAATGTGTACACCACACTCACATACTCAGCTTAGGGAGTTTACCTGAAACCCAGAGACACTGCCGCTGAAATGCACTATACTTTGCTCCACTTTACAACAATTTTCCTTCCACTGTTCCAGGAAAGATAAAAATGTTTAATTGAAAACCCAATTCAGAAAGTGATATTACTCCAGCTGGGATGTTTTGTGCACCTGGGGCCTGACACAGCATGGAACTCAGGCAGCCCTCTACTAAGAACACGAAGCAAAGGCCCAGACAGAATGCTGACCTGTTGTACAGGAACACAGAAGCCACAGCAAACAGACATGAGATGGGGGTGGGGAGTCACTTACCTGGCAACTCGGAGGCAGGAATGTTCTGCCGATACTGGTAGGTCAGCTCTCGGAAGCTCCGCAGACCACAGCAGTAGCACAGCACAGTGCTCCCCGTGACCCTGTAATCTGGAAGACACAGGTCATGCAGCACTACCAGACATTGGGAACACCAGTGTCCAAAAGAGCAGGACAGATGTGGCTGTGTTAACTGGTGGGAGACTAACACGCTGATCCTTAAATGGAGGAGAGAGTGGGCCAGACTTTTGGGAAATAAGAACAAAACCAATGCCAACTTGTTTCTTCATCGTAAAACAAGTCCACTTGGATTAAAATTTTTAACATTTTTAAAAATCCAAAAAGGTACTGAAAGGAATGAATACAATTTTTCTTGAGTTATTTCCAAGTATGCCATGAACACTGAATGGCACATAAGGGTCAGTGACTCTGAGTGCCCACAGTACACATCACAACAGAGACATGTACAAGGAAGGTGAGAGCTAAGGAAACTGGGAAATCTGCAACACTGAGGACATATGCTAACCTCACATAACAAAGCCATCACAATATCCATACCCAAAATGCAAACAGCCTGACACAAATAAGGGCTGATGTCACAGACAGCAAATGACCCATAGAACAAAAGGATCCTCTCAATTCTGTGAATAATCAAACATGGACAGATAAAATGACAAGGAACCACTGTTTACCTCTCTATTTACAAGACCTGAAAAACAAATGTGGCAGTTGGTTCCAGAGGCACACCCCTGGGAGGAGTTAGTTAACATGACAAGTCTCAGCTGTGTGTACCATTTTTTCTGTAAAGAAACATTTTTCATTTTTACTAATTATTGATTTGGATATTTTCATATGTCAGCTATCTTTCACATGGTGTAATGTTGATTATTCTCAATTAATGTCTCAATTTGATCGCTACAACTTCAAAAGGTCTACCCGACTGTGGAGCATCATCTAGCAAGAAATCTCCAGCACAAAACTTGGCAAACCACTTGTGATATGTTCAATCAGTCACAGCACCTTTTCTACACATTGCACAAATTTTTTTGTGTGTTTCAGTTGCAGTTTTACCTTTCTTAGAATAATAAAACACAATATACCAAAAATGTTGCGTATTTTCTTTCATCTTCAATATTAAAATGGTTATACAAAAATTCACCCATTTTGACATTTTTTAAAGTGCATGCTGATATGACAGCTGTCACAATACAATCTAACAACACTGTTTCAAACACTGTTTCACACTGTTTTAAAGACAACTAAACGCTACTAGAGCCATCTTATCTAAAAAACCAAATGAACTTTTGGGCCAACCCAATAGGTTAGAATACAATAGTAATTAAAAATAAAGGTATATAGGGGTGGGCTGGGATGGGAGTAAAAGACAGAAAACTGTACATGAACATTAAAATAAAATAAAAGGTATATAGATCTTTACTGATGTATACAGGGTCCAATATGTATTGCTGAATGGATAGGTTATAAAATAGCATATATGGTAGGATTTTATTCATGCAAGTTATGTGCACATGGGTGTATGTGGTCATGAGAATATTATCACTGGGTATATGCTTTTAGGTGGTAGCATTTCCAATGGTTTTTACTTTATCCTTCATACTTCCCCGTACACTTCCAATTTTTTGTGAGCCATGTCATTCTTACTAAGAAATGAAAGGACTTAAGGCCCAGCTGACAGATTTGGGCAACAACACAGGAGTTCTCAGCAGAAAACACCTGAGACACTCCCTGGAGTGTGTCCACAACACAGAAACAGCTTGGAAGGATTCCCAGCAAACTTCTCAAGTCTTTCATAAAAGAATCATTTGAGCCCTGACCAGTGTAGCTCAGTTTGTTGGGTGCCATCCTGCAAAGCAAATGGTGGCTTGTTCAATTCCCAGTCAGGTCAAGGCCCGTATAAGAGGCAACTGATTGTTTCTCTCTCACATCAATGTTTCTCTCCCTCTCTTTCTCTCTCTCTTCCCCTCTCTCTACAAATTAAATAAAATCTTAGCCCTGGCAGGTGTGGCTCAGTGGATTGAGTGCTGGCCTGTGGACTGGTTTGGTTCTTGGTGAAGGCACATGTCTGGATTGTGGGCCAGGTCCCCAGCTGGGGGAGTGTGAGAGGCAACCAATAGATGTATCTCTTGCACATTGATGTTTCTTTCCCTTTCTTTCTCCCTCCTTTCCCCTCTCTCTAAAGATAAACAAAATCTTAAAAAGATAAAATCCCTTGATCTTTCTGCAGCCTCTCTCAGTGACAAAAATCATACCTGCCAAGAACCAGGTATCTCTGTGAGAGGAGCCAAGCCTTCAGTCACCAACATACTGAATGACAGGCCAACAAGGGCCCTGAGGGTTTGGGAACAACCCACCCCAGGATCTTGACACCAAATATCTCTAGTGCTGGGCCCCTCCCTCCTGTCTGGGAGAAAAGATCCTGGAATGGGTTATGTGGACTCAAACCCCACTTTGAAAAAATTCTGAAATTTTAGGGCTTTTCTTTCTGTCTCGGCCAGGGTGGGCAGAGATTAAAGCGGTGGATGTGGGAGAACAGATGGGTAGCACTGCCTAGGGGCCTGACAGGTATGACTGCTTCTCAGGAAGCCCAGGGGCCATGGACATACCAGCATACTTGAGGGGATGGCAAGCACTGTGAGCTTACCAGACAGCAGGAACACTCCTCTCTGCAGCGCTGCCAGGCTTTCAGCCAACACATTCTTCCACGTCAAACCCCTGGCCGCCAGGTAATTCTGTGGTGGGGAAACAATGGCAACAGGAGAAACACAAGCTTGGACAAGAGGGTAAATGGTTCGAGAGAAGCCCTCGAAGGTGCGTAAAGCCAAAGCCTAATAACCTAAACACAGTGGGTCTTTGTAGAGGGCAGTTGCACACCTTTATGTGGGCCCACCTCCATGACCATGGCTTAGGATGGCCAGGAGGGCCCGTGCACCAGAGCCCCCAGACCAACGTAGTAGCACACCCACAAACCAGTGCGCAGGGGTTCTTATTCAGATGCTTCGAAGCCTCACCAGGCAGGCCAGCTCAGACTCTCTAGTGCAGAGTGACATATACTCTCTGAATCTATGCCAGGATCTCTGCCAGGGCGTCCCAGCACAGGAGTGTGAGATGTCCACCTCAGCCAGAGCAGCTGCATCATAGCGACTGGCCTGTGACCATGCAGCCAGGAAGCTGGTGTCTGGATCTGCGCTCTGCCCTTCACTCACACAGAGCTGCCCAGCTTTCTGAGCAGACCTACAGGAAAGTTCCACGTGTACACCTAACTAGGGGCAGTGGCACTCAGGAATGTGCCACACAGCTGAGAGGCCCTCAGTTCTATCTGTGAGGCTGCACATAAATGGTGTGAGAGGGACTGATGTGCACATTAAACATACTGAAATCCTAAGAGCTGTGCTTGCTTCCTGACATGGGGAAGGAAATTATCAGAAGAGAGCCAGAGAGAAGGGCCCAGCTCCACCCAGGCCCGGGGTGCCTTGGCTCAGCCCAAAGACCCTCTGTATGGGGCAAGCAGGAGTTGAGCCACAGAAGCACTTCCTATGGATTCATGGCATGATGGGCATAAAGGAAGCACCTACTTCTTGGAATATGGGGAAAAACAGCCCTATATAAACACGATGCTGACCATCAGTGGTGGCATGAGTCAGAAAATGCCAAGTTATTAAAGTAACTGAAAAAGTGCTGGGGAGGCCTCCTCCTGGCCCTGGCCTAACCCAGGTACCTTCAGGATGTCAGATTCATAGTTGTTGTTGTTCAGCACCCCGTCCAGACACCTGTCGCCCAGGTTGAGCTCTGTTGGGTAAAGGGAAGCAACATTATCTGTTTTACAGACATCTCATGAAAGCAATGCTTCCCCAACAGCTAAGATAACCACCTTCTCTTCATCATGGGGTCTACAAATAAAAAGTTCCGTGACAAAACACAACTTTACAGTGAGAACAAATAAAATGACTTCCATTCCCTTTTCCTGAAATGGCCTGCTCTCCAGTCTCCTCAGCACCTGGTCTGCTATCACAGATTTGAAAGCTGTAGCCACACTGTGCCCTTATATGGGTGGTGATACTTGTGCATAAACAAGCCCTCCTGAGTTTGAACTCAGGATAACCTGAGTTCCCCTGTTATTGCTTGGTGCTGAGCCAACACTTTAAATGGTCAACCATGCAGTATGTCAGAAACAGGCAGTTAATTTGTGCAGACCTACAGTGGCCTCCTCATCCTTGGGCACATGACAGGCCACACCACCCCATTCCACCCTCAAATGCACCAATATGCAGAGGCAGAAGCGACCAGCTGAAGAGCAGCATTACCACAGAAGGGGGCCAGGCAGCCGAGGCAACCAGTCCGGGCGCAGCCCCAGTACAGGTGGCAGAAAGGCTGCAGGCAGACGGTACCTGTGGACACAGCACAATTGCTAGTCAGGATACTTCCGTGAAAAATCAGGCCAAAGGGCCATCAAATAAGCAATAAGCTTGATTTTAACAGCAATCTACAAAGTCTAAAGTAAAGCATCATATTTATCCACCAGACTTAAAAGTGGCACATGAAAGAATGACTGTGGCCCCAAGTGGTGACAGGCATGAGATGCAGACTCCAGTAAGAGAACCACCAAATACGGACACTTGATATACAGCAGGGAAAGCCTCACCAATTGGTGGGAAAAGCTGGTGACTCGTGTGTCCACTCAGGGACCACAAACTGCACAAGAGAAAAACAGAACTGCATCCTTACTTCCCACCACACACACGTGTCAACCACATGTTGAAACCCAAGCCTGAAGGACACACAGGTGAGGCTTCATGGTGGGAGGTTGTTCAGGCAGACAGCATGCACTCCTTTACTCACACTGCTGGGGTGCAATGTGGGGGTCCTGCTCGCGCTCCACCCTCCGGTCAGGCATGGGCTGGAAGCAGCAGGTGCATATGGCATGGCTTCCTTGTAGGGTGCACACATAGTCCTGGGCTGCAGACAGACAGGACAAAAGGCCAGTGTGTGTTGGGACACAGGCAGAAGGAGCAGATGAAAAGAAATCTAGGGGGTGGCTATAAACTACACACAAGACATACAGACAGATCTCCACAAACACTCAGGAGAAGTCAGATCCCTTCCCCTCAATAGACAGTTAACAGTATACCACTGAAATGAAGGAGTTTAAACAAACTGAAAACAACCAAAGTTATCTTTTGGTTCAGTGGTTGTATCAGGATGTCAAAAATCACAAAGGTTTTCTGCCATTTCCTATAAAGGAAAGACAGGCCACAGAGCACACACCATAAAACAATATAGCAACAGGCCTGGCAGCGCCTGACCCGCACCAGGCGCTGGTGCATGTGGCCCAGCCAGACACTCTCCGTCCACTTGAGGCTCTGAGCACACACACTAGCTCCAGGCCCCATCTCAATGGGGACTTGTGTCTGCAATCTGCAAACGACAGAGACCACCTGGTGAGTGGCAGGGTCAGCAGGAGACCAAGCATTGCACTGCCTGTCCCTGTGCATGTGGCCTACAGAAAGTAACCGAGAACCACGCCACAGCGCTGTGACAAATGGTTAAGAATGTGGCTCTAGGTGACATCCTGGGTCAGTGACCTCATCCTGGGTCAGTGACCTCATCCTGGGTCATGATGGGTTTAGGCCAACAGTGGCTAAGAGGCCAGGCCCTTGTGGGGCCACAAACCACAGAGTCCATACGTCCACTCTCCCTTTCCTGATGGCACTTCAGGACTTGGACAGTGGAAACAGGCAGACAGGCAGACAGTGCTCAGGGTAGCTCTGGGAATGGCACGGGCCGTTGCCAGAAAGAGGCAAGTCTCTCATTGGAGGGGCCCATGGTTGTCTGGCTTTGACAGGTACCACCAGGAACACCAGCTGCCCCAAAGTCGGTGGCTGCGGGGGCTGAAAGTGAGAATCAGGACTCATTTCCCAGAAGTGTCCAGGAGCAGTGAATATGATAATTACCTAGTTTCTTAACCCAGAACAGATGTAAGAAGCAATAAGCTACGAGGCAGTGGGACCACTAGAGGAAGGGGACAGGAGAGCAGAGAGGAGCCACATCCTGAGTGGTCACAGTAGGGCCACAGCCCAGAAGGCACAGCCATCTCACCTGGTGTGACACTGGCAGACGTTGATGGTGTGTCCCCAGATGCCTGCAGTGCCCGCAGCTCGCTGCCAGGTCCCGAGTAGTGAAAGAGCTGCCCCACCTGCCTCCGGTACTCGGGGCACTGTCTGCACACGATGTATGGCTGGCTGTGAGGACAAACACACAGACCTGAGCTCAGAGGGGTGGGGTGACAGCTGCTCTCATAGATGGAGGTGGTGGTGACGAGACAAGGGCCAGATCCCTGATCCTGCAGTGTCTTCTCCACCCATAGACCTTGTCTCCACTTCACACCTCAGCCCCATGGCACCTGCTGTCACCTGGTGAGTGTTCTGCACTCTGCTCTAGGCCACGTCTCTGTTCCCTTTACTGTACAGTTTCCAGAGCCCTCACCCCTCAGCTGCTCCTGGGGTGCTGGGGTGTCCTTGCTTTGCAGGACACCCCCCAGAGGCACAGCAACTCAGTCTCCACAAGGAGCAGAACGTGCTCTCAAAGGCTCAATGCTGGGCAAGCTGTGGCTGCATTCAGAGGTGTCCTCAGACCCCCCAGGGCACCCAGGCCTATCACCCTGGCCACCCAGGGAACATCTGCACACATTAAAATCAGAACAAAATGCACTGTGGTGGAACGCTGTTGCCCTCAGGGAGCTTCCTAAGTAGCCAGCAGGAGCCCGGTCCCACCCAGCCTCATGCAGGTCAGCTGAACTCTCAGGCTGCAGATGGTACAAATAACACAGAAAGATGGACAGGGACTCCCTTCTGTTCAGTCAGAAAATGCCTTCCTGAGCCTGCACCAATGGTGGGAACCAGTGAGGGATGAACAGGTGAGACCCAACGGGAAAAAATAAAAACCATCCACAGGTAGCGCCATTGCCAGGACATTGCCAGCAGGCATCTGAGGATACCTCGAGGGCTCCTCCCCTCAGCTCTCTGATCTGGCTTGTCCCCTCCCACCTGCTCCTCATCGGAGAAATAACTGGGCACTGCAAGAAACTACAAACGTAGGAACTCATTGCAGCACAGTTTTGGAGTTTAAAACATTGGGAAACTACAAAATCTCACACACAGTATAATCCAACCTTCATAAAATTGCTTACTTCTAAGTACAGTGCATCCTACTTTGCTAGAAAAAAAGTGTGCATGACACGCGTCTGAATGGCCAGACGGATAAACAATATGTTCACCCCAAGGTGATTTTTAGTTTTCTTTTTCCTCGACAGTTATTTGCGAAGTTTTGTGAAAAGAAATAAAGATAAATTTGGGGGTTTTGTTGTCTTTTTAAATATCACGGCCTTGGGTCAAAATTCAGACCCTGGACTTGTGAGTCAGGAGCCTCGGCATTCTACAGTGGATACAGCACGGTCTCCCCAGACTGCACACTCTTAGCCAGGGCATCAGGGCCTCTGCATTAACATCCTGACAAATGACAGACACTGGCACTTATGATGAGGGACTTTATGGTCACTAGATAAGCTACAGAGTACATGTGCTTATGCAGGACAAAGAACATGTTAAATCATGCCTATCACAGCCAGAGTCAAGGAGTGTGATTAGAGGTCAGCACAGGAAAGGGTATCAGTTACTATGGTGATGATCTCTCACCTGTCCAATCACAGTGGACACCTGAAACTCACATAGTGCTGCATGTCAGTTATGCCTGAATAAAAAGGACCTAAATACAGATAAGCAACAAAAAATCAGTATGTTCCATGTATACATGAAAAACAAAAAAAAAAACAAGGGACTGGAGGAGGCAGGGTAGCTAATACTGCTTCAGGGACTGTTCTCAGTGCCTGCCCTTCCTCGCCACACTTAAGACACATCACTACCTGAAGTCACATGTCACAAGTGAGCCCAGAACACCAGAGAGCTGCCGCTCGGTGCAGAGTCTGCCCCACTCCCTGCCAGGTGCAAGCTCACCTAACATCCGAGGATTCACTGTCCTCATCTGACAGGTCCAGCAGGTCCTCCAAACTGTCCTCCTCGTCTGAGAAAGACCTCCTGACTTTGGGCTGCAGCATATCCTGAGTGATCTTGTTCCTGGCAGCCATGCTCTGCACATCTTCCTCGCTCCGCCTCTTGTCTACGATTCAAAGGACACAGTTCTGCTGGCAGGCGCGACCCTGGGGACATGCCTATGGCTGCGGGAGCTGGGCAGGGGCTCCACTTGCCTGGGTGCTGGAGAAGGTACGCCTCCACCAGGTTGTTGAGGATGTGGTTTTTACAAATCCGCTCAACCAGACAGCGGCACGTGGGGCACAGTGAGGAGCGCTCCATCCAGCCCGAGTAGCAGGCCGCGCAGAAGGTGTGCATGCAGGGCTGCAGGCTGTGGTGCGAGGACGGGCCTTCAGGTGACCCCGCAGAGCACTTGCAGGGGGAGCTTCTGCCCACCAAGCCACAGCAGCCCCAGTCCCCAGGGCATGGCCTGCCTGGAGCGTTAGAAGCTGGGATTCCGGGTCACACTGCCTCTTTCCCCAGAGGAGGGCGTGGCCTTGCCCCAGCTGAGGGTTGGCAACAAAACAAAATCGAGCAAACTATCACCTCAGCAGGGCCTGGAGCCTACACTTCTGTGTGGTGCCCAGAGCTGGAAGCATCTGCATCCTGAGCAAATGACCAGGAATGCTGCCTGACTCCCACATCCCACCTGAGAAATAGTCCCCACGTGAAAACACAGCATTCAACCTAAGCTATGTTCACTAGGTCCCTGTCAAGTAAAAGAAACTAGAGGCCATGTGGTGATTCTGTGTCCCAGAAGGTTCAGAGAGCACACTCTACTTCAGGAATACAAGGAACATGGACGCCAAGCACAAGAGGCCTACATTTAAGCTGAGACACAGACAGGCTCTGACTCTCCCCACAGAAAAGCAAGGTGTGAGGCGTTCTCCTATAGCCACTCCTGGGACCTTCCTTCTATGTTACCTATTGTGTTTCCTTAACTAGGTGCAGTTCACCTGGTCTCCATCTTAGGTGGACCGGCACTTAGGTTAGACATGACTACGTCAACCAAGGCCACCGCCACACCAGTCTCATGGCTTCTTCTACAGCCTTGGTCACGGGGGCCAGGTTTTTGGCTTATTGGCCATTTAAGAAAAATGGTTAACATCAGTGGACTCGACCCCAAATGTGACCCAGAGGCTGACTGCACCGTGGTCCCCAGCCACCCACACAGGCGCACCTCACACAGTCGTGCAGCAGGTCTTGGCAGATGCAGCACGTGAGTTGCTCCTCCATCCTGTCAGGCTTCCCAGCCGTGGCCCTGACCCCCTCGGGGGCACTGTGGGTGTCCCTACCCTGGTCTGTGACCAACAAATGCAGGTTCAGGTTGGGTTCCCCACCTGCAAAACAAAGGGACAGTTTGTGGCAATCACATCCAAGGAGGAAACAGACACTTGCTCTTTTCGTTTATGAAGGTTTTAACCTGCAGACAGTACACAGTCCTCACCAGGGTTTTAAGGGCATTTTTAACAAGGCCCATAGTAAGTCTCATCTTCCAATCCACTGAAGTCTTGTTTTAGAAAAATAGCTACTGACATAAAAGACATTCAGGAGACAGAGACAAGGTCCAGCTGTCAAACAGTAGTTGCATCTCACATCATTTTTGCTTAAACAAACAAAAACATGACTCATATACATAGGAAACTGATTGCTGGAAAGTTAGACTCTCAGAAATTACCAGAGGAAGAGGAAAAGAGAGAGGGAAACATCGATCAGTTGTTCTACTTATCAATGCATTCATTGGTTGATTCCTTTACGTGCCCTAGACTGGGGATTGAACCTACAACCTCGGTGTATTGGGCTGACGCTCAAACCAACTGAGCTACCTGGCCAGGGCCAATACAAGGAGCTTTAAAACTTTTTTCTTTTCTTCTGCTGGTGGGATTTTTTTCTATAATTCTCAGATGTTGCTAATCATAGAGTTTTATTTTTAGTTAAAGAAACACTTGTACATGGTTAAAAGTCTGAAAGTTTTTAAAAGAAAGCAGAAGCTGCACCCTCTGTCTAGGCCCTCCTCACCTTCGGTTTCCCCCCTCCGAAGATACTGCTTTCATGCGTTTTAGCCACTTCTCCTCTTGGGGACTTGGTGTGTCTAAACTATGATGCTACGTTTAGGTTAATTTCAGAAGCCATCTCCTGACATCTACTACAGTACAGGAGGATTCTGTCCCCTGGGAATCCTTCCCAATTTACTGTAATACAACTGTTGGCTCAGTACATTGTATGTAGGTTATTTCCTTAAGTATGTACTACTGAGATAAACAGTAAACTATCATTAAGTTTTCTTCCTTCTACAACTTTTCTTTACTGAGATTAAAAATGGCTTCATTTTTACACTTATTTTTACATACCTGTTGCTGATTCCTCCCCAAGCTGGTTAATTATATCAGATAATCGGCTCTTCCTTCCAATCGAGGCCCCTTGCCCTGGAGCTTACCTGTCCTGCTCTCAGGCCTGACGCACAGCTATTGTCCTACTGCACATGCCCAAAAATATTTTATAGGCTTAACTTTTATCTTTTGAAGCACAGATATTTCTCTAAATCACCTTTGATGTGAAGGTTCAGACTAGCTTAAAGTTAACATATTCCTAAGAATTGGTTGTTATCAGGACAGAAATACAACTCTGGATGCACTGTTTCCAAATCAAGACCGTCTATCCCCTCACAGTAAACAGGAAAGAAGACCCCTGAATTCTACTGAGAAAATGCTGAGGCTCGACAGGGCTCAGCTTGAGATGCATCTTTGTGCTTCTGTGGAAGATGAGGCCTCGTGGGGGCAGGTTGCAGCCCTGCTAGAGGGTCAAGGGCACAGGGAACAATGAGATTCTGACCTCCTCTCATTCTCTTCTTAACGGGCTCCAGACCCTCTGGATTCTGCAGTTCTGATGGAGGAAAGGATGTTCCCTCTCTGTTGGGGACAGCTGAAGGGACGCTGGAGGTGTCTTCGCTTGTCACAAGTGGACCACACCCTTTTGGGGAGATGCCGGCACCTCCGGTGGCTGTGAGACAAACAAGAGAGGTTCTGATCCACCTGCCTGGAAGGAGAGAGCATGGGCATGAAGCGCCAACAATCCAAACCAGATGCAGGTAGTTTAAGATGCCATGTTTAAGAATGACACGTGCAGCCCTGGCTTATGCGGCTCAGTGGACTGAGCATCAGCCTGCGAAATGAGAGAATGACATGTGCTTCCAGGAAATGCCTAACCACCCAAGTCACTTCTGAAATGCACTGTGCCCATCACTGTGCTCAGTAGTGCTGGGGGCACGCAGCACATGGAGAGACGCACATGTCTGCAGTGGGGATCAGCCTTGAACATTTAGTCTGACCATGGCCAATCCACAGGCTAGTCATCACGTAAAACACATGGCTGACACCCAAGTTCATGTAGAGACCTTAGGAAGAGGGTGCAGAGGGCGTCACTGCAAGAGGATGACCAGACAGGTGGGGATGGAGAGTGTGAACACTTTTCCAAGGGTGACAAAGGGAAACGGAGAAATAACTCCTGGTAAAAGTTTTGGTATTTTAAAAAATTAATTTATCAATTTTAAAGAAAAAGGAAGAGGGGGGAGAGAGAGAGAAAGAAAGAGAGAGAGAGAAACACTGACTTACTGTTCCACTTATTAATGCACTCTTTGGTTGTTTCTTGTATGTGCCCTGACCGGGGACTGAACCTACAATCTTGGCCTAGTGTATGATACTCTAACCAACTAAAGTGCCTGGTCAGGGTGGAAGAACTGGTCTTCATGAGCAAGAAGCAGTGTCGTCAATCAAAATGAATTTGACAGAAAGGTAAAAAAGCTTTCCAATAACCTCTATCTTAATAAAGACCGTGATTGTGTCATTGTATAATGCATATCTAGTCTGTAACGTTCAAATGGTGTTTCTATTTGTTTTTTAAAAAAATTGGCCTACTGGAGCTGAAAGAAAAAACTTAGAAGTGTTTTGTGAACAAACTGTCTTGCATCCTAAGGGAAGAAAAGCAGCAGCTTCTTGGGCCAGGTCCTGAGGGCATTCCACTTGCAGTTGGGCTCCTCGTTCTAGCATGAAGGTTACAATGATGCCCATGGTGTGGATTAACTAACACTAACCAAAGCACTTGGCACCTTACTTCACATTTAGGAGGTGCCCTGGATGTATTAACTGTGGTCATTTTCTTAGTATGTATACACTTAGGTATATAGACAGGAAAATTTCCTCACATTTATAGAATTGGAGCTAAGTTTTCATCTGAACAGTTTGCTTATAGGAACAGTTTTGGTGTTTAAGTTTATATATTTTTAAATTACACAAGTAGTACATGAATGCATCACCTTTTCATGGCAGATTAATATCCCATTAGGTCCATACACACACACTTGCCACCTTCATCCAACACTGTGTATTTAGTCCAGGGGTGTCAAACGCATTTTCACCAGGGGCCACATCAGCCTCGCAGTTGACTTCAAAGGGCCGAAATAATTTTAGGACTGTATAAATGCAACTATTCCTTAACTGTTAAGGAGCTGAAATTACATTTGGCCCTTTGAAGGCAACTGTGAGGCTAATGTGGCTCCCGATGAAAATGAGTTCGACACCCCTGATTTAGGCTGTTTCTGTACCTCAGCTGCTGTCAATAATGCCGCAGTGAACATCACCATGAGCGCAGAGGCATCTTTGAGATATTTCACTTCCTTCCGGTATATACTCAGAAGTGGGACTGTGGGTCCTATGGCAGATCTATTCCTGGTGTCCTGGGGAGCCTACGCACTGTCCCCACAGTGCCTGCAGCAGTGTGCAGCCCCACCAGCAGGGCACCAGGGCTCCCTTTTCCCACATCCGCAACAGCACTTACGATCTCGTCTTTTTGATGATGGCCATCCTACCAAGTGTGAGGTGATATCTCATTGCGGTTTTGGTTTGCATTTCTCTGATTACTAGTGATGTGGAGGCCCTGCTGGTTCCTGCCTTTGAATGTAGCTGTGATGGCTGGAGCTGTAGGAGTCATCTTGCAACCGGAAGATAAAAAGCAAGAGGACAAAGAAGCAAAATGTGGCAGACAGATAGTATGTGGTAAGGTCTTGAGCTGATGAGCCTGTGGTTGCCTGTGTTGAGTTTGTTCCAGAAGCCAGGTTTTCTGTTTCTCACATCCAAACACCCTCACTGAGATTTAAGAAGGTCTCTGGCCATAAAAAATCTGCAGGCTGGCCTATAACGTAAGACTAAGAGAACAAGCATTCGAGAGACAAATAATTATCCCAAAACTAGGTGGAGACGGATGTAAAAGTTTACTAACGAATATCAGAGACCTTAAAAAGCAGGGGAAAATAGCATTTTTCTGAATATAGTAAAAATGTCAATTCTCAAAACAAAATCTCAAAAAGACTTTAAAAACTTGAATAGGCAATTCTAAAGATAATCTGGAAGAAATTTATAGAATAGTTAAGAAAGTAATCTAAAAATATTAATATTTACAGTGTGATCCAATTTAGAAAATATATGTGTGTGTATTTCAACACTGTAATGATACTTCATCTAGAGAGCATGATTTTTTTCCAGTAACAACAAAGGAAAGCAAAGAATTCATGCTCTAAGGACCAAAATACATAAAATTGGTTTCAAAAACATATGCTACTCTAGACGAGTCTTAAAAAATGTAATGTTCAGTAAAAGAGGCCAGACACAAAGGCCATGTAATATAGGACTCCATTTATATGAAATGTCCAAAGAGGCAAATCAGAGACAGAAAGCAGATTAGTAGTTGCCAGGTGATTTTATGGTATGTGAATTACATCCCAGTAAAATTGTAAAAAGTACCACAGCACCATAGTCTCTGACCTTCACACTTCTCCTGGTTCTGAAATAAGAATATTTACTGCACAGAAATCTTAACTACTAAGAGCCTGATGCCACCTCTGAAATCCTTAGAGGATGATCTGTCTCATGGCAACATAGGTCAAGATTAACAAACAGAAAGCAGTGCAGCTCCACCCAAGACCCCAACTCACGGGCGCTGGAGGGTGGTGCTCGCCCTGCAGGGGGCTCCATGGAAGAGGTAGCAACCCGGGGGAAGAGGTCAGATGTCGACGTTGATGGCTGTGGTTCCTCAAAGCACACCTGAGTGGTGGGCAATGGCGGCAGGACCTGGGGCTCATCCCCTTGCCCTGCACCTGAGGTATCTTTGGTCACGTGGAACATGTTTTCTTTATTGGCCTCTGTAAGCACAAAAGCAGCAGAAGGAGCAGTCAGAGCTCAGAGTGCAGCTGCTTTCCAGCTGATGGAGAGGCTTCCTTGTCACTGTTGACAGCCCTCTGTTGAGATCTCACTTACCAAAGGAGTCCTGTGCCACGCTGTGCTCCTCACTTAAAGACTCGTAGAGGTACGCCACGTCTAAAAGGAGTGAGCCCAGTCAGAGTGGTGTCGGCCTACACACCAGTCCAGAGCCCATTTTCCTCTTCTCTTCCTTCCAGTCCCTGTGTCCTTGTTGACTATTTTGACCTATCAGCCACTAACAATATTCATCAGTCTCAGGGATTTTAAAACAAATGATTCAAAATATGTTAACCAACTTTAACACAAACCCCAGGAAAACATTTCTGGAGTCAGGAAGTTTTGTGTCAGGAGGCAGATAAAAGGGAGGCAAGGCACCAACCAGGCAAAGAGCCTGCACCTTCCTGTCCTTCCACAGAAGGTATAGACATGAGACTCTCTGTGGCCCGGGCTGGCTGTGGTTATGCTGCAGGCAACCTAGGGCACATCTGCTCCTTCTCCCCGTTTTAGGGGTGACCCTTCAAAGCTTCCTGACTCTCCTCATCCAATATCATTCTTCTTCCACAGACACAGAAACTCAGAGCTGGAAAAGTCCTAATGGAACCCAGTCTAAGCTGCTGTCTCCTGTCAAATCTCCAGAGCAGGACCAGACATAGCCTCTAGTCCCCATTCTAGGTCTTACTACCCACGATGCAGATTTATCCTGCTATGTGCCCAATCCATCCCTTCACTTCCCCAGGGCTGTCTTTTGGGGATCCAGGGCTCACATCAACGGGGGTATTTTTGAAGGGCTGGGCCCCAGTCTTGAACAGATACAACTCACACCAAGAATCTATATAAACAATAGAGAGACTCTTTCCAGGAAGCGTCCCAGCTGTGGCAGGACTTCCCCACTGCACAGCATGTGTGTGCCCACCCCATTGAGCCTCCTCTTACTGTGTTCTGGCTCGTTCTTCCTGTATGCAAAGTAGATAACATCCCCCGTCTGTAAAGGACAAGTCTGCTTCTTAACAATCTTCAGCTTGTTAATTACTGTTCCATTGGTGCTGCAGAGAAAATAAAAATGCAATTTTAAAATCACTTGGCATTAAAAATTTCTGTTTCTACAACTACTAGAAAAAGCAGTTCAATATTACCACTTTGATACATGCACCCCTATGTTGATTGCAGCAGAAGCCAAGATGTGGAAGCAACCTAAGTGTCCACTGATAGAGGGCTAGATAAAGAAACAGTGGTGCATCTATACAGGGAATATGACTCAGCCATAAAAAAACACAAAATATTGTCATTTGTGCAACACAGATAGACCTACATGGTATTGCGCTTAGTGAAGTAAATCAGACAGAGAAAGACAAATACCATATGATTTCACTTATATGTAGAATCTAAAAAACAAAACAGACAGTTACTAGAGTGGGGAGAGGCTGAGGGACAGGTTGAAATAGCAGGTGGGGATTAAGAGGTAGAAACTTTCAGTTACAGCTTTGTATGGTGACAGATGGTAACCGGACTTATTGCGGGGATTTCATAATACATGGAAATAATGAATCACTATGATGTATACCTGAAACTAATAAAATACTGTGTGTTAATTACATCAATAAAAAATTAGCACCCTGAAAATGATAAAATACTCAGAGAAATGATGTAAACATTTAACGAGGCAGACACACAAGCACTCCCTTACTGGCAGCTTGACCAGCAATGAGCCAGTCAAGTGTTCCAATGCCTCTGCTCTCCCAGGACCACATTCTGCATGCAGGTGAACCCTTGCATGCAGGACCTGAGCCAGCAGCTCTGGGCTCTGGTTCTCAGCTTTTCTCCTGCCTCTGCACTTGGCTCTGTCCACAGGTCTGCCCCTCCCTCCAGGAGCCACAATCTGGACCAGTTCATTCTTCAAATGAGACCTGACTCCTCCCAAAAGTGGGAGATCAGCTGGGGCCCACCCAGCTGGGAGGTCACTCCAGTCAATCAGGGACACCCTGCTGGGTGGGAGAGGTACTGGTGGTGAGGATGGCCAGGAACCTGAGTCAGAAGGGACAGGAAGCACTTCACTGAGGAGGGACTCTCTAGTGCAGCTTCTGACACAAGACCAGGATGCACCACAGGCCCGATGGCTGACAGTGCAGGCTGCATGGTCACGCAGTCTCCACCCTGACCACTCAGCTCTGCCAGTATGTCACAGCAGGGCTGTGGCCACATCCCAGGAGAGCCACACTCACAAACGCTAGTGGCACAGCCATACTGCCAGGGCCTGTGCTGTTGGGCTTCTCCTCATGATTCAACCTCACACTCTTCCTGAACAGAACATCTGACTTCACGCTACTGCTTCACACCCCCACCCCCCTACCCCATGACATCCTGCTGCTCTCAAGCTACAGCGTGGCTATTGGGTCTACTGCCCAGACCTGCACCCCAACACTCTCACTGTGCAGAGCAGCCACAGGAAGCTAATACTGTCACATGGCCCATACAGGAGAGCCAGGACCAGATGCAGAAGATTGGCTGTGAGAGCAACATGGTTACTGTGATGAAACACAGAACCATACCTGCAGCTTGAGACAAGGGACACAAGAGTGCCAGTGCTTCCAAATAAAACCCAGTTCCTAGTCTTCTGTCCTCACAGTGCCTGGCCTTTACAGAAATAAAAATCTGCCCTGGCTGGTGTGGCTTAGTGGATTGAGTGCCAGCCTGTGAACTGAAAGCTCACCAGTTTAATTCCTGGTCAGGGCACATGCATGGGTTGTAGGCCAGCTTCCCCCCCAACCCCTGGTTGTGGGTGTGGGAGAGGCAATGACTTGACAACTTTTGCACCAATGTTTCTCTCCCTGTTTCTCTCCCTGTTTCGCCCTTCCTTCCCCTCTCTCTAAAAATAAATAAATAAATCTTAAAATAGTAAATTAGACTTCCGGCCAAGATGGAGGTGTAGGTAGACATACTGTGCCTCCTCACACAACCAAAATTAAGGACAACAAAGATTTAGAAATAAGAAAGCAACCAGAACTGATAGAAAATTGAACTGTACGGAAGTCCAACAATCATTCATCCAGACCAGTAAGAGGGGCAGAGTTGTGGCAGGAAAAAGTGGAGGTGCAGACCGGGCATGCAGGCAGCAGCGGCTGGCAGATCCCAGGTGTGCAGGTGGCGGCTAGCAGACCCCAGGTGCACAGGTCGTGGCTAGCGGACCCTGGGCACGGGGTGGCAACCGTGCAGAACTAGTGAGGCTGAGCAAGGCTGCTGGCTGACCAGGTGGTCCCACATTCGCGCGCAGATAATCCAGGTGAAGGGGAAGCGGAGGAAGGGACTGGAATCCGAGAGAGAGCGGAGCAAGCGCCATTGTTCCCTCTCAGACCCTGCCCCCACATACAGCATCACTACCCAGAAACTGGGCTGCCCTGCCCTGGGGAACACTTAAGGCTCCACCTCTCACTACGTAACAGACGCGACCAGACCAAAAACAAACAAACAAACAAAAAAAAAATGGCTCAAACCAGAGAACAAATCAAAGCCCCAGAACCAATTCATCTAAGTGATGAAGAGATAGCCAACCTATCAGATGCACAGTTCAAAGCCCTGGTGATCAGGATGCTCACAGAATTGGTTGATTTTGCTCACAAACTAGATGAAAAAATGAAGGCTACAATAAGTGACATGAAGGAAAACGCACAGGGAACCAATAGAGATGGGAGGAAAACTGGGACTCAAATCTATGGAGTGGACCAGAAGGAAGAAAGAAACAACCAAACAGAAAAGAAGAAAGAAACAAGAATTCAAAAAAATGAGGAGAGGCTTAGGAACCTCCAAGACATCTTTAAATGTCCCGACGTCTGAATTATAGGGGTACCAGAAGGGGAAGAAGAAGAGCAACAGGTGGAAAATTTATTTGAACAAATAATAAAGGAGAACTTCCCCAATCTGGCAAAGGAAATAGACTTCCAGGATGTCCAGGAAGCTCAGAGAGTCCCAAAGAAGTTGGACCCAAGGAGGAACACACCAAGGCACATCATAATTATATTACCCAAGATTAAAATGAAGGAGAAAATTCTAGAAGCAGCAAGGGATAAGGGCACAGTCATCTACAAAGGAATTCCCATCAGACTGTCAGCTGATTTCTCAAAAGAGACCTTCCAGGCAAGAAGGGGCTGGAGAGAAGTATTTGAAGTCTTGAAAGGCAAGGACCTACATCCAAGATTGCTCTATCCAGCAAAGCTGTCATTTAGAATGCAAGGGCAGATAAAGTGCTTCTCAGATAAGGTCAAGTTCAAGGAGTTTATCATCACCAAGCCCTTATTATATGAAATGTTAAAGGGACTTATCTAAGAAAAAGAAGATAAAAAATATGACAGTAAAAAGACAGCAAACTCACAGGTATTAACAACCACACCTAAAACGAAAACAAAAACAAACTAAGCCAACAAATAGAACAGGAACAGAATCACAGAAATGGAGATCACATGGAGGGTTAGCAACAGGGGAGTGGGAGGAGGAGAGGGGGAAAAAGTACAGAGAATAAACAGCATAGACAGTAGGTAGAAAATAGACAGGGGAGGACAAGAATAGTGTGGGAAATGTAGAAGCTAAAGAACTTATGACACATCGACATGAACTAAAGGGGGGGAATGTGGGTGGGAGGGGGTGTGCAGGGTGGAGGGGAATGAGGGGGAGAAATGGGACAACTATAATAGCATAATCAATAAAATATATTTAAAAAGTAAATTAAAAAAATAAAAACCTCATCTGGTGGGAAAGACACTCAGCACACTGCTGAAGGCTATCTGCCACTTGCACCAGTTAAAATAGGCACATCCTGACACAGTATTCCATTCTATAAATTTATCCCAAGCAAATAATAGGACAGGAATGCAGTTTTGGAAAATCACTAGTGCCACTTACAAGAAAAGTCAAAATAATAAATTCCCATTAGGTATTATATAACAAAAATGAAAAAAAAAATGAGATGGATTTAGATGTACTAACATGTCAGGAACTCCAGAGACATTATAAGTGAAAAAAGCACATATAACAGTAAACATAGTAAAATGTCATTAATGTAAAATAAATATATACGTACTTTTCATGGGTAAGTGGGATTTTGACAAGCTTTTCTCTTTAAAAATTTTTTTAAAAGTTTGCCCTGGCTAGTGTGGCTCAGTGGACTGAGTGCTGGCCTGTGCACCAAAGGGTCGCTTGTTCAATTGCTGGTCCAGGGCACATGTCTGGGTTGCGGGCCAGGTCCCCATTAGGGGGCATGCAAGAGGCAACTGTACATTGATGTTTCTCTCCCTCTCTCCTTCTCTCCTCTCCTTCCTCTCTCTCTAAAAATAAATATTATTTTTTTTAATTTATTGGTTTTAGACAGAGAAAAAGTGAGAGAGAGAAACACTGGTTTGGTTTTCCATTTTTTCATGCATTCATTGGTTGCTTCTTGTTTGTATACAGATGGGTGATCAACCTTGCAACCTTGGTGCATTAGGACAACGCTCTAACCAACTGGGTTACCCTGCCAGGGCCAAAGCTCTTCTCTATTACATACTACTTATATTGTAAAAAACTAATAAAAAATTAAAAAAGGAAAAGATTTTTTTATTTGGGGAAAAAGTTGTTTAACTTAAGTAGATTTACAAGAAGCAAAAATTTATCACTTTAAGTCTTATTTCTAAGATATTGTTGCTTTAATCTGAATACTTTCAAGAAGGGTCACAGACACCCACGTGTCACCTAGCATCCGTGCTGGGAGCAGGAAGTACACTTCCTGATACCTTAATGGCCTGGCCAACTGCCAGGTTACAGAAAACCAACCCTTGTTTCTTCTTCACAGTCACTGGCTTCAAGTCAGGTTCTTGAAGCTACAAGAGGAAACAGAAAAGTTGTTCAGAAAGAGCTTACCTGGTATCTTCTAGGAACACCTGACCGGATTTTTCATCCACGATAATTTTACAGTGATCTCCAGAAATCAGTTTATTGCCAGGAAATGAAAGGTCACAACCTAAAACACAGAGGGAGAGACTGAATGTGACTGTGCTTACTGTGCACAAACAGCCCTTTTCGTAACCAGAGCATGTTTGTGTGTGACTGGAAATCAGGGCCCACGGTGTACGCACTTAAGGAGACAACACCTAATCAAGCAAGGTACAAAGAACATTTGTTAAAGGATTTAAGTGTTAACACAAAGTAAAGGGACAGGGACTGTGTCCTGAGCCTTCCTCATGTTTCACTGAGGGTATAGGATACCCCACCAACACCTCCAAATAAACAGCAACAGCTTCTAGGCAATAATTATACAACATGCACAGGTATGCAGCTAGTGATAAATATTATAGAATTTAAAATATACTAAGGAGTTTAGTTATATGCTTCTTCAGTATCTTTTTTAAAAAAATACTTTATGTATTTATTCTTAGAGAAGGGAGAGAGGGAGAGAAACATCAATGTGTGGTTTCCTCTTGAGTATCCCCTATTGGGGACCTGGCCTGCAGCCCAGGCATGTATCGAACCAGTGACCCTTTGGTTCACAGGCTGGCATTCGATCCACTGATCCACAACAGCCAGGGCTTCAGTATATTATCTTAGTCAATTTCTTTCCTGTGTAACCTAAGGTTTCATAAACCATACAAAACTGAAGCAGTGATAAACAGTCACAGAATATATGACTGAGGAAATTATCATGGGCACATGTACATGTTTAAGAAAATTAAAAACAGCCCTGGCTGGTGTTGCTCAGTGGATTGAGCACAGGCCTGTGAACCAAAGGGTGGCTGGTTCGATTCCCAGTTAGGGCACATGCCTGGGTTGCAGGCCAGGTCCCTAGTAGGGGACATGTGAGAGGCAACCACACATTGATGTTCCTCTCCCTCTCTTTCTCCCACTCTTCCCCTCTGTCTAAAAATAAATAAAATATTTTTAAAAAATGAAAATTAAAAACAGAAGGGAGATGCAGCTATAGCTAAACACAATCCTTATATCCTCATTAAATGCAAAGAGAAAATCCTCAAATACTTTGTTCTCTCCTTAAACCTAAAGAATAAAAGCTTTCAGGAAGATTTTAATATTTAATCACTAATCTGCTTATAATAGGTGTATATGTTATAGTTATTGAAGTTTATAATAGCTTTATTTTTAATAACCTAATGTGGGAAACAATACAGTGTCCATCAACTGGCAGTGAATTAATAGACAAATGCTCATACACCTAAAAAAGGGAACGCTACTCAGTAACAGAAGGGAACAGAAGAGATGGATACACAGGACAGCAAAGGATGGCTCTCAAAAGCATTATGCAAGATTACGAAGGCAGGCACAAAAGACTGGTGGAATACTGTGTGATTGCAAGTAGCTATTCTAGAAAAGACAGAACTATAGGGACAGAAATTAACTCGGTGGTTCCCAGAAAGTGGGCTTGAGGGAAGGGAAAGGACTTCAAAAGGCCACCAGGGAATTCCCTGGGGTGACTAGTGGTGGTTCTATTTCTCAAAACTCACTGAACACCAAAAGAGTAGATTTCACCATTTGTGAACCAGGCCTCTATAAACCTCAAGTATTAGAAATGTTATTTGGAGAAAGGCCTCAGTCTCCCCTCCCTCCCTCCCTCCCTCTGTCCTGTCCACCCATCCATCCAAGCATCCAGTCATCATTCATCAAAAAAAAAAAGAAATGCTATTTGCATCAGCCTTCATTCTGCAGTATGGGAACTGTTACATTTATCCAGGTGAATTTCACCTGCACTCCAGATGTCTTCATTGCACCGAGCACCGCCTCCTAGCCCAGAACCTGCACTAGTCACGCTGTCACCAGTGTGGGTTTTGAACAGGCTCTGCATGCCAGAACATCACCACTCTAATTTGGAACTGAGGTACTTTGTGCTCAACTCCTGTTCTTGGCATGGGCCCCGCTTGTCATTCAACTGGTTACGTCTCTGGCATGGTTGCTGCAAGGTTCTGCCACTCCCCAAGAATGGTAATCTGTTTGGGAAGGTGAGGTCCTCATCTCCCCTCCCACACATCAACTCTGCTCTCCCTTTCCCCCCAAATAATGCCTTGTACATAGCAGGTGTGTAATTGTTTTAAATTAATATAATAAAGTCCTACAGCTCTTATGGTATGTTTGTTTGCCCCTCAAATTCATGCGTTGAAGACCTAACCCCAATGTGACTGTATTTGGAGATAGGCCTGCAGGGAGTGAGGGTGGGCCCTAATCTGAGAGGGCTGTGACCTCATAGAGACAGGAAAAGACACCACGGCTGTCTGTCCAGCCTGTGAGGACAGCAAAAAGGTAGCCGTCCAAGGACAGGGCTCTCAACTGGAAACCGAACAGACTGGAACCTTCATCTGGGACTTCCCAGACTCCAGACTGTGAGAAATGAGTTTCTGTTTAAGATTCCCATTCTGCCCTGGCTGGTGTAGCTCAGTGGATTGAGCGCAGGCTGTGAACAAAAGGATCATCAGTTCATTCCCCGTCAGGACACATGCCTGGTTTGCGGGCCAGGTCCCCAGTGGGGGCCATGTGAGAGGCAACCACACATTGATGTTTCTCTCCCTCTCTTTCTCCTTCCCTTCCCCTCTCTCTAAAAAAAAAAATAAATAAATAAATAAATAAATAAAATAAAATAAAATAAAATAAAATAAAATAAAATAAAATATTCCCATTCTGTGGTGCTTTGTCACAGCAGCCTAATGGGAGTTACTAAAACAGGAACTATAGGTTTTGCTGGAAAGTTTAATACAGTCAATGGAAGGACTTCTATTAAGAAGCAGATTAACTCAACACGTTTTTTTCTCCTTGTAGGAACACATAAAATGCTGTTATTATAATATTGTGTTATAATAACAACGGCTAAAGTTAAGTGCCTCGGCTAAGCACTTCACAGAGGTGATCTCACTTAACCCTTCCCGTGACTGTGAAGCAGGTACAAAAAGCCGCAGAAACATAAGATGTTAGCACAAGGCAAATTATATGAGGATGCCAGGTGGAAACCCAGAAGTTCTTTTCCAGGGTTTCCAGTCTTCACCAACTTCCAATTACCTCAATTAAAGACAATTACTTGTTTTTCAAAACTCTCTAATGATATGTAAGCACTTCTGCAGTTGTAAAAAGTTAACACTGGGATTCACAACAACCAAAAAACAAAGCAGCAAAACCAGACAAAAACCCCCTGCTAAACAAAAACAGCTGCAGGTCCATCATAAGGGGAAAAATGAAGCGAAAAGCCTCTGCTTTTAAAGAGTAATCTCTTTCCTGTCTTTTGTAAAGTACACAGTCACAGTATACAAACTAGGTATTTTTTTTGGCCTGACCAGTGCACTCCTCTCCTTGCAGGAAAGCTGCTCCAGCAGCACTCGGGGAGCGGGAGGACCCCTTCTCTCAACAGCGCCTGTCTCTGGAGCGGCTCCCCCATTCACTAGTCCAACACATATTGGGTTGGCCAAAAAGTCCCTATGGTTTTTTCTGTAAAATACAAGACACATTTTTTTATTTTCACTAATAACTTTATTGATCTGGACATTTTGAGTATGTTGGCTATCTCCCACTTGGTATAGTGTTGATCATTCTCAATTAACATCTTGATTTGATCACCACCAACTTCAGCAGGTCTACCCGACCCCGGAGCATCGTCCAGCAAGAACTCTCCAGCATGAAACTTCACAGACCACTTTTGACACATTTGATCAGTCACAGCACCTTCTCCATACACTACATAATTTTTTTTTTTTTTTTGCGTTTCAGTTGCATTTTTACCTTTCTTGAAATAATAAAGCACAATATGCTAAAAATGTTTCATATTTCCACCATCTTTGATATTAAAATGGCTACACAAAAGTTTATAAATCTTTTTTAAAATGCATGCTGATGTGACAGCTGTCACAATACAATCTAACAAAATCATTTTGAATGAAGTTAAAGACAAATGCTACTAGAGCATCTTACAGAAAAACAACAACAACAACAAACTTTTTGGCCAACCCAGTATTTCAAAGGTAGTAGCAGTTGGGACTTGAGATCTTTTCAAATGAAAGGCCAGCAACTATACACATTTCCCTGTAAGCAGCGCTTTAGCTGCATCCCATTTCTTGTAGTATATTTTGCACTTTATTCACGTTGAGCTTTCTTTCTTTCTTTCTTTCTTTCTTTCTTTCTTTCTTTCTTTCTCTCTCTCTCTCTCTCTCTCTCTCTCTCTCTCTCTCTCTCTCTCTTTCTTTCTTTCTTTCTTTCTCTAATTTATTTTTAGAGAGCGGGAAGGGAGAGAGGGAGAGAAACATCAGTGTGTGGTTGCCTCTAGTGCGCCCCCTACTGGGGACCTGGCCTGAAACCCAGGCATGTGCCCTGACTGGGGATCCAACCAGCGACACTGTGGTTCTCAGGCCAGCACTCAATCCACTGAGCCATCCAGCCAGGGCATCTTGCACTGTTTTCTAATTTCCCCGTGACGACTTCTTTCACCACCACCCCCAACACCCGCTCAGGAGCGCGTCATCCACATTTCCACTTAGCTGTGAGTTCTCAGCTACTTTCCCTTCCTGACTCATCTCATTGCACGGCAGTCGGAGGAGGTTCTCTGTGCAGTAATGAAGCTGAGGAAACTGCACACTGGGGATAAATTAATGCTCCTCCTACATCCAGTTCTCCCGAGGGCTGAACAATCTGCAGGAGGCACCCCAGGGAGTAAATGGCCTCTCTCCCAGGAAAAATTGTTCCTCACAACCGGCAGGCCCAGCTCCCAGTCCACGGCCTCCGTCCGCACCCCGGCTCTACCCAGTCCCCGGCTCCAAGTCGCCAACTCCCGTCCCCATCCCGGCCCCTTGACCTCGGTCTCCACCCCTGCCGGCTCCCGATCCCCGACACAAGTCCCCATCCCGGCCCCACCCCGGTCCTTCCAGCCTCTGTCCCCACCCGGGCGAGCACCTCTCCTCCGCCCGATGGTCCACTCGCGTTTCCGCAGGAGGACAGGCGGCTCGCTCTCCTCACCGCCGAAGCGGAGGAGCCTCCCCCACGGCTGCTGAGGCGGCTCCTGAGACGGCTCCTGAGGCTGCTGCTCCATCGGCTTCACATCTGCCGAAACCCGGAAACGTCACAGGATGCGGCCCCGGGCCTCACGGCCCTGCCACACCGCCTCCCGCGTGCCCTCTTGCGCCGAACCCGGAACCCGCCGCGCCGCCGCAGCCGCTGTCAACAGGAGTCGCGGGGCTCTCTCAGACCCGCTAGGCTGGGCCAACGAGGTTTGTGCCCTACGATTGGCTGGCGATGGCGCCCACCGAGCGCTGAGGCTAGAGTGGACCCGGGAGCTACCGTGGGGAGTGGGCGTGTGAGGGCTAAGCGAGCGTGCGCAGTGAGCCTGGGCGCCATCTTTGATGCTGGCCGGGACTATTGCGTCGTCGCAGATCTCGGAAATAGCTGCCATCGGCGCCATGTTAAGTCGGGGCAAAAGGGACGTATTGACTTGGGAACTAGGCACCCACACTAGTTTTCAAACGTTCTGCTTACGAAGTGCAGATATGCATACGAGGTTCAGCAGTTCTGACACGTTCCCTAGAAGAAAAGACATATGTTAAAACTCTCCATTTCTACTCCATTACAGTAATTTCAGGTCAGTACTGCCTATTCTTACGGTATAATGGAGAAGAAATTTTCGTTCTTTCTTTTGCAAGGAAGGGAGTCCTTCCTTTTGTTGTATCACACGGGAACTATTCTAGATAACTAAATGCTTACATATCTCTCGCCACCCCCAGCTTGTATCCCAGGTACAGTGATTTCCCCCTTTAAAATAGTAAGTTCTTGAGAAATGCTTTCTATTGTGTTATTGGACAATATGAGATCATTGTTGATTTTCTTGGGTGTAGTTACAATATCGTGGTTACACAGGAAAATGTTTTTTTAGAGATAGTACCACTTAGGGATGAGATGTCATCATTGTGACAATTTTCTTTAAAATGCTCTTAGTTAAAGAATAATATGAGGCTACTGTTACATCTATAATTAGTGCGTACTTGTGCATTGATGGTGTTATCCTGCATACTGTATGTTTGTGATTTCTATAATAAGGAAAAAAAATCTTCCCATGGTGAATTGTCTTGAATGTAATGAATGGTTTTCGGGGAAAGCGCTTCATTTATAAGCTCACAGTTACATCCATAACACAACACCACCTTTAAATAAAATACAAGGTTGTTTCAGTCACTTATACATTAGTTACCATAACTAAGCAGTTTCTATTTAATCATTAATCTTGAATATGGCTGTTTACATGAATATCACTTTGTTATAATATCAAACAGTATATATAGTACTGTTTTTTAAAAAATGAAGTATAATCAACATAAAACATTTTATTATTTTCAGGGGTGCAAATGTTTCAGTATTTATTTATGTTCTGAAAGGATCACTACAGTAAGTCTAGTTACATTTGTCACCATACAGTTACAATTTTTTCATGTAATGGTAACATTTAAGATATATCCTCTTACCAACTTTCAATTATGCAATACAGTATTGTTATCTACACTCACTTTGATATATATTACATTCCCATGACTTACTTTATAATCGGAAATTTATACCTTTTAACTACTTCTATCCATTTCAACCATCTCCCAGGCCCTGTCTCTGGCAACTACCAATCGGTTCTCTGTACCTATGAAGTGCATTTATGTTTTGTTTGGATTCCACATATTAGTGAAATCATATGGTATTTGTTTTTCTCTGACTTATTTCACTTAGTATAATACCCTCTAGGTCATCCATGTTGTTACAAATGGCAAGATTTCATTCTTTTTCATAGCTAATAATCCATTGTATGTACATGTGTGTAGACATATATGATATATATATATATAGTACTCTTAAGTTTCGGCTCACAAATAATTCAATAACTCAGTGTATGTAACCGAATCTTCCATTTAAAGATGCAAGGGGACCACGTGAGTGGCCGTAACTTTCTTCCAGGTTTCTTTTCTGTCACTTTGTGGTATCAGTAGTAATCTTATGGTAGCAATAAGTTTTTCTGTAACCTGGTGAGAGGCCAACAGTGATTAAAAAAAAAATTCCTTCTTTTACAAACTGCCAGGTCTGCAGTGTAGCTTTGGGCATTGTTCTTGGAAGCTTAATAAGCTTCAGCCCTCCTTATCTAGTCCATTTCTCAGCCTCACAAAAAACAAATAAACAATTTGTGGGTGAAGGAAAGGCATTCTACCAATTGTAACATGAAATTGTTGAATGAATTTAAAATTTAGTGACTAAATGGTGTATCAATAAAAGATGAAGTTTTTATGTTCATGTCATGTCACTGGGTGAAGGAGACAGGTTAAGGGTAGTTGGAGGGGATTTTGTGTGTGCAGATAAGAAATTTCCCAACATGGGCAAAAGGTGAAATCAAAGCAGCAGTCAGGTTTCTCCAGAGTCCTGAGTCAGGACCACAACTCTGGCTGCACGAATAGTAGGGAGTGTCAAAATAAAACACACAGGAGTTTTGCCAATAAACTTGGCCATTATTACCAGTAAGTAAGGTACTAGGTGGAAAGGTGATAATACAGTTTTTTCCTATAAAAATTTATTATTCTATAGCCTATAAAAAACCTTCCCAATTCCAACCCTGACTGGTGTGGCTCAGTGGATTGAGTGCCGGCCTGTGAACTGAAAGGTTGCCGGTTCAATTCCCAGTCAGGGCACATGCCTGGGATGGGGCCAGGTCCCTGGTTGGGGGCCTTGTGAGAAGCAACTGATATTCCTCACACACTGATGTTTCTGTCCCTCTCTTTCCCCCTCCCTTCCCCTCTCTCTAAAAGTAAATAAATAAAATCTTTGAAAAGAAAATCTCCTCAATTCCTATATTTGTGGAAATACCAGGATGAAATTAGGGGACATAAATTTGTTAAAATGTAAGCAAAAATAAAATCCCAATGCTGAAAGGCAAATGGCGCCAATGACGATTGAAACTGCAGCCACAAAGAAAGGAAGATGCAGGTGGAGTCGAAATCTAATCTCAGCAGTGCAGTAAATGTGCTAAGTTCTTTTCCTTGGTGCTATTCAGACTGTATTTCACATGCAACCAATTTTGTTTAAAACATCAACCTATTTGTTTAACTGATAGTAAGTCTTGTTCTATATCCAACATTATATAAAAATAAGAAAACATCTGCTAGTTAAATGCATTCTTTAACAATGGACAATCATGAAAAATGGACAAACAGACCATACCTCAAAGGACATCGTTGGGACATTTTCTACACACTCATTTTTCTGCCTCTCCCTGCTTCATTTTAGGTTTCAGAATCCTTTATCCTGAAGATAGGATCTCTGTACAAGTAGGGAGGATGACCAAGCGCAGCTCCACTTTCCAGTTTTCAAATCCAAAGGGAGGCCACTGCTCTCCAGGACCTGTTTTATACAGTCTTGGTGCATACACTTGAGCCATATGCTCAAAACCTGGGTGCTCGCTGTGTTCGGAAGGACAGAATATGGCTTTGGTCAGTGGGTCAGACAATCACACTCGCAGGAAGGAGAGGTGGGCTGTGATTCAAGGGCCCAGAACAGGATGGATCAGATACCGTAAGACCACTCCAAGGTCCCATTTTAATTTTACAGATTGGGAAACTGGAGACCCAAAAAACTTTATCTGTCAAAAACTACACAGTAGTAAAATAATTGGTAATGCAAATGAGACATGCCTCTTGTGCTTCTGACTTTTTCAGTCCTTTTGGAGTTAGTCTGTGAAATAATGTAAATGTAAAGGTTTTGAGCTACTTGAAGAAAATAGCTGTTTTAAACAGGAATGACTACAGAGTAATTAATAGTAGTATCATAAAGAGTGCTTCACTTCTAGGGAGATAGGGGGATTCAAACCCAACTTTGCCACTTGGTACCCGAGTGACCTTGGTATATCAAAGTACCTTAGAGTTAGTAATGAGCTAAAAGCTTTAAAAAAAAGTAAAGCACTAAGCACAGAGCTTAATGTAGCATAAGCACCCCCACCCCCCACACAGAAAGATGCTACTGCATTAACAAATGCCAGAGTTCATGATTTCTCATTCCCTCCATCAGAAACCCTTTCAACAAGGCAAAAACATGCAGTTTAACACCCACACTCACACATTAATCAAAGCTGGGAACTGGCTGCATGCGTGCCAGGGAGGTGGAAGGCATTCAGACAGGAACGAAAGCCAAGGACAACTGTGTGTCTCATAGGTGGAGCACTGGACCTGGGCATGTGTAATCCCACTGCCACTATGTGATCTTTGGCAAGACACTGCCCACCTGTTTGACTGGGTCTTGAGTTATGTAACACCAATGGGCATTTCCAACTGTTAACTGTCTGCAGTCCCACTCAGACCCTTGTCTTCAGAAGGCACAGCATGCATGTAGCTACACTCACACACTGTGCCTCTTCTCTACTTTTTTGGAAATTATATTCTTGGCACAGCTAAGCTGTGAGTACTCTAGTCTTTTAAGCCTCAGACAATTAAGGGAGTCCCCAAGTTTAGTTTGCAAAAAAGCAGTTCTCTCTCCACCCAGACCCCAGCTAGGTGAGTAAAGGGCTTGGTGGCATGTTAACACTACCAATAAAAATTAAATCAGGAGATACTTTTCACTGGATGTTTTAGGTGTACCTGATCATACATGTTGGAAACTGATCATACATGTTGGGTTCAGGTTAGGTTTGGGAGACTGAACTGGGATGGAAGCCAGTGTTTATTGTTTATAATGACCACACACAATCATGTCGACTCACCAAACAGTTTACTCAGTAAACATGTGGGCACAGAGGGAAGTGTCAGCAGTAGGTCTGACCAGTACAGCCCCCTGACCCCTGGGTGCACTGTCGGTGTGAACTAACGTTGGCAGCTAATAGAGATTGTGCCTCCCTGAAAGTACAGTAACCTGACCTTTGTTTTTAGTTGTTGACCCCATTCTTGTATGGGAAGCACAGCTGGCCCCTGATCTCAAACATCATCACTTGACACATTCTGCTTCTTGACAACATTACACACAAGAGGATAAATGTATGGAACTTGCTTATGCCCTTGGAGCTGGCCTGTGTTCAAGGTCTGGGGTAAACCCGCACAGCCATCTGGGGTTTAAACGTGCCCCTGTCCCATGATCATAGCCAATGCCAATCTGCTTTCCATGTCTTTGTGTGACTCTGAGCTTGATTTCTTTTAAATAAATAATTTTCCATGATAGGAATGCTTCAGATGAGAAACTCAAATTACAAATGTCACTTGTATTTCTCTCTTCCTATCATCTCAGCAGTGACTGCTTTTATAGCTACGTTCTCTTTGTTGAGCACCTTTAACAATCTACATATTGATAAATACCTAAATAGAATGATTTAGGTATTAAGTAAATTTGGTGTTCCATGTTTATTTAATCTTAGAATTCTGTAAGTCTCAGTAACAAGATGCTAACAGTACCTGGATACAATGAGTACTGACTGACCCAAACTGCAAAGACCCCACAAAGAAAAGAAAGAATGATCAGATGGCACCCCATACCCACAGATTTGGCCTCAGGACACGCTGACTACATTTAAGGTCCATGAGGTGATGGAAGGAAACAGCAATGTAGGGGAAAGCATTTTTTAGTTGCAATTCAGTTAAATTTCATTCTTTTGAGCTGCTGCAGTGCCTGCTTCTAAGTTGCAGACAGACATCATGAGGTAAATAAAATTTCCTAAGATAATGAGAGTAAGAATAGCTTTTCCCTTCGCCATGTGGTGTAAAGGGGGTGGGAAGAACCTTGACAGTGGGAACCACTTTATTATCATGCATAGATCACATAGCACTACGACAGCAAAATGGTCACAGCGAGCTGTCACCACACCGTATTCCAACTATACCCAAGGCTCAGAATTTTTGTTCCACTCACTGGCTGATTCCATAAAGTCGGGACCAGAGTGATACCCAATTGGATTAACAGACTGTGTTGTGAATGGTGCCTTCCGTACTTACACAAAATGGAAAACCTGCATGAATAGGTCCTTTAGCACGCAGTTTAAGATGCAGAACCAAGTGGAAGAGAAGACACTACATGTAGCTGGATGGCAGTTCTCTCCCTTCCAACAAGGCTTGTGAGCTGGTGAGAGGAGGCAGGTGAGATGGTGAAGAGGTGTCTGACTTGGATGGGCCAGTGCTGTCGGTGTCAAGCCCATCAGGCCCCTGTTGCATCCACATTTACTGGGCTCCATGAGGTGGTGAGGGCAGCACATCAGGGTGATCTGAGCAGTGGCGATGTTCTGACATAGTTTGCGATGGGAACAGGTATGGGGCCTCTGGGGAGATTCTTTAAAGTAACTGTGACTACAGAAATGAAAACCTTGTCTGTGGTTACAGACTGAATTACACAGAATAAAAACAGCAGAATATGGAATGAGGATGTTTAATTGCACAGCACAATTTTTAAAAATGAGTACTGGGAAGTAGTCTGTTGCTCCTTCCTTTCTTCACTCAGTGATGGGTTATTGTTTTTTCTTATGCATACGTAATTAACATACTAACTGCTTTCTTGTAAGTTGTTTGGCTAACCCAGAGGTAGCATGAGATGTTATAAATATTTTGGTGATATTACTGAAGAAAGGTAACAGCTGCCACACCATTTGCTTATGTAGCAGATGGCAACCTTCTGAGCATTTCCATTTGTAACAAAAAACACTTTGATATTTGCTGTAATTTTTACTGACTTGTTAAGACATAAAATATTGACATTTAATGAGGAAAATCTTGATGTTTATCTATGTCCCATGAAACACAAGTACTAATAACTGATGCTCATCATTAAACACATACACTCAAAATACTAGCTGAAGAACATTTGATAAAGGGACTATTTACAGCATGTGTTCAGGATTAAGGAAACTGACCAGGTGAAGCAGCCAGAAGCAGTGATCACCTTTAAGTCTGAAGAGCAAGGAGAGGGATGTCCCACACTAAAGCTGAGGCTCCCACTGGGAGCTGCAGTGATACAGGGAGAGATGCTGCCAAACTGCGGGCCAGCAGGAGGGACAGGTAAACACTCCAACCTCTGCCTCCCACAGGCTCATCTTGTACAATACCATGTTCGACCTAAGCAGAAACCCTACCCAAGCAGTCCCTGGGGGACAGCCCTCGAGACACTGAGCAGAGGAGAAAATGGATAGGAGATGTAGAGAACAGCCAGCACATGTACAGATCCACAGCACATAGAACAACTTCGTGCAGCTACTACAAATACAAGTCACACTGAGCCTCGAGCAAACAGGTTTCTGACTCAGGCAATGCAGTCTATTCAGATGTTTTTAGAAGTTCCTACTTACACACCACTGTGGTCACTTCTAAATAGATCATAACCTAAAATACACTGTCATTGCCGTGGTTGTAAGCAGGACTATTACCTGTTATTTATTTATTTTTAAAGATTTTATTTCTTTTTAGAAGGGAAGGGAGGAAGAAAGAGGGAGAGAAACAATGACATGTGGGAGATACATTGATCAGTTGCCTCTCCTATGGCCCCTACTGGGGACCCAGCCTGCAACCCAGGCATGTGCTCTGACTGGAATCAAGCTGGCAACCTTTTTCGTTTGCAGGCCAACAATCCATTGAGCCACACCAGCAAGGGCAGGGCTATTACCTTTTAAGATTTTAAAATAAGAAAAATATCTTTTATATTTACCCATATATTCACCATTTCTAGAACTCTTCCCTTTCTCCTGCAGATCTAAATTTCCAGTTATTTTTCTGCTGACCAAAAACTTCTTTTAATGTTTCTTGAAGGCAGGTCTATCAGATATAAATTCTCTTTGATTTGTTTTTCTGAAAATTCTTTTTTTGCTTTCATCTTTGATGGGTAATAGAACTCTACTATAGGTTTTTTCGCCGTCAGTAATTTACAGATGTGACTCCACTGTCTTCTAGCTTGCATAGTTTCTGACTGGAAGTGTGCTGTCATCCTTCATGCCTTCTTTTTCCTTCAGGTTCTTAACTATTGTTCACACAGGTTTTCATTCAACTGATGTGGTGTCATTGCATGATTTTATGTTTTTTTTCTGTTTTGTGTTTCTGAGCTTCTTGAATATGTGGAGATATACTTTTCCTGTATGTGGAATTTTTTCAGCCATTACTTATTCAGATACTTTCTTTTGTGTCTTCTCTCTTCTATTCTGGGACTCCAGTCACTTGTATGTTACACACTGTAGCCAACTCCACATTCTCTTCCCTCTGTCTTTTTTCTCTGGGTATATCATTTGGATAGTTTTTGTTTTTTTACTCTTCAAGCTCATTATTTTTTGTTCTATGTTTAATCTGTTATTAATTGCACCATTTATTTTTAAATTTTAAGATGTTGTTACCATCATGAGAAGTACCATTTGGGCTTTAAAAAAATATATCTTTCACTTCAAGTTCCATCAAATTCATGTTTTCCTCTATAAAATAGCTGTACGAACATCCTTCTGTACTAATTCCAGCCACTTCTGTATTTTCTAGGTCTCTTTCTACTGATTTTTACTTGTTGCTAGTTCCATTTTCCTGCTATTTTGCATGGCAGTACGTTTTCGGATGCCAGACATTGTGGGCCCAGAGTAGCTCTGAATCTAGGGTTAGTTACTGTCAACACTGAGGCAGCAGGCTGCTAGGGATTCTGCATGGTGCCCCGTGCATTAAAACTTGTTTCCACTCTGGCTGGTGGGAACTGTTCCCAGACCTGCACTGAGTTCTAGGAACTGTTTAGCCTCCTGCTGTCTGTCCTACTTCATCTGGTTTCAGGAAGTTTCTCTTCACACATATGCAAATGGGTACTAAGTCAAAAGACTCCAAGGGATGCCTTGTAGATTTCTGCAGTCCTTTCCCTAAGAAGCTCCCTCTTTTCCAGTACTTTCCCTTGCAAATTCTAACTATGGTGGCCTCCCCAAATGCCAAATCAGCAACTCTTCTTAATTCAGCACTATCGTGTCCGTTACCTTCCCTGAACTGCAGCCTAGAAACGCCACCACTTTGTCCTCTTCCTACCACAGGTCACAAACCTGTGCTTGTCATGTCTAAAAACCATTATTTCATATATATTATACACTTTTTAAGCTATTTAAGGCAAGAGAGCTAATCTATTCCTTGTTCTACCACCATGGCAGAAAGAAGTCTTCATGCTTAAAATACACCTATCATTGAAAAATGACCATCTTTTATATAATTTATGTGCAAACACAACTTCTTTATAGTATTATTTCAATAGGATCATGCTTACAAATTCCTCAAATTATTAGGACTACTCCTCTATATGAAATCTCTAATACTCAATATTTCTCCTATGCACACATTCTCTACTGTACTGTGAGTTATACTCACTCAATGAAATCTTTCACTTGCTATGACTATACAGTTTTTCTCCTCTTTAGGTCTTCTAAATATTTAATGAGCTTTCACTTTTAACCAAAAGGTTCTGTACTATCACAATATTGATAGATAACTTATCAATGTGTAATAAATTGTGTCTTCTGGGAGAAGGCTTTCTTATACTGTCTACAGAAAAAATGTCCTTTTTCTGAATTCTGTTTAGTGACACTTGCCTTTCCAATAAAACTTTTTCCAACAGTCACTGCATTGATAGGGTTCCTCTCTTTCTGTCCTCAAAAATATCAGGAGGCAAAGTGTCTGCTAGCAAGCCTTCCATGCTCACTGCACTCATGTGCTTTCTACCTGACATGATTTCTCTGGTGGATCATGAGCTGTGACTTCCTGTTGAAGGTAGTCCCACATTCGTTGCACTCATAGTATTTATCTCCTGTATGAAGTCTCTGATGCCTCATAAGGTGTGACTTTCTAGTGAAAGACTTCCCACACTCACCACATTTATAGGGTCTCTCTCCTGTATGAATTCTCTGATGTATGATCAGCTGTGCCTTCTCAAAGAAAGCTTTTGCACAATCACTGCATCCATAGGCTTTCTCTCCTGTGTGATTTCTCTGGTGTTTAATGAGCTGCACTTTCTGAACAAATGCTTTCCCACACTCGCTGCATGCATAGGGTTTCTCCCCTGTATGTATTCTCTGGTGCCTAAGAAGCTGCGGCTTCCAGGCAAAAGCTTTCCTACATTCAGTACATTCGAAGGGTTTTTCTCCAGTATGGGTTCTCTGATGGTGAATGAGACTTGATTTCTCACTGAACGTTTTCCCACATTCACTGCATTCATAGGGCTTCTCACCTGTGTGAGTTCTCTGATGGGATATCAGGCTGGACTTCTGGGTGAAGGCTTTCCCACATTCACTGCATTCAAAAGGTTTCTCTCCAGTGTGAGTTCTCTGATGTGTAAGGAGCTGTGACTTCCCAAAGAAGGTTTTCCCACATTCCATACACCCATAGGGCTTGTCTCCTAAGTGAAGCTTCTGATGTCGAATTAGCTCTGACTTCTTAAAGAAGGCTTCCTCACAGTCACTGCACTGGTAGTTCTTCTCTCCTGTGTGAGTTACCTGATGTCTGATAAGTTGTGGTTTTCTGATGAAGGCTTCACCACATTCACCGCATTCATAGGGTTTCTCCCCTGTATGAATCCTCTGATGTCTAATGAGGAGTGAGTTCCTGCTGAAGGCTTTCTTACACTCACCACACGCATATGGTTTCTTCCCTGTGTGAGTCCTCTGATGAGTAATGAGCTGAGACTTCCAAAAGAAGGCTTTTCCACAATCACTGCAAGTGTAGGGTTTCTCTCCAGTGTGTGTCCTCCGATGTGCAATGAGCTTTAGGTTTTGGGAGAAAGCTTTCCCGCAGTCACTGCATTCATAGGGCTTCTCTGTTGTATGAGTTCTCTGGTGCCTTTTAAGCTGTGACTTCCTGCTGAAGGCTTTTCCACACTCGTTGCAGCCATAGGGCTTCTCTCCCGTGTGCGTTCTCTGATGTAAAATGAGCAGTGACTTCCTACTGAAAGCTTTTGGACATTCACCACACCCATATGGTTTTTCTCCTGAGTGCGTCCTTTGATGGATAGTGAGCAGAGATTTCTGGGAGAAGGCCTTCCCACACTCACTGCACCCATAGGGCTTCTCTCCTGTGTGAGTTCTCTGATGCACAACAAGCTGTGACTTCTTGTGAAAAACTCGGCCACATTCTATGCACAGATAGACTCCTCTGTGTGTTACATGGTTTGTCATGAGGCATGACTCTTTGCTGCTGCTCTTTCTACATTTATTGCCATCATAGTATTTTATTCCACCATGGGCTCTGTCAGTTTTCATATAGAACAACAGTTTTTTATTGAGCTCAAGTTTCCTCCCTCCACAGTTATTTTTATGAAGAAAATCAAGAGGATGATTCAAATTTTTTTCACTGGTGCCACATTTATGGAGTCTCATTCCTAAATGAACAAAGTTAATGCTTGAATGAAATATTTTACCTAAAACATCATATCCATGTCCTCTCTCCATGCTTTTAAGCTTGTCTCCATTATCTTGGTGCCACATCCTGAGATTATGATCTATCCAGAGTTCTTCTAAAAAGGAAAAAAATGAACCATACTGTGTAAATTCCCCAGTGATTATGCTTATTATACAAAACTTCTGAAATGGAGCCTAGGATCCCAGTCCCCACTGTGCCCACCACCACCAACAACAAAATCTCCCAAATTCAATGTCTACTTATTAGGCATTAAAATTTTTAACACAAATTGAAAAGAGATATTGAAAATTACAATTGCTTATAATAAACAAAATTTTAAATAAGGAAAGATGAAATATATTCATGGAACAGTGATTGTAAGATAAAAAAAGACTAGAGCAATTTCTAATGAAATACTAAGGTGGTTAATTTACTTAAACTTGTTAGTAGCAGAAGATCAGGGAAGAAGACAGGTGAATGCTCCACTATCAGAAGGTTAACAATATAGGGAAGACTGAGAATAACAAGTCCAAAGAGAGGAAAATTATACACATTGTTGAATATTTTAAAGGAAGAAATACTAAATACAATGCACAATAAATGTAGGATATCAATTTTACATATGAAAGATTAGAAATATTAGTTTTCTGTATTATCATTACATTAAAAAATATTTTCATTCAAGATCATCACCTGAATTATTGATATCAGTAAGTGTACCATCCTTAGAGCTATTTCTTGGAATTATCCAAGAGTTCTCCAGAGCTCAGCATCAACATTTTTATTTAGGTTTCTTGACATTTTAACTGAATCTATAACCTATTATGTATTGAATCTATAACCTATTATGTATTGAATGTATATATAATGCTATTAATGGAAATTATTCAAACCATAAGAATCTTTGTATAACATTAAGACAGAATAAGTACGATTACTTGTAATTTCCACAGTATGACCATGTATTGACTACGTTAAAGTGATCTTTTCTTTCCAAACTATAAAAGAAAGTTTAGGAGAGTTACAGAGGTATTAAAAGTGAGCTGCAGTAGAAATGGGTCAAGGAAACCAGTTAGAGACAAAAGAAGGGCACTTGGAACTCAGGAGAGGGAAAGGCTAAGCTAACAAACAGGCCTGCAGAGAGGACGAGGCTGGGATGGGAAAGGCTGGGTGTGCTCCGGACAGGGAGAGTGCGAAAGTGATCTTTTAGAGGTTTGTTTACATTAGAATGAGGTTCTTCATTAGCAATTGTGAAGGAACATTTCTGGGAAGTACTCTGCAAGATGGAACATTTGGCAAGATCTCAACAGTGCTGGAAAAGGCAAGAAAAGGGCCGCAGCCTGTCCAGAACTTGGTGTGAAGCCTATGACATTCGCTCTGCCTTCCAGAAATGAACAGCAAAGGAACTGAGCAGAACGCAGAAAAATAAAGAACAAGGATGTGAAGAAGGGGAAGAAGGATCAGGTTGGAGGGAAGGGGTACTGAGGAAAGGTTGATTGGAGCTTCATTTTCAGTTGGCTTCAAGAGTTTTATGATTCGAGCAACTGGACCCAAAGGGTTCTGAGTAGGTGTTAAAACCCCCATTTAGAGACGAGAAAATTCAGGCTGTAGGTGTTTAAGTTACTTGGCCAAATAAACTCAGACTGACATGTAGGCAAAGAAACAGGAAGGAGATCATCAAAATTCAACATACAAACTGCTGCATAAATACGGCTTTGACTGTGATTGGTTTTTGAATAGGTAGGTGCTGAATTTTTTTTTTTAAGTTTTGTCACTTTTTTTTTGAAGATTTTGTTTATTTATTTTCTGAGAGGGGAAAGGGAGGGGGAGAGAGAGAGAAATATCAATATGTGGTTGTCTCTCACATGGCTGCCACTAGAGACCTGGCCCACAACCCAGGCATGTGCCCTGACTAGGAATCGAACCTGTGACCCTTTGGTTTGCAGCCCATGCTCAATCCACTGAGCTACATCATCCAGATAAATTTTTCTTTTCAAAAATATTAATAAGGACTTCAGGTCAGCATGGTAGTGTAGGCAGATAGGGGTCTCCTCTTTGCAAAACCACATCAAAATTACAACTAAAAGATAGAACCACCATCACTCAGAACCATAAGAAATCGAGTTAAATGAAAGTCTGACAACTTTGGAATTTAAGAAACCGCACCCATCCAGACTGGTAGGAGGAGTGTAGAGGTTGAATGGGCTGGTCCCACACCCACCTGTAGAGGATAAAAATTTAGGACGGGTATCTCAGGAGTGAGGAGTCCCAGTCTCACACCAGGGTCCCCAGCCCAGGGTTCCAGTGCCAGGGAGAAAAGTCCCCAAAACTTCTGGATGCAGAAACCAGCGGGGACTGAGTTAGTGAAAGAAACTTCTGGAGTATGAAGCAGTTCCTGTTAACCCACACACGAACTTAGACTCACTCCTCCGATCTCCAACACCAGGGTAGCAGCTTGAAAGGTACCAGTGGCCTATAGTGAGGAACTGAAATGTCTGGCATCAAGGCCAGAGGTGGGGGGTAGCTTTCTCCCAGACAGAAAGGAGGGCACAGCCACAGAGCCAGTAGGCTGGTGCCACATCTGATACTCCATCAACCTGGCTAACATTGTTTGTTCCACTCTGGAGATCCCCTGAGACTCCGCCCCACCCAAGTTGCTTTTCCGTATGAATGGCTGGTCTTAGCTCACACTGCACAACTTCCTAAATCCTCTCAAACAAGAAACAGCCAACCTCAGGGAGCCCTCACAGCCCCTGTACTTCTTGTTAAGTGGCCCCAGGCCCAACACTAGCCACAGCCAACCTAGATTCACAGCTTGGCTTTGCCTGGGAATCTCCAAGCCCAGCAAAAGTAGCAGCCATCTTAGATTGCTTTATAGCTCAGGAAAGGTGGCCCCAGGCAGAACACAGGTGGGGGCTGACCTTGGCCTGCATCATCTGGGAAACCCCAGGGCCAGCACACCCAGTGGACAGCTACAGACCACATCAAAGTACCACCACTCTGCCCCTACACAGCTGATCCTCCACGGAGAGTGGAGGTTGGTGGTCAGTGGTCATAGCCAATCCCTGCTGAAAATATGGGCACACTAATAAATGCCCTTTTTATTTCTGTTACAGTACTTATCAAATAGTTAATCATCTTCTTTGTGTCTCTTATACTAGAACATAAACCCTGAGGGTGGGGAACAGGTTTGCATTTTTCAGTGGTATGTACCCACTACATGGAACATAACAGCCCTCAGTACTTGAAGACAAATATAGTTCACTTCCCACTGAACTTCGGATGTAGTTTGCTTCTGCTTAACTTTGATAATTAACTTTGCATTTTAACACAAATGTTTTAAGGCCAAATACTGAATATTTTATAGTTTTGAATTTTCTTATAAATTAAAATTCTCTGTTCCTTCAATGTCATTTAATGACTCACATTTTCCCTTAAATCCTCTCATGCCACATAATAGCAGTGTTCTGAATTAATGGTAGAACATAAAATCTATCTTCACAGCTTTTCCAAACTACACAAAGCTAGACTTAATCATCCATGGAACGGTGCATGGACGTTTGTAATCTGAAACACTTGCCAAGGTAAGATTAAACACTTGCTTAGACAAAAACCTTGGTACTAAATAAATATTCAATGAATAAGAAAGTTGCTGCCTTACCTCACCCCAGAACAACCAAGTAATGAAATATTTAATAATTATGTACCACAAATTCCATAGAGAACAGAGAAGTTACTTGCCATCTTTCTATGTGGAAAACATGGTTGGGGAATTTCATACAATGTCTGATCAGGCCCAGGTTCCTATACAACAATGCTAAATGGGCAGAGATTTCAGAAAAGGCTGAGACAAGGAACACTCACTGTAGGTGAAGAAGGAGCTCAGACTGAAGAAGAGGAACAGTTCTGAATGGGGAAACTATAGTGTACTTGAAGGCAGAGAAAACGTATGGAAGACACCGAGGAAGAAAGTAGTTCCAATGGAGTTAACCATGATCTTCGGGCACAGAAAATACACTGCACAGGGAAGACATTGCCACATATGAGACTCTTCACCGTAAATGGAGTTTAAACATTCCAGCAGGTAATGGGTTCTTACACCCAGCAGACTATTTGATGGGATGAAGAGAAGCTTTAGAGAAGTGAAATATCAAATCACCACAGAGATGCCCTGGAAGCTGACTGTCACGTACAAGTCTGCACAGAGGCCAGGAAGAGCAAACCTCACTCTTTAAGGTATTCAGTTTGTGTCCTGAGGTCAAGAGTCACCTACCCTCTGTGGGTTTAAAAGGAAATCTGACAAAATAGAAGGAGAAAAGAAAAATAATAAAGAAAACTCAAAGGTAATCAGTGTCACCTAACATGAGAAAAACCTGTGGACTCTTCAAGAGTAGGAGTGGAGGCTGGCCATGCAGGTTGGAGTGGGGCAGGAGAGCAGGAGATGGAGGCCGCGGAGGCCAGAACAAGAGCTTCGTCTACGGAAGCGAGGGCCTAAAAGACTGGCCACCGATATGGGGAAAACGGGGTGCATCTCATCATCGACTGCACACAGACAGGATGCACCCTGACCTGGAGACCAGGACTTAGAGCATTTTCCAAGTCACTCAGAATGATGTCACCAGTCCTGAGTCAACTCTGAAGACTCAAGGACTTTAAACAGTTTTATAAGTAACATTTCAAGAATGCCAACCTGTCATCCGAAACCTATGATTTAACTTCCATGTTATGCTGCACACCTAATTATTTCTCACCTGAGAAGTGGTGACTTACTATTTCTTCGTTTAATATCCAGGGCTCTTGCTCCAGCTTGAAAATGGCATCAGGTTTGATGGTTTGATGACCTGTTGGTTGGAAACACAGAGGACTTGGCCGCCATTGCATGGATGGAGGCACTCTTAAATGTGAAGAATATTTTACTACAAAGGCTATAAAATAAAGCAAGTGAATGAAAATCTCTAAATTTGGTATATAAGAGTCTTTGACATCTGAAACTTAAATCCAAAGTCAGTAAAAGCTTCGAGGCCCCCAGTCACTGGGCACACACTGCTCATGTAAGAATGCTCTCACCCAGGAACACTAGATTGCTGTAGTTCTCCAACATCACGTCTCGGTACAAGTTCCTTTGGGTAGGATTTAGTAGCCGCCACTCCTCCAACGTGAAGTCCACAGCCACATCCTCGAAAGAGATCTAGAAAAGCATAATCCCTGTTAAATTTTCAGTGATTCTCCTGTAGAACGCAGGCTTTCCTCTCCACAGAGGCGGGCAGCCACTGCCACTGAGCAGAGGAAGACAGACGTGACAGCTGTCACCTGTAACAGTAGCTGACAGAAGGATGCATCTCTATCTTGGGAGCCTGCTCTTCCTCCCTCTGGGGCACCCAGCTGCTACGCTGGGAGGCAAGGGGCTGAGGCCTATGCACACCCCCTGTGGGAACTACAAGGGGGCCCCTCCTCCTGCAGCCGGAGATGACTGCAGCCCTTCTCAATATCTTGATTACAAAACCAAACGGGTAAGATACCAGTAGATTCCTAACCCCCAGAAACTGTCAGATGAGTGTTTTGTGTTTTCAGCCATTAAGGTTTGGGGTAATTTGTTACATAGCAATAGTTAACTTATCCTAATCTTGCATTATACATTGAGAGAGATACAGAAATGTTATTACAATATTTGTCGTTATGTCCTTATTGGTGTGGCTCAGTGGATTAAGTGCCGGCCTGCAAACAAAGGGTCACCAGTTCGATTCCCAACCAGGGCACATGCCTGGGTTGTCGGCCAGGTCTCTAGTAGGGGAGGGCATGAGATACAACCACACACATTGATGCTTCTCTCCTTCTTTTTCTCCCTCCCTTCCCCTCTCTCCAAAAATAAATAAAATCTTTGAATAAATAAATAGATAAATAAATAAAATATCATCACGAATCCATTAATCTATATCCATTGAATAAGAAATTGAAATAGTTTGTCTTTAAGCACTGTTTCTCAAGGAAGGTGCCACTGGTATTTGGGGACGGTTCTTAGTTCAGCACAATGCCCCATGCACTGGGAGCCCTCCAGCCAGCCTGGCCTCCGCCTGCTGAAGGACAGTACCATTTCTCAGTCACTGTCAGACCCAAATCCCACCTATGCATCTAGGACACTCTCCTCCTCCTGGGATGGTTCTGCTCCCAAGGAGGACAACTAGCTAGCTCCTTTAGATATATCCTAGATTACAGATATTGAGCACTTAAGGGTTCTGGAACTGTAACAGATGCTTGAAATAAAATGATGAGTAAGAAAAAAAATCATGTTCTCTAATACTTTGTCCTTTCGGGCAAGAGGCAATAGGGTGTTACAGAAGCCATGAAACAAAGACACACAGGGCATGGGGACAAAGGGCAAAGGAACTAGAGCAGCAAAAATTATTTGAAAAAAAAAAAAAAAGTTGCAGTATTCGCATGACCTCATTTCAAGTCTTCTGTAGAGCCACAGTAGTTTAAACAAGGGGGTATTAGTGAAAGAGTAAATACAAACAAGGGGGACAAAACAAACAAACCAGAATTATCTTCTGGAGAGTGGGCCCCTTGTAGTACAGACTTTGCCTACTAGATCCTAGGTATGTGTTCTAGGAACCCATGTGTGCCAACTGGTGGTGTGGTGAGAGGCTGCATTCAGCTTCAGTGACTTTGTTTTTGAACTCTTTCAGTGCATTTGCCCATTTCATGATGGGCAGTGCGCCTGCCCATGCCAGCTGAGCATTCAGCAGTTTTTGACCAAAAACTGCATGATCCCCTGCCCTATCCTCCTATTCATCTGATCTTGCCCCAAGTGACTTTTTTGTTGTTGTTTTCCCAGATTAAAAAACTCCTCAAAAGGAAGCATTTTGTCGATGTGGGAGAGGGGAAAAAAAAAAACCCAGCAGAAGTACTCAGCAAGAAGAAGGAACAATGTGAATCAATCACAAAGACATGATTCCATTATGTAACATTCTGGAAAAGGAAAACTGGAGACAGAAGACAGAAGAGTTGTTGCCAGCGGTCAGGGATGCAGGAAGGTGGGACTTGGAGTTTGTCTGCAGAGGTGGAATATGACTGTGATGGGGAGTGCGTGAATCAATACATTTTAAAACTCACAGGAGGAATCTGGCTGTGGGCTAGAAACCAGGATTTTTCAGGCCCATCCACAGGCAATGACAAAGGCTTTACCTGGCCAGCCTCCAGGGGATGCTGCCCTCAGACACAGACCTGCTGGGCAGAATGGGAAGGCACTGTAGTCAGGGCCTCAGGACCCTGGCTGGTCATGAACTTATGCAGCCTCGGTCTCTGCATCTGAGGCCTCGCTCAGGCGCCTTGGCCAAGAGCTCCTTATAGGGTAAGGGAGAGGAGGACCTGAAGTCACTGCTCATTTTGACTCAGTACCTAGTACTTTCCTACTCCCAGCCCTTCCACCTCACCCTCCTCCTAACCAAGGACCATGAAACTGCCAGAGCTCGTTGTCTGGGGATCCCTGGGAAGTGGGCTGACCCCACATCTGTGCTGATGCACCAGACCCTTGGCCTGTGTACTATGGGCAATGCGTGGGGGCTAGGTGCCTCCTGGGTTAGGCTCTGGCTGCACCATCGCAGTACATGATGAAAGGTTCAATTACTTTCATCTCAGCCGTTGCTTTAACCAGATACTTTGACAGCTGGCAGCTGGGCATCTGACCTAACTGCACATCAAGAAAGGGGAAAAGTTGGTATTATTCTGCATTGGTTTAGACAACAGAATTTTTAAAAGAAAGCAAGCTCAGTGGGTAGGAATGGTTTTGAAAGGTGAAGGGACATGAGTCTGTTTCTTGAGTCAAGGTAGAGAAACGGTGCTGAAGGCAGACACCCTTGTGCCTGGCTTTTGCCAAAAGAAGCAAAAACACTTCTGAGAGAATGTTACAGGGCCACCTGAAAGTTTTGTAACCATCACCTCTGCCAGGTGATTCAGGTTCGTTCTTAAAACTAGAATGTCAGCAGCATGTGTCTCCACGCCTCCTGCTGGTTGTCTAAACACCAGCACTCTTCAGCCTCCTCCAGAGCCATGCCCTTAGTTGGCACTGGGCTCTGGAAGAACCCTTCCATATAAATGTGTTTACTATATGATTGGTGTTTAGGACACCATCCACAGTATCAGAGACATCAACAGCTGTTGACGTGTTTCCTCTTCATGTAACTGTCAGCAAAGCCTTGCTCCAACCAAGGAACTGCTCTGCCTTTGGGAGCTGTTCCTGCTGCCCTCTGTCCCGGCTTCAGGAGAAGCTCAGCAAAGCTCGCAGCTCATCTCTGACGGTGAAGGACCTCGCTGCTTGTACCTCCACGTTCCAACTTTAAGACTGGGTACGATTCTACATCCACTGTGCTTCTTCGACATCCTTCCCAGGCTTACACTCTTCTCTCTGGCTATGATCTAAACATATATAACCCTCTCCTAATTCTTGTAGAGATTCCTGTAAGCCTCATCACATCCACAGAAGAAAGTTGTGGCGAATAAACAGATAACTCACCTGTGACGTGATCATTTTCTGCTGTTTTGGGGAATTCTGCTGTTCTGAGACTTCCCTCTGTCCTGAAGCTCTGAGAAAGACCTCTGTCCAGGGCTGTAAGCCGCACCTCTGGCCCTGAGGCCTCTGCTTCCTTATCTCGCCTCAGTCATCTTGTTCCTGAGAGCAAGGCCTAGAGATGCAGTGGGAATTTTATTTCAGATGGTATAAATAAATCTCCATTCTCTTACTGGGAACTCGGAGCTGTTTGCTGCACTCCAATCAGAAGCAGGAGTGAACGGCAGCCACTGCAGGTCTCAGCTGAGCCTGACACTGCCCTTGGCAGCTCTGGCTCCCACCTGGAAATGCCAGCCAAACACACCCAGAGCCTCCCTGCCTTCACGCTGCTCTGCAGACACTGCAGCAAAGTCTGAACATACCATCTTTTTTAAAAAGACTTTATTTGTTTACTTTTATAGAGAGGGGGAGGGAGAAAGACAGGGACTGTGTAAGAGATACATCAATCTGTTGCCTTTTAAATGCCCCCAACTGGGGACATAGCCTGCAACCCAGGCATGTGCCCCGACTGGGAATCAAACCAGCACATTTCCTGGGGGCACTTAAATCAAATGACTTGCATAGGTGTGAAATGCAACTAGCTTTTAGATGAAGATGAAGTAGCATGAGGTGCTGGCTCTCTACCCCCAATTCAGCTCTGGGGTAAAAGGGAAGCAGAGGTCAGAGAACTAACAGAAATGGCAAGAAGCGAGACACAGGCTGTGGTGAAGCTGAATGCACACCTGTGGCAGCCCAGAGTTGACAGCAGTAAGAAAAGGCCTAAGAAAACCTTTGTGTTGCTTCTTTCTTGGCTCCCACTGGGGCAGAGCAGCCCTGACACAGGTCTCCAGGGACACCAGAGGCAGGTCAAAGTGCTGCCGCACCAAGGAGCCAATGAAAAGGCAAGGGCTGCTCAGTGACCTTCGGGCCTGGACTCATCCCCCTGTTTCCATTGCTCCCCAGGGGAAATGCTCCACTGGGCTTCCTTCTAAGGACCCCTGACTTATGACCTGAGGCGCTGCTGGAAGAGGCAGTGGACTGGCTGGCCAGTGGTTCTACAGGGACCCTCCCCTCTCTTCAAAGGCCTGGCCTCAGCCCTTCCCTGCTGCAAGGTACCAGAGCTTGTGCAAGGGTAGCTAACACCTCTAGGAAAATACAAGCTCAGAGGCCTGTAAGGACAACTGTAAATGAAAAATAAGAAAAAAAAACCCTAATTCTCCCTCATGCAAAAAAGGGAAAGAAACTCCTAACCCCTATTCAAAGAGCATTTACTTTAGAAAACCTATAATTGCAAATCCTTCCTCTGCCCTTTTGAGATGTACATTAATCTTTTCCAAAGCAACATGAGCCTCTTCCAGTTTAATAGTCCAAGAATGTGAATGAGTTTCTTAAGGACCTGGAAGCCATCTCTTGAAAGATGGGCTATCTCCCAGTTTCTGGGAGGGCAGGAGCCTTAGCAGCCTGGCCTTGGCACCCAGCTCCGTCATGAAGATGTGAAAGGATGATTTTTTTTTCTTTGGATAAAGGCAATTAGCTAACACAGATGACTACCCCAGTCACCCAGTAAACTAAGGATGGACCGTGCATCCTGAGTGACCCTTTACCTTGAGGATGGGCGTGATGGGCTGCATCTACCTGGCCATAGCAAAGGTGAGCCTTCTCTACCTACTCCCTCAGCATGCTGCTCACAGTGCTTCTTGCACTTGGGTTCACTTGGGATTGAATAATAAAACTGTTTCTCTTCTACTTCTGCGGAGAATTTTTCTGGGTTTGAAGATTACAGTTTTAATTATTTCCTTAACAAGCGATATAGCTAGATAACTGAGTACAGCCACTATTTTTAACACCTTTGAAAGATCACACACTTCCTGCTGGTGTGGCTCGTTGGTTGGGTGTCACCCCGTGAATAGAGAGATTGCTGGGTTAGAGTCCCAGTTAGGGCGCAGGCCTGGGTTGCAGATTCTGTCCGCTGGGCATGTGCGAGAGGAAACCCGTGGGTGTCTTTCTCTCATCGATGTTTCTTGCCTACTTTTTCTCCCTCCTTTCCTCTCTCTCTAAAAAATAAAAATAAATAATTTTTTTAAAAAGGATCATAAACTGCATAACACTTACCACCCTAGGCAGAATTATTGGGACAGACAAACCAAGATTTAAGATAAGCATAATAAACAAAAAGTACTACGTTTTGATGTATAAAAATACTGACACTTTTGTTGTCTTCACTGCTCATGGACCAGGTCACCTATACTCAGTCACAGCTGGGACCAGAGAAGGGCTTCACGGGCATGGATTGCACAGGGATATATCCTTCATAAGAACACATCTGAGAAGACCCAGCAAACATGGGGACAGGAGGGACAAATTCCACCTTTCCTAGCAATCCCACCACATGTTGACAGCTCACTAAGCAGACCAAACATGGTGGACAGGTCAGAGGGCATCTTGCCAGAAAATAAACAGAGCAGGGAAAGACTGTTCTACCTGCAGAAGATTGGGAGCAAGAGCTCCTTGTCTGGAGGCGCTGTTTCACAAAAGAATGGGGGAATGTGGGTACAAATGGGCACAGAGAGCGGTGGATGGAAGTATCCACTCATCTGCCACCAACGAGGGAGAAAGTTACACCTGGGTGTTGGCAAACTGCCAGGTTTTGCCCCAGGGCAGCTACAGACAGTGGAGTCAGAACACTGCCCCTGCAAGGCAGTTACCACTCTCCCTGGAAGTGGGTGAGGCTGGGTGCAGACTGGACAGGCCCGCTCTCCTCAGCATTCACTCAGGAACTGACACCCATGCAGACAGCAAGCCCAAAGTGGAAAGGAAACATCTGACTGTGGGCATCGGCTCTGGACATTGTCTCCTGACGGCCATAAGAGAATCAAGGGAAGACTCAGGCCAGGGAGGGGGACAAGCCCCAATGACAGCAAGGTAATGAGGGTCTTGTCAGGCAGTTGAGAACCACAGGCAATTTAGAAAGACAGGCTGTATATTGAACTTTGACCTGAAACAGTGGCAGAGGGCAGAGCAAGGATATCCAGGGCAGGAAGAGTTCCCAGAGGCAGGAAGGAGGAAGAATGACAGGTTTTTTGCCCACTGGTGGGGTGTAGACAAAAAGAACAGATTCCTCGGTGAAGATGGACTCTTCTTAGTCCAGTGTGAAGGGTTTGGGGCTTGAAGGGGGATCTCTCCAAGAAAAATATTCTGGGAGAGCTGAGAGCAGCATGCAAAGGAAAAGCCCCTCTCCCAAGATGCCCAGGGAGCTGCTCTGAGTACCTGGGGACAGCTAGGGGTCTCAGCAATCAAGGAGGCCCTGAGAGGGTCCCTGAGTGAAAACAGACCAGACTTACTGCTGTCCAAAGCAGGGGTCCTGAGACCAAGGCCCACCTGTCCGGGGAGGTTTTCTTTGGTATGGAGCTCCAGATCTTCTCCAGCTGTCTCCTCCGTAAAAGAGAATGTCCGATCGTGCTGATGCCCAAGATTCGCCCGCAAAGGCCCCACAGTCACCAATGTCTCCCTGAGAATTCTCCAGCCCCAAGACTGCTGAACAGGCCCCTCACCCATCTACAGGCTGCACAGCCCCTGAACCCATGGAAATGGCGCCTGGACCCAATCCCAGTGTGTCTGTGTTTGGAGGCTTCCCTGAGCAACCCAGCAATCCTTGGACACCAGCGGGGTGCCCACAAACTCAGTTCAATTCTGGCACTATCTGCCCCAAGACAGAAATAGCTTCTACCCATGAAGGGCTAAGCTCCACAAGACCACCCTCTCCTCTAATGCCAGTCTCACGCCTAGACTGTTACTGGTGCTTCTGACCCCCTGGCTCCAAACTGGAGGTCCCAGTGCCCTCCGCCTCAGACATAAGTCACAGCCAGGACATCCCCTGTACTTCTGACCCTCTGGCTCTAAATCAAGGGTTCCCATGACCCCCTCTTTGGGTCTATTACCCTGCTTGACATCCATTCCACCTTTATGGCTCTAAAACGTTTTCAGTAACTGAGAACAAGAGAACAAATATTATAAAAGATGCTCCCGGTGTTCTTATGGCTCTAGAAATCCCAAGGGATCTGTGAACCAGAAACTGGGGATGAAGACCAAGCATGTCTGATAAATACATCTTGGTCATCTGAATGACCAAATATATATATTAGAAATCGTAACATCATACCCATTGTCACTCACCCTATGTGCCCATCACCAGTCCCCCCCAGAACCCCATTTATTGATTTCACAGTCCACCCTTCCAAGACTTTCAGTCACACACACTGGGTCCCCAGTAACTCATCTAATGAAGTTCCCAATCGCCAGCCTTCAAGTGACAAAACCAATCCACAGAAGTGTATGGATAGATGAAACCCAAAGCCTCACTCAGTCCGTACACCCCTGCAGGCCCCAAACCACTGACTCCTGCAGGTTTCCAAATACCGACGCCAAGAAACACCACCACGGGCTCCCCAGACCTGGGACAGTTACCTCCACAGAATCTGTTCACTGGCTGGAAAGTGAGTCACTGAAACCCCAACCACTGGGTCCCCAAGAAGCCCATGGAACTCCAACCACTCCCTCCCACAGGCACCCACTCACTCACTCTGACAGGTGCCCGTCCCTGCTCTCACAGAGCTTGCCACTCCCATCACTAAACCCCAAGGTATCCCCAATCTCTTATCACACTAGACCCCTCAACCATTCCCATCCACAATTCTCCAATCCACCCCGTGCTCACCCACTATTCTGTGGCACCCCAGTTTCTCCTTATCACCCTGAAAGGTCATCTGGTTCTGCACAAACCCCAGTACCCTGGCCCCTCCTACGACTCCAATTACTCGCCCCATTGTCAGCTCATTCAAACCCCCAAAAGGCCACCCATTAACTGGTATCCAGCTCTCTGTTACTGACACTCAGTGCCCTCATCTCTGATGCCCCAATTACCAGACCCCAAACACTACACAGGCCCTCCGACAGTCCCTTCCACCAAGAAATCAACCACTGATCAGTCAAATAAAAAACAAATGCAGACTTAGTAAAGAATTATTTTATTCTAAAGGATTACTGGGGTGGGGCCTACTACCACAGGCAAAACACTATGGCCCTCCATGCAGAGTGTTTCGGTTTCTTTTATATAGAAAGGGGTAAATCAGGTTAGAGGAGCCAGGTGGGCGGGGACCAAAGTTCAGGGAACTGGGGGAAGGAGAGAAGTTGGGTTAACAAGCTTTTTTGTTAAAATCCTCACCAGCAACCTTTTGGTATGTGGGCCGACGCTCCAACCAATCCAGCCCTGTGCTAGGGCGGGTTAACAAGCATTTTGTCCCCACTGATCAGTGGGGCATACAGCTCAGCTAGTCACTAAGTTGGCAAAAAAGAATTTGGACAGTCAGTGTCTGGCCTTGTCACTTGGTTACACGACGGCCCGTGTGAGCCTGACCCAGCCACGGAGGAAGGGGATCTTTGCTGGGAGCTGTTTCCCGGAACACGGAGGGTGGCAGGTGCGACCCCACGCTGTCACCCCCCGCAGGCCGCTCCGCGGATGAGGTCCTCCACCCAACCTTCCGGTGCCCCACACCCTTTGTAGGTGCCCCGCAATGCCTCACCATTTTTCCTAAAGGCGTTCAGGTCGTCGACCATCGAGCCTAACTGTTCCCCCGAACAAGCCCGCGGCCCCCTCACTCCAAAGGGCGGCGTCCGGGGCGCCCCCACTGCCAGCCCTCGATGCTTCGGGCCCCCCACACCCGCCAGCGATTCGCCCACTTAATTCCCTGCACTGGGTTCACAACCACGCATCCCTGCCCAGCCCCAACTTACTGGTTTTCACAGATTCTACCCTCAAGTGTCCCCAGATTTAATCAGATCCACTGTCTCCACACAGTCCCTCGTCCCGCCACCACGGGCGGGCCCGCCGTGAGCACCCCACAGTTCCGTCCTGCCTCCCTGCACTCACTCGTATGCACCCCCTGTCCCCTACTGCAACCGCATCCAGCTCCCTCCCGCTCCGCGCGCCTCGCGGCTCCCACCCACCTGGACCGGAACCGCACGCGCCGCCCGGCCGTCCTGAAGGCCTGCCTGGCACCGGCTCCAGGGCCGGTAGGTGCTCGCGCCTGGCTCGACGCGGGGCTGCGAGGGTCACGGGGGCCACCCCAGGCCGCAAACTCCCGGCTCTGCCTCTCCCCCCGCATTCTTACCCTTTGGCGCCGCAGCACCGAGCTGACACCACCCGACGGCGTTGTGTCCGCGGAGAACTACATTTCCCTGAGTTCCGCTCGTTCCAGAACTGCATTTCCCAGCGGGCTCTGCGGTGTGCCTCTCAGGATAGACAGCTTCAAGGTTTGAAGCCGCTTCGCAGCTGGGGCGTGTGCTTGGGAGGGATGGAGCAGGTGCTAAGGGTCAAAATGTGCGTGAGTCAACCGACTTGTGTCCGCAGGAGGGAACTTCTCTATCCTTTATATTTTTTATCATATCTTAAAGTAATTTATAACACGAAAGTAGCCCTGGCTGGTGTGTCTCACTGGATTGAGTGCGAGCCTGCGAACCAAAGGGTCGCAGTTTGGATTCCCAATCGGGACACACGCCTAGGTTTCGGACCAGGCCCCCAGTAGGGGGCGCGTGAGAGGCAACCACTCGATGTTTCCCTGTCTTCCTCCCCTCCCCTTTCTCTAAAAATAAATATATAAAATATAAATAAAATTTTAAAAAATAAAAGTAAGGTAGGTATGTTCAAATACATCCAGTCCAACAGCACTAACAAAAGGACTGAAAATAAACGAGGAATTTAGGGAGATTTAAATGCAATCATGGGAAGAAAAAATTAATGAACATAAAATAATTAAGGAATTAAACAGGAAAAACTAACCTTGATAAATCCAGTTCCATATGTTCATAAAAATTATGTACATTTAACAGTATTTTGGTAGTGTTCTCTGTCAACTAAATGGATTCATAGTATTTATTATTTGAGTCTTTTCCGTTCTTTCTAATCTTGTCTAATTGTTTGCTTTTATCCTTAAATTTCTTTTCCTTTGCTTTCTTTTGGCTTACTTTGTTGTTTTTAATGACTTTTTGAGAATTAAATGCACTTATTTTGTTTTTACTGTTATAATTACTCAAGATTATGAAATTCCCTGTCACCGTGGCTTAAAGTTTCTCCCATAAATTCTTCTATAGTGTTGTCTACATTTGTCTGTATTTTCCTATTTCATTCACTATTTGCTGAATAGAAAGCTTTTTAAAAGACTGTCAGACAGGAAGTCCTGTAAAAGTTATACTATGTATAGTTTTATTGCATTGTTACGAGAATGGGTCTCTTGATCTGTGTTGGACTGAGAGAAGCGTGTAAATAGCTCGTTATTGATGTTCTTCTATTTTTCTCTATTCATCTATTGTATTTTCTCCTTTATGAAGCTGGTAACTATTATTTGGTGCATTGATAAGCAAAGCTGTTTTACAACCCTGGGAACTGCAGCTTGTAGCCTCACAAAGTGTTCTCTGCTACGCCTGTGGTCTGAACCCTTGTTGGACATCAAGACTTGAGCACACCTGTCCCTCTATCGAGGCCGGACTTTTCCCGGGATTGCGTGGGTTCTGCTTTATGGTGCTCGGGGCGGATGACCGGAGGCTCTCCCGGAGGCCCGCCAGCCAGCCTGCCTTTCACGTTAGGTTCCCCACTTCCCTCTGTACTCGCCTAGTCTTGTAAGCCGGTCCAGTTAGTGGGACCCTCCGCAGAGCCTTCTGGGAGTTGTAGTTTTCTTCCCTGGCCGTCCTTTCTGGCTTCTGATGCTTGACGTACTTCCGCGTGCGCCGCACCGCCGTTGTTGTCCGTGTGTGCCTGCGGTGCTGGATCTGGCGTGCTGTCAGTGGACGCGCGCGGGCAGGGGGCGTTCTCAGTGTCTGTAGCTGCGGAGCCGGCGGCAGCGCGGAGTTAGCCCGGCTCTGAGCGTGCGTTGCAGGCCAGGACCTTGTCTAGCAGAGCACTCCTTGGTCCGTCCGATCTCGGTCCTCCCGCGTCAGGGCCGCGGAACGGTACAAACCCTTCGCTCCGCGTTCCTCCGCCCAGGCTTGGAGGCCGCGTCCCTGCTAGGGACTTAGCCCCGTACTCTCCTTCCCAGGGGTGCGAGGTCTCTCCTGGGTGGGCGAAGGTGGAGGCGGCAGGGAGACCCTTACGGTTTGGTTCTGTCCCCGGCAGCCTGCATGAAATAGCGCGGAATGGCCACTGGGATCCGGATTGCTTCGTGTTGGGTAAGTAGGAACTTGCTTACTTTTTAAAGCTCACCGCGCCGAGCGCGGACACGTGCATCCCTGCACGGTCACACCTAGGGCCCGAACTCACGGACTGCCCCCGACCCCACCCCGCCCGGGCGCTGGAATTCAGAGACGTTGTCTTGTAGCATTTCGTGTCCGAGGCCGTCTCCCTCGGCAATTACTCCTGATCGCCAGCTGCGGACCCTGAACTCTGAGGAAACGAGCGTCCTTACGGAAACGATCCGCTATCACTTCAGGTTTTTCACACTTAAGGACTAAGTCGTCTTTATATCCAGGCCTTTAGGGACTCTTTAGGGAAGTTACCCTCCTCTTTTGACTTTTTGTTTGTTCAAATGCTTACTTACCGAGTGTCTTTTTTGTGTGTGCTGGACCCGGGAGCTGGTGTTGTAGGTGCAAACATAAGTTATGTATGTTTCTTGTTTTGGAGGAGCTGTGTCTGTCAGGGAGGGTAATCAAAAGTGAACATTGGGCACAGTGTCAGATTAATAGGTAGGGAGAGGAGTTTTGGAGGAGGAGAGGCCCAGTGGACCACCTGGACTGATGGAGTGAATGAGAGCAGCGACCTCACAGCGATAGCTGAACTCCTCGCCTGCGTTGCACACCAGTGTGTTCCAGCCGTGGGAGCACAGTTAGAAGACATATCCAGGGACTGGGGTAGTTTTGTAGGTGTTAAATATGCACTGCCTGTAGTCAAGTCTGTAGTTCAGTGGGAACTCTCAACTAGAAATATACAGAGAAAAGGCACCTCCGACAGTGTTAGCTCAGGGTGTGACCGAACAGAGCCTCGAAAAGGACCGAATAGAGGACTCTGCAGTGACAAGGAAAGAACTGCTGTGAAGGACTGGAGTGAGTGCAAAAGACGTGGAAGTTTGGAGAATGTCCTTCCCACCCCCCTCCCCCTGCAAATTTCAGAAAAGAGGATATAATGTAATGGACTGTCCTTTAGTTTTTTGGATAAACTTCCTTCTCTCAGTTTACTATATGTGTATGTGCAGCATTCATTTTATTTCACTAGTAGTTTTCTATAGGAATATTGATCAGAGTTAATAAATGAGGTTAGACTACGGTTTGTGCTGTCGTTGTCTTCTACTATATGTGGGGTTTGTGTGATGTGCCATCCCCATCATTTCCTGACTCGACATCCGATTAGATATGATGAGAACTTTCTTTTCCTGGGATATTGATAGAACTTACTTCTAAATATAATGTGAGCCCTAGCTGGTTGGTATAGCTTGGTGGATTGAATGCCAGCCTGTGAACCAAAGGATCACTGGTTCAGTTCCCAGTCAGGACACTCCCCTGGGTTGCGGCACAGGTCCCCAGTTGGGGGCTGGAGAGAGGCAATCACGCATTGATGTTTCTCTCCCTCTCTTTCTCTTTCCCTTCACCTCTCTCTGAAAAGAAATAAATAAAATATTTTAAAAAATAAATATAATGTGAGACCATTATCTTTCTGGAGTTTGTTTTATGATCATTGGCTAGTCATCCAGGCTTTCCTAATTCTTTCGGAGCCAATTTTGGTTAGTTTTCTTTTCCTAGAAAGTTTTCCATTGTAAGATTTAAAATTCATTGACATCAACTTGTAAATACAGTCAGTTCTGCTATCATGTTTGCTTTAAAAATGTAAATTTGTTTCAATGTAATTGTTATCTTAGGGGAAAAGGTGGACTTTCTGATTTCAGACCACCTTCTTTCTACCACTTTATAGTAAGCTGCAGCCCCTCTGATACCCAAACATCAGGTGATTTTCAAGGTAAAATGTCATAATTATTTTAGCATATTTATGTATTTCTTAACCATGAAATGTATGTAAAACACCTACTGGTTTTCTTTTTGTATGTGTTGTTGACACAGGTCTTATTTTTCTCATGAGCCCTATGGTTTTTACTGTGAGAATTTGCATAGTAGTGATTTTTTGTAGCATATATATCTCATTACAGCAGCATAGCCAGTGTATGGAAATGTCTTTTTTTTTTTTTTTTACCAATTTTAATTTTTTTTAAAGATTTTATTTATTTATCTTTAAAGGCGAAGGGAAGGAGAGAAGGAGAGAAATATCAATGCATGGCTGCCTCTCATGCATCCCCTGCTGGGAACTGTCCAGCAACCCAGGCATGTGCCCTGACTGGGAATCAAACCGCAATCCTTTGGTTCACAGGCTCGCGCTCAATCCACTGAGCTACACCAGCCAGGGTGGAAATGTCTTAATAAATTTTTAATAGGGGTCCTGCCTTGGTCATAATAGTCATGACCAATTAAACAATTTTTGGCCAATTAAATTTTTAAATAGTTTCTTTGTATTTTATTTTTATTCACATCAAGCTTCAAAAATAGTAAAAGGCTTAAAATAAGCCTTCTGGTTTACCCCTACTCTCTGCTCTGCACCTTGCTCTTTCCATCCTGTCCCCAGAATCAGCAACTTTGGTCTGCATTCACTATTGTGGCATCCTCTCCTAGCTTTTCTGTGGTCATATCTCTAGGCCTGGTTTCACATTTCTCCTCCCTCCATCATGAAGTAGACGACTTGATTCATGGCCTGGATGGACTTCATTAGGATACAGACAAGTCGCAGCTTCATTTTTTCCATCACAACCTCAGACCGCCCTGTCAGCTCTTCTTCCCCAGGCCCTGGTGGTCCTCTTAGCAGAGCCCACTATGTTCCAGTCACAGTCTTTCTTGGCTGTCAGTTACTTTCAAGAGGTGTTGGAAAGTCCAGTTCACACTCTCATTCCAACCCTTCTCAGGGTGCAGAGGGGAGATGAGAGGCTCATCGCTGTATTCCCACTTCATTTTCTTATTGCCCTTCTGTGAGGGCTCCTCCTGGATTGGAGTGGGAGAGTCAGTGATGAGAGGAGAAATGCTCCTGTAGTCTGACCCTCAGCGCCCAGCCACAGGGGTGGCATGGAGCCTTGTACATCCATGGTGTGCATGTGTCTCGCTCAACTCACCTGTGTGGCCATCCAGGGAATTGCACTCCCTGTCTCTGCCCTGCAGGTCCTTCCCCCTGCAGGGGGTGCATGCTGTTGGGGGAGCCTGTCCAGGGGATCAAGCCCAGGGCTTCTGTGCATCACTTCTCACCTGCATTCTAAGACCACTCTAGCACTTTCTATGTTCAGAATTTAAGAGGCCTCGGTGGGCACCTAGGCTGCATATAGACACTGTCTCCTCCATTCCTTCTTCCCATGGGAGCTCTCCTCCATGGGGACACTTCTCCCTCAGTGGCCCACTGCAGGGAACTTTTCTTTGGCAGCTTCTTCCGGTCTTTGGCCCCTCGTTTGCTTGTTTCTCACCCCTTAGACTCCTCAAAGGGCAGCATCTTGGTCTGCTGTCCTTGACACCTTCCCTTTCTCTGCATGCCGTCTCACCTCCACTAGGACATCTTCTTTCCCTGTCCTCACAAGACACCCGGAAGCCAACCACTGCTCCCGCTTTGGCCCCAGTGCCTTCATCTTCCACCAGCACCCTTTAAGCCCTGGTTGGCCTCAGTTATAGGCTGCACACTTTCTTGGAAGAAGGCTGAGAATTTACCTCTTTGGCACACTTTTTATAGTTCCAGGCTCTCACTCCCACTGACACTCCAGGTGGGCTGAGTAGCTGGCAAGATGACAGATGCTTCCGGAAGGTCAGACCTTCCCATGTGTCTGGCACCTTTATTTAGAATTGTTCTCTAGCTCTGTGCAAAATATACCCTGGTTGTGTTTTTATCAAAGACTCGAAATGCCTCGTTTTGTTTGCATGTGTAGATGTTTGTTTTCCCGGTACAAGACTGCAAGCTTCTCAGGGGTGGAAGTGGATTTTATTCATCCTGAAATCTTTTGTCCCCAAAAAGCATCTGGCATGTAGAATCTCAGAGATTTTTTTTTCCCCACAATTCCCTCTCAAAACAAATGCTGACCTGGAGAAAGCAACCTGCGAAGGAACATTCCTCCCGTCCCATTCCGTGTCACCTAATGTAACTGTGCCCGTTTGAATGGGGTGTGTGTTATTACAGGGATTGTTATCATTCAAGGATATATCTATGGACTTCACCTGGGAAGAATGGCAGTTACTGGATTCTGCGCAGAAGTACCTGTACAGGGATGTGATACTGGAAAACTATCGCAACCTGGTATCTGTGGGTAAGTATAGCTCTCTGTTAACCCCAACTATGACTCCGAAGTTGCCATCCCTTTCCTTTTGCTTACCTGCCCTGGGACCTCTGAAGTACTTAGTGATTGTGGGCTTGAACTTTAGAGGTCAGGCGTTCCTTCCTGTTTGGCTGTCACCTCATAATTATAATTTTTCCTCAAGCGTTAATGAGCAGTTTCATGTTGTAGCTCCTGATCCCTTAGTCCCTAGCAGTTTGGCCCACATCCTTTGCGATTTTGTATTAACAGGGTATCATGGTACCAAACCTGATTTAATCTTCAAGTTGGAACAAGGAGAAGAGCCATGGATAATAAATGCCAAAATTTCTCATCCACGCTGTCCAGGTAGGTGAGTAGGGACCAGGAAGACGGGAGGCGTTGGAATCCATGGGGTGCTATCCTTGTGTGTAGAAACTTCTGTCTGGAGTCCCTGAACCACTGGGGTGGCTGGGGGAGCCCGGGAGCTCCCCAGGTCAGGCAGTGGCTGCCGTTCGCCCACAGTTGGGCTTTCCTCCCCTGGCTCAGAGAGGTAGGCATACCCCCCTTCTGTGCACTCTGCCCAAATGGCATTTTCTGAGTTGGTTTCCTTCTTTCGGGCTCCTTCTTTTTGTACCTTCTTCCCCATGGTCATGGGCCCCATTGGCCAGTAGCCTCTCGCCTGGTGTCACTCATGCCTCCACTTCCCGGATGTCTCTTGTCCCCTTTGCCATTGCCGCCACATCCCTTAGACCTTACCCACAGCCTTTTACTTCCTTTCCTCTCCTCGACTGTCTTTGGAGATTTCCTTGCCTCCTCTCTTCTCACTGATCACTTTGAAACTATAACTGTTACTTTCTTGGCACTTGTTTTCTTAAGACAATTCTAAAGCCTAACCTGGTCTCCACTGGCTTCTTTTCCCATTTGAGTTGTCCAAAGCGGTTTGTTTTCCAAATTTGGCTGTTTGGTCCCATATTTATAACTATTATTATTATTTAATTGTTATTTTTTAAATCAGTGTAAGAGAGAAACATTTGATCAGTTGCTTCCTGTAGACCCCCTGACCAGGGGCTGAACCCACATCCTAGGCGTGTGCCCTACCAAGAATCGAACCCACAGCCTTTTGGTTTATGGGACAAAGCTCTAACCAACTGAGCTACACCAGGCAGGGCTATATTATAACTATTGAAAAGCTTTTCCATTCTGAAAATTTAGGCTGTTACTTCTCTCAGTGTTGTAACATCAAAATCAAGATTTTTGTCCTTTTTCCTTCTGCAGTCTGGTCCCAGGTGTGATATGCTTGCAGGAGAGCTCCCCTGCACTTTTCCATCCTCATCCTCAGTGTGTGGAGCAGGAAGTGACTTCTGAAGTCAGAGTTCTCCCTCAGTTTTCCTGTTGTCGTGATCACTGTTCTTGTACTACTATTCTTCTGTTCTGCTCTTGAGCTCACCTTGGGTACCCCTGTCTTTTTCTCCTTTGCTAATCCTGGTGCTGCTTTAATTTCTGTTGGTATCTTATCCTTTGAAATATCCTTATAGTTCCTGCCTCCTCCGTTGTCACCCAGACTAGATCAATATTCTCTCATACTTCAGCTTCTTAGCTGTATTTGAGAACTCAATATTTTCTTTAGCTATCGGTGCTGGATTTATTTTCATAAACATCCCATCACAAGTTCGAGAATATAAACAAGTATCTTAAACCCCTGATTCAACCACAGTAAACAACAAGGAATTTATAGTCTCAAAGGACAAATTGTCAGCTGGAGGGCAGCAGTTCCACGGTGTCTTAATTCAGAAGCATGGTGACATCAGGGATCAAGGCTCCAGCTGTCTCCCCTTTGTCATCCCTGATGTTAGCTTTTCTCTTCAGCATGGCTGGGTAGGTGTCTTGGTGCCAGGCATGACATGAAGACACAGCAGTAGCCACTGGATAAGTCCTATTTCTTGCCAAAATATCCCTTTCGTTGGTGCCTGAAATCTTTCCCAGAAGCCTGAACAACTTATCTCATCTCACAGCTGCCAGGCCAGTGTGTAAACCAACCATGGTGTGGGAACGGGGTCCTGCCTCTGCCAGCCAGACCACCTCCACCGTGTCCTCACCAGTCAGGGCTACGGCACTGAAGGAGGGAGATGCCTTCCAGGTACACAGTGACAGGTGTGTCAGAGACCCACCTCTGGATATTCCACACAACATGCTCTCCTTTCCAACTGTGCATCTTCCAAAATGGTGATGTTATGTGAAAGATAACCATCCCTTCCCCAAAGTGGGGTGGGGCATGTTCTCTTCCTAGACCTGAATTGAGTTACAAGTCTAGGATCTCTTGGGATGTGTGTGGCACCATCGAACAGCTAAGACTGGCCTCCACAGTGGCTTAATTCAGAAGCTTGGTGATGTCAGGGACCAAAGAGGTGACATGCAGGTAGTACACAGATCCTCTATCCCAGATGAACACAGTGATGGGGAAGGAACCGGAACATTGCCACAGAAGCCCCTACTTCCAGAAGGGGAGGAGGGGAGACCACGGCTGTCACTGGTCCACTGCTCACCACATCTCTTTTAGAAAAAGAGTGGGGCAGATGTTTTTGGTATAATTGGTATAATTTCCTTGTTAGCCAGTTTCACAGCTCCTGGAACCTCACTTTTGAGAGGGTCTTCCTTGCTGGTGTCCTCCGTGGCCATGGGTGAGATAAGGTTGGGGAGAATGCACTCTCTGGGGGCTACTTACAGTTTCATTAGCCCACTTCTGTTGGTGTACATTTTGGGGCATTTAGAGTTGAAGAATCACAGGGTGTTACCTGCACAGACTTAGGGTTCCCTTCAAAACTTAGCAGGCTTCTACTCAGTTTTCTGTCTAACTCTGTTAACCCAGTAACAACACCCACAGTTATCTAGGCCTAAGAGGCGCTCTCTTCTAGCCACTGGTCTCAGCATCCTCCCCCCTCAACCTGGAGTTTAGTGGCCCCACTTCCAGGCACAAACTGTAACTGAATCTTTCTGCCACTGTTGGGAGAAGGAGTTTAGGAAGGAAGCTGCGGAAGTGTCCCTGTGGTGACTGTGTGATAAGGGGAGCAGCTGTCCAGACCCAGACCTGCTGCTGCTCCCTCAGCCCCACCTGCTTAGCTGTCACTCTCAGCATCGTGTTCCTGTTTGGGCCTCACAGACAGACCTTCCTGTTCTCTCTGCCTCTCTGTCCAGCTCTAAGTGTCATCCACTCCAGGGCTGTGCAAGTGTCCCTTCTCACCTGCACACATTCCCTCGGAGAGCTCCTCTGTTGTGTCACTGAATCCCTTTTATATGCTCTTGACCCTTGCTTTTCACTGAGCACGTAGGTCTGACTGCCTGTTTGCTGTCCTCACTTTGATATTTCACTGAGATCTCAAATGTAATAAGAAGCACAACAAAGTCCTTTATTCTTCCTCCAAACGTGTTTCTCTCCCAGTGTTTGTCATCTCGAAGAGCAGGACCATGTGTTTCCCAAGTTTAAAATCTAGGCATTATTAAAACATCTGTATTGAAAACCACTTTTGATCACTGCCAATTCGCTACCCATTTCCACAGTGGGATGTGGTCTGGTGGAATCCGGTCCCCACGCCTTCACATTTAGCTCTCCGGTGCAGGTGCGTGTAGCTACTGTATCTCTGAACCGGCGTCGGAGGCCTGTTTCCAAGGGGAGACTCAATACATGGCAGCTCTAAAGGTCTGTCATTCCATATCATGTTCATGTTATGATTTTAAAAATATTTTTCTTTCTAGAAGGTTGGAAAGAATGGTACCAGAAAAATCAAGATGTGCTTGAAAGTGTTGAGAGAAACTATGCGTGTAATGCATTTGGAAAACTTCATCTGAGCAAAACACATGGTTCTTCAAGACAGAGACTCCATAAGTATAACATACATGGAAAAAGTGTGACACAAAACTCAGGTTTAAACAGAAGCTGTCTCAGAAAGAGTCTTGATAAGTTTCATGGGTACGAACAATCATATTTTCTTAAGCGTCAAAGAGCTCATAGTATAGAAAAAAACTGTATCTGTGGTGAATGCGGAAAAGCTTTTCGGTGCAAATCACAGCTCGTTGTACATCTCAGAATTCACACAGGAGAGAGACCTTATGAGTGCACTAAGTGTGAGAGAGCCTTCAGTGCCAAGTCAAACCTCAATGCTCATCAGAGAGTGCACACAGGGGAGAAGCCCTACTCGTGCAGCGAGTGTGGGAAAGTCTTCTCTTTCAGGTCGCAGCTCATCGTCCACCAGGAAGTTCACACAGGAGGGAAACCTTATGGTTGCAGTGAGTGTGGGAAAGCCTACAGCTGGAAGTCCCAGCTCATTTTACACCAGAGAAGTCACACGGGAGTGAAGCCCTATGAATGCAGTGAGTGTGGGAAAGCCTTTAGCTTGAAGTCGCCGTTCATTGTCCACCAGAGAACTCACACAGGAGTCAAACCCCATAAATGCAACGAGTGTGGGAAAGCCTTTCGGAGTAAGTCATACCTGCTTGTTCACGTCAGGATGCACACAGGCGAGAAGCCCTATCAGTGCAGTGAGTGTGGGAAAGCCTTCAACATGAAGACACAGCTCGTTGTCCACCAGGGAATTCACACAGGAAATAACCCTTACCAGTGCAGTGAGTGTGGGAAGGCCTTTGGTCGGAAGGAACAGCTCACTGCCCACCTGCGAGCTCACGCAGGAGAGAAGCCCTATGGGTGCAGCGAGTGTGGGAAGGCCTTCAGCAGCAAGTCATACCTCGTTATACACAGGAGGACGCACACAGGAGAGAGACCCTATGAATGCAGTTTCTGTGAGAGAGCCTTTTGTGGGAAGTCACAGCTTATCATACATCAGAGAACTCACTCGACAGAGAAGCCCTATGAGTGCAGTGAGTGTGAGAAAGCCTATCCTCGGAAGGCATCACTTCAGATCCACCAGAAAACTCACTCAGGAGAGAAACCATTCAAATGCAGCGAGTGCGGGAAAGCCTTCACCCAGAAATCATCTCTCAGTGAACATCAGAGAGTTCACACAGGAGAGAAACCATGGAAATGTTCTGAATGTGGGAAATCCTTCTGTTGGAATTCAGGGCTCCGCATACACAGAAAAACTCACAAGTGAAATTAGAATGAAATAGATGTTAGAAGCATTCTAATAAAACTTGCTCCTTAGGAGACTTCAGATGATACTGTAGACAGGACATATAAGCAGGAAGCCCTAAAAATACACATACAAAGTTAATATAGGAGAGAAACGAAGCATATTTGGAATGAGTGTGCAAAAGCTTTTAGAAATGTCATATACAGGCTTTGTAGATGAGAATAATGGAAGGAACTGAGCAGTAACTGTATCAAATGTAATGGCATCATGAGGCATTAATTTGGAGAATTCATTCTGAGAACACCATAAATTTAATAAATTGGGAAAGCATCTTCCCATAGAAAATGTGTTATGTGGAGAGTCACATTCCAGATTTGAAGCTATGTTTTAGAGGGAAGGAAATAACTATAAACCTTAGACTTTTTCATGGTGGAATATAAAGGTTTTTATTTTGATATGTAAATAAAATGTCAGGGAAATAGAAGGAACATATCCTGCAGGTTAAGGGATATTTAGTGCGACTTTCCTGAGCAACACTGAATAGCATTTTTAAAAGTTTTGTTATTTTTTTAATGTAACTTGTTATACACATATTTGATAGTTTGCAGAATAACACCCCCCAATATTCTCCATGGTAAATGTTAAATATCAGTATTGTCTATTTCTTAGCAATATAAATATAATGTGACTTAATAAATGAAAGGACATGGTTGTAACTCCAGACAAGGTCACTTACTTGAGAGTCTACATATGTGGGTCTGGCAGGTAGTACAGGGCTACTTGAGGGAGCTCACCCTGAGGAACGTTGAGTTGATTTTCAGGGGTGTCCAACCTTTTGGCGTCTCTGGGCCACACTGGAAGAAGAAGAGTTGTCTTGGGCCACACATTAAATACTTTGCAACACGTAATTTAAAAAATCAATATTTTAGGTAAATTTATGATTTTGTGTTGGGCTGCATTTATAGCCATCCAGGGACACATGGGGCCTATGGATCACAGATTGGACACCCCTATTTTAGCGGGTCAGTAGCCATTCCCGTGCATCCATATGAGCATCCTAGCTGTGTCTGGAGAAACACCTCTTGTTGTTGTGTCTTTCCGGGTGTCCTGTCTACTCGCTGCAGCTGGGCATTGCACCCATTGTGAGTGAAGGGGAGTCTCTTCCAGAACCTGGAGTCTAGTCAGTCTCAGGTGAACCAGAAGGGAAATGGAGTTCGGATGTTCTTGTCTCAGAACCCCACGGAGACCATCGGCTCCTTCCTGCTCTGCTGATGTCCCAGAACAACTTGGTACGCTCCCTTTTGGAACCTGGTTTTCTGGTTTCATGGGTGCTTCCTTACACCTTTTTAATAAAAGTGGGTGTTGTTGTTTTTTTTTTCTGCTAAAGTTACGGAGGAGTTTCTTGTAACTGCAGGGCTTTAATTCATAAATTTGTTGTTCCTAACAGTGTGTAGGTAACAAAATGGTAGAGGCAAGTGCAGTTTGTGGCTTAGATTTTTTTCCGGAAATGAAGAAAAGATTTCAGAACTTTCAGATTCTTGTTTAAGTTCCAAGACAAACTTTTTAGCTCATAGTATGAAATGGTGTCTTTGCGTACACCAGAAACCTTGTGGCCCCTGAGGAGATTCTGGGAACTCTGAGGAACTATTGCCATGGAAGAGTTTCACATTTATGAGAAAAACTGGGACTGGAGATGAGACAGCTCCCTCTGGTCATCTTGGCCCTTAGGTTCAACAGTGACAGGCTTGAAGCCCTGAAGTCTCTCCTCAAAGAAGAGCATTAAACTCTGCATCTTTTTGTGACATTGCTGAAACAGTTGTTTACTCACAGCTGTAGCATTGAGATGGTAAAAGCCAGATATACATTTGGCTTGCTGAACTAAAAAAGTCATCTATCTCAAACTTGAATTGGTCTAGAAACAATCTCCTAATAATTCAGGTACAGATACCTGAGAGGAATCTGAGAACAGCCTAGCAAGCTCTGATACACGTCAGACTGTGTGCTCTTCACCCAGACACACAGGCTGATGATAGCTCACTGCTAATGGTAAGATGCAAGAGGACAGAGATAAACTGATGCATGAATTAAGCATAAAGGAATTAGATCCTAAAGGCTGGAAAGATAACAGTTTATCCATATTACTAAAAATGAGAAAGCATGCTATGGCGAGGGCACCCAGGATGTGGCTGGACAGCTGTTAAAGATAGTAGGTGTGTGACTTGTGAATCCAATCAGATATGCCAGTATACTAACTTGGACTGACAGGGACAGAGAAAGGTTGAAATGAAGGAAGTTGTTGGACCTCTGAGATTCTACGCACAGGAAACAAGCTGATAGAGGGATCTAGCTTTAAACATGGGTTGACCTTAAAGAAAAGGGGGGAATGACTCTGAGGCAGGACCACCCCTGGGTCCCAGAAGGTGAAGCTGCTTTCAGTGGCAGAGAGCTGGCCTACCAGGCATGGATGAGGGAGCAGTACCCCCCACCTGTACCTGCCATGGGCTCGGTGGACAGACCGTCAGCCACAGAGCACTTGGAAATCTCTTCAGCTAAATGTCCCAGTTCACTACTTGGCAGTTCTACTTTTCACAAAACAACACAAGTCAGTCAGGTTCTTTCCCACTTTATTCCAAAAATCCTCTTTTTCTCCAACCCCCAATAACATGTCACTCATTTTTTCCAATGCCTTACCAAAAGTACCTTCAACATTCGTATATCTGCTGAGTCTTCTCAAAGCAGTCTGGGCTTTTTCTCTCAAGCACCTCTAAACACTATCTTTTGCTGCTAACTCCAAAGCCACATCCACATTTTTAGGCATTAGCTATAGGAACACCCTGTTTTCCATACCAGAATCTTTATTCACTTACTAGGGCCACTCGGACAAAGTGCTACAAAATGAGTGTTTGCCTAAAGTCTCAGTTCTGGAGGCTGGAAGTCTGAAATTAGGTACCAGGAGGGTTGTCTCCTTCTGGTAGTGGTGAGGGGAGAGTCTTCCAGGCATCTCTTTGGCTTGTAGATATCCATCTTATTGTCTCTTTACATAATTTTCTTTTTTTTTTCACCTAAATTTCTCCTTTTTATAAAGATACCAGTCATATTGGTTCAGGACCCACCTAATGACCTCATTTTAACATGCTAATCACTTCAAAATTCCTTTGTGAAAGGAGGGTCACATTGAGGTGTGGGGGTTAGGACTCTCACATGTTCATTGGGGCGACACAGTTAACCCATAACAGTCAAAGAGGGAAGAGACAACTTGAACCCCAAAACCAATGAGACCTGCCCTAGCTAGTATAGCTCAGTGGATTGAGTGCAGGCTGAGAACCAAAGTGTTGCCAGTTCGATTCCCAGTCAGGGCACATGCCTGGGTTTTGGGCCAGGTCCCCAGTGGGGGCCATGTGAGAGGCAACCACACATTGATGTTTCTCTCCCTCTCTTTCTCCTTCCTTTCCCCTTTCTCTAAAAATAAATAAATAAAATCTTTTAAAAAAATCAAAAAACAATGAGACCTGACAGTCACGTGTGGAGCACTCCACCCCAATGCACAGGAGTTTACATTCTCTAGTGCGCAAGGAATATTCTGCAGTACAGGTCAAATGCTGGGCTGCAGAACAGGCCTCAGAATTTCATACTTAGGTTTTGTCAAAAGGAAACTACAACCAGCTTGAAAGAGAGGCCAAATCTGGAACATTTTGAGCATCCAAATAAATATAAGAGGTTATAACCCAAAGAATAAGATGAGAATCCATGTATCCATATTGACATAAACAAATGTATAGACAAGTAGGGAAGAAGGGAAAACTCTTCCTTACAGTAGAATATAACTTAATAAATACCAAATGAAAAGCAAGAATCAACCATGAATGCTAAATTTAGGTGGGTGAAAGTGTTTATGGGAAAATATTTCATTAGTCTCAAAACATCTGCCCACAAAATACTTATTAACTACAATTGGAAAAATAACTTCACAAAAGAGAAATATGGCATTTATCACCTTAATTAAACCATGAAAATTAATATTGCCATTATTGGTACAAACTGATTTATGAAACTTGATATGATTCTCTGAGGATACAACATCACTTCTGTAGTATTCCTGCCAAATTGCTTAACCTGAATCTAGATCATAAGTCAATATCTACTAAACCAGGTGAGGGCCCTTCAGCACTTCCAAAACCAGTGCTGAGGTCATGAGACAAAGTCTGAAAACTGCCCCAATGCACCGGGACCAAAGATTCATGGCACTGGATACCGAACCAAAATTTTGTTTCTGACACACATCGGGACATTTTTTGGAATTTGAGTAAGTTCTGTGTATTAGATAACAGTGCTGCATTTATGTTCATTCTTCAGTTTGATCATTTTCCTGTGATTAGATTATGGGATGACTGTGTTGGACTTACGCACAGAATTGTTTAAGAATGTGTAGGAATAATGTCTGCAACTCATGATCCTACCTTACAATAAAAATACGTTATTCTATAAAGAGAGCAGACTTGGTAAAATGTTAACATTTGGCAAGTACAGGTAAAAAGTATTTAGGATTTCTTTAGCACTCTGTAACTTCTGTAATTCTGTACTTTTTTTTTCTTTTCAGTAGTATGAAATAATTTCTAAATAAAAGAAAAAGTGAATTTCACAAGGTCATTGGATGTCATAGCCATTATAAACTACTTATGAATTCACCTGATACGATGTTGAATTTAAAATGAGATCCAGGAGTAAATCTTTTAAAAACTTTCATAAACCAAGAATCTATGAATAAAATAAAATGCTAACAAAGTTCATAAAAGAACTGAAAAGATAATTGAAAGATATATTGATGGAGTAACATCAACATAATAAAAATATTATACAAAATACAATTCCAATAAAAAATAAAATAATACTTTTTCAGAAATGTGACCATCAGATTCTCCTGCTTACAGGAAAGTTTCCAGGTCTCACAGTATCTAACACAGCAATCAACAAGCACAACGATTACAGGAATTTTCACTTCTAGATACAAGAAGTAATTTATTATGCTACAATAGTAAAACAATATGGCATTCATACATTGATTAATAGGTCAATGGAACAGAAAAACTCTATAAAGTACTCTTGAACATATAGGAACTTCAGATATAAAAAACTCACAAATATTGAAGAAAGAATGGGCTATTTGATGCTTAGTATTATGGGCTGATTGCATCTTCCCTCCTATGAACATAAATTCTATGTTCAAGTCTAACACCTAGCACAGTCAGGATGTGACTATATTTGGAGACAGGGGCTTTTAAGAGAGAATTAAGTAAAATAAGGTCATCTGGATGGCCATAACCCAAAATGAAGAGATTGGGACATATGCACAGAGAGACGACCCTGTGAAGACCAGGCAGAAGAGAGCCACCTGCACAGCAAAGAGAGAGGCCTCGGAAGAAACCATATCTGCCAATACCTTGATCTTGACTTCGAGTCTCCAGAATTGTAACAAAAATTTCTGTTTTTTACCCTGCCCAGTCTGGGTTATTTTATTACGGCAGCTTTAGCAAACCAATACCCTAGGGATTAGGAAAGTAGCTTCCCATATGGAAACAAAATGATGTGAGGTCAGTATCTCACACTATATGAATACATACAACTCCAGAGAAACTGAAACATGAATATCAGAGCTACCTGCAGCAGGATGAGTTAATTTGTATTAACCCCTCCTGCTGAGGAGATAATAGAAATAAATATTTTATGATATCAGGACAGAGAAAGATTTCTTAAGACACATATGGAAATCAAGAAGGAAAAGCTAGATAAATTTTATAATGTCAAAACTAAAATCTAAGAGACCAAAAATTTTATAAACAAAGTTCAGAGACAAGGAATAGACAGAAAAAAATTAAAACATATTGTGTATTGAGGATTAGTGAACAATATCCATTCAAATCCATGAAACTAGTAGAAAAAGATAAACCCAATAGAAAAATAAGCAAGTGAGAATTGACAATTTATGGAATGAACCCTAAATGGTGTAGAGATGTGTATACCTCAGCAATCATCATGGAAACACATTATTTGTATGTTCTCTATTTCAAATATTTCAATTTTAAAAATCTTGATCTTGGGTACCCACACCATCTTCCTAATTTTAATGTCCCACTATTAAGCAGCATACAGGCTTTATTGTTAAAGTCTCTGTTTTTTTATCTTTTTAAAATGGCAAATTTTTATATTGTAATTGATTTTTTAAAAAACCTGAAATGTGCTTTTAAATTAAAACTTTTCATCTTATTAAGGTGATTATATTTTTCCTTTGACTTATTGTTAAGGTAATACTAATGGACAGCCTGATCATCTTTGTATATCTAGAATACACCCCACTTGTTTGCAGTATATTTTGGGTAGGCAGGGCCAGCTTCTCTCTGTTAATTGTTCAATATTTTTCATGGATAGTCATACTTAAGTTTTGTCTAAGCTTCCTTTTCAAATCATAACATTTGTTAATTTTGGTGTCCTACGCTATTTAATAAAAAGAAAAACTTTCTTCTAATTCCTGTAGAACTATGTAAACATAAGAATTCTCTGATCACTGGATGTTTGAAAAAAATCACCAGAAACTCATGACTGATGCTTTTTGAAAGAGAATCTCTGAAGTTGCCTTCATTTTTATCCTTGATTAGGTTTTCTCATTTCTTGGGTCAAATTTGATATGCAGGGTCCAGCAGAAGTAATGTCTACTTGAGTGTGGTTGGAAGGGTAATAATATCATTTAAATAATTTTATAGTTTTAATTTGAACATTTCACCTAAAATGTTATATTGTTGACGAGAGACCTGGTTCTTCTTGCTGACACATGTAAAGAATTACAGATCAGCGAATCTATTAGCATGCAATCAGTTTATTAGTGGCCCGTTCCCAAGGAAGAGAATAGGACTGGGTAGAGTAGTGGGTGAAAGGCAAAGTTTCAGGGCAAAGCAGGGTGGCAAAAGTAAGAGCGGCTGAAGACCAGAGTGGCAAGCCCCCAGCAGCCTGAGGTTGGGTGGCTTGAGGCCCTGTGGCCCAGGAGCCAAGAGCACCAAGAGGGCCCCAAGCCCCAGAGAGAGAGAGAGGGACAGACAGACAGACATACCTTTGTTCTGAGGACTTACATAGTTGGTGGGACAGGAGAAAATAAGTTATATATTGATTAACAAGTAAAAGCAGTGCCAGCTTTCCTGGGGGAATGTGACTACCCAAACTTAGGTATGCGTGGGGGTGCGTTAGTCTGAATCCTTATCTTGCTCCAGACCCCATTTGTTCATCTTGTTGTAAAAAGAATACCCGATATGAGGCAGTTAATTAAAATTGGGGCACTTTCCAAAGTTATTTATGGGCTCTTTCTGTAAGCATCAGGGACTCCCTCTTAAAACAGATAGTGACCAGAGGTAGGCAATTAACCAAAGTTGTTTTATGGGCTCTTTTTTTGGGCACCAGGGACCCTCTCCCACATTCAGGCCTTGGGATGAAAGCACAGTTTCAAGGTTTCTCTCCCAGATAGTGGAAATGTTACAAGAATTTCAAGGACTTCCCTTCTTTCTTGCTAACATAGTGTTTCTTGTGATGTTGGAACACCTGGCAATATGATCAACCCAGTCTCAGGACTGCTGAGTTAGCATGTGAGACCTGTCTCCTTCCTCCTCCCTGCCTCCATTTACTATTTATTCTATCTAATTGGTAAAAGGCATTTCCTGGCAACCAGGATGCTAGACGCTGGCCAGAAACAGTATTATAGTCTCAGAGTTCTTACTAGGCTATCTCCTGCCTCAATATGGTGTGCTTGATTGTGATATTGTTATGTTACAGAATTGCATGCTTATGATCTTGTAATAAAATAGGAGGGGGCTTTATTTGTGCCAGATCCTGTGTCTGTCATAAAGAATCTTGGATATTTTAGCATCGAGAGGATCCTCATTCAGTTTCCTGTGTCTGGTTAGTCCTTACTTTTCATCCTGCCCTTCTCTCTCTTTTTCGAGGATAACTATTTATAACTGCCCCCCCCCCCAATGGATCAGCTTTGCTTTTTCCCTTTAATTCCTATCTGCTTTCCATAATGTATTATTTTCTGTTTCCTCAAATTAATTCTTAAGACAATTATCCTTTTTTAAAGATGTTATTTATATATTTTTAGAGAGAAAGAAAGGAAGGGAAAGCGAGAGAAACATCCATGTGTGGTTGCCACTAGCCCACGTGCCCCGACTGTGAATCCAACCCGCCACCCTTCGGTTCAAAGCCAGCGCTCAATCCATTGGGCAAAACCAGCCAGGGCCACTTATCTTTCCCTTTTAACCTACTTTTAGGTTTGTATTCCTGCTCTTTTAAAATTCTAACCGTTTATTTACATCTCTCCCAAAAGCTTATTCAAGCAACTCGCCCAGGTGCTGGCTCGCCCTAGTACCCCGGGGCGCCCAAACCGCGAAGTCTTCTGGGAAGTGTAGTCCGAAGGCGCCTTGCTCTCGCGCACGCGCACTCGCATGGTCACCGACGCTTGCGGGTTGCGCCCTGTCTCTTTGTCCTTAGCAGCGGCGCAGAGGCGAGTGTGTTCGGGACCTCGTACTCTGCCGCAGCTGGTAGTAATCTCGGAGGCGCCAGAGTCGCACCTAGTCCTGAGGGCCAAAGGCTTCGTGTTGGCCGAGGGGCGGGGCGGCTGCCGGGTCACGTGGTTCCGGATCCTGCGCGTCCGAGGTCGGAGACTTGTGGGTGAGTGTCGGCGTTGATTCGGAATCCGGCCTGTGTTTCTTGGGAGGGCCGTTGACTGGGGCGTGTGGGGTTCGGTCCCGGACTGTAGGGGTCGCTGGGTTGCAGGCTTCGAAGCCGGTAGGCGTCGCGTTTAGGCCGTTGGGGAGTCCGGGGTGGGCTGTAGCGGGTGTCAACGGACCTGGCCAGAGAGCGGGGGAGCTGGGTCTAGGCCTGGACCCCAGTTTTTCGGAGGAGTTGGGGACCCTGTGGCATCCTGACGGTCCTTCGCTTGCGGCGAGTCGGTCGGGAGGAGTCAGCACGCCGCCTCTGGGTGGCCCACAGCCCTTTCTCCTGAGGCTTCGTTCCCTCGGCCCCCTGGGTTCTTACCTCTTTGGGACGTTATCTTTCAGGTCGGTTTTTTAAAGCAGTGCCTCCCGCCCGTGGCATCCGTGGATGTGCTCGGCTGTGAGCCCCGGCCTGCTCCCGTTGACAGGCTGGGACCCTATGGCCGCACCTGGGGAGCCGATTGCGTGAGTGTCTGCGGCTCATGTGTAGGTGGCCAGGGGGACAGTTGCCGGGCCTGATGTTTCCTCCAACTCAGTTGCACTTGTCCCCACTGTACATTTTTCGGTGGAGGTTTTTAAAGTGTTTCTCCCCTTTAAAAAAATAAAGAAATAAAATCCCCTCCTCGCCCCCGGCGCCGCCAACCCTGGGGTGAAAAAAATGATTTGACAGCAGCTGTTGTGGGACATCACTGACTTGAGGACCTTATCTCCACTTGCGTTTTCTGGGATGAACAATTTTCGTATGAAAATGAGGGAGTGGGAAGAAATGAACTTACCCCCTAGGTTTGATGCTTTTTGCTCTCATTAAAGCATACTTTTTATTTTAATTATTATGCCGTTTACTTTGTTTCAACTATGTAGTGCTAGACTGAAACTGCCCTGCTTGCCTGTTGTTTTCTTGGTTTAAGGACTAACATTAAAAAAATTTTTTTTTACCCCTGACTGGTGTGGCTCCCTGGGTCACTGGTTGGATTCCCCATCGGTCACAGGCCAGAGTCCCCAGCCAGGTCCCTGGTTTGGGGCAACCAGTCAATGTCTCCCTCTTTTTCTCCTTCCTGTCTCCTCTTTCTAAGTACATCTTTTTAGAAATATATATATCTTTATTTTTTTATTATAAATTTAAAATATGTTCACTGCAGTTAATTTGGGGAATCTTGGTAAACATTCAAATGCAAATCTTTGTCTCATTAACAAGAGAGTCACTGCTAGCGTTTTGGTCCATTTCTTTTAGCCAGTAAGTCTGTATGTCTCTTCAGGACATCTTAACTTATATTTACTTTTCAAAAACAAAATTGAGAATATGCTGCATGTGCTGCTTAAAGCCATTACAATATATCATGAGTATCTTTTTGTAACTTGGAATATTTTTTCCCAATTGGGGAGTTTAAATTTACCCGAGGAGTTTTTCAGTTGGCCTGTAAGAACCTCTTCCTCTTGTTTTTATGCTCAGCCTGCTGCCACCTTTTCTGCACAGGGGGCTGTATCGCTCCTGTACTGGGAAGATAGACAGGGCCTTCCCTCCCTGCAGTGCTGCTGAGAGGCCGCAGTCCCTGGCTCTGGGGTGGACAGCATGGGCGTAGGGGCCCAGATCTGCCACTTCCTGGGTGCATCATTGATGTTGGGCAACTCGCTGAACCTGAATGTTGAATGCTTTATAAAAGACAATATGGTGTATAGGACATTGACACTTAAGTGTTACTTAAAAATGTTACTTTTTATTCTTTTTCTTTCCTCTGAAATTCTTTCAGAACTTGATGCTTAGTGGAACTACAGGATGAAGAGGAAGGTAGCTTCCTTCTGAAGATAAATGTGAGAGCTGTAACCTAGAGCTGCAGTGTTCTGCAGGAAATGGCCAAGGTAAAAAAAACACCAATGAAGAGCTTCAGTCTCCATAGATGAGGGAACATATGGCAGCCAAATACAACAGTTTGAGGGTGGGGGTGGGGGGCCCTTGCTGATGTGGCTCAGTGGATTGAGCACCAGCCTGCAAAATGAAAGCCAGTTTGATTCTCTATTGGGGCACAGGCCTGGGTTTTGGGCCAGGTCCCCACCTGGAGGTGTGTGAGAGGCAGCCATCGTGTTTCTCTCCCTCTTTCTTCCTCCCTTCTCTCTCTGAAAAGAAATAAATAAAATCTTTGAAACAAAAAAGTTTAGGGGTGGGGCTTGTCCTGCAAGGGCCAACTTTCAAAAACATTTTTTAAATTAAAGTAAAATAAACGCGAGTCTTCGTTGTTGTAAGAAACTTAAATTATCAGAAATATTCTTTAACTACTGTCCTGATGGCTTAACACAACCCTGTTTGCCTGTAATTCTCTATTCTGTATATTCTCTGCAGTAAATCTACCTCCTTTTGACCTCTCTACTCTTCACAAGCTCTCACTGAAACCCAATTAAACATTACCAAATAGTCTCTGACAAAATTACAAAGGAAACTTAAAAACTGCGTTTTGGATTGGGCGCTCTGCTTTAGGAAATGGTTTCACTGATAAACATTGTTTTATTCATTAAAATGCTAGAATTAAAAAAAATATTTTATTTACTTATTTTTAGAGAGGGAGAGGGATATTTTTAGAGAAAGAGAGAAACATCAATGTGTGGTTGCCTCTCATGCACCCCACACTGGGCACCCTGCCGCAATCCAGGCATATGCCCCAGCTGGGAATCGAACTGGTGACCCTTTGGTTTGCAGGCTAGCACTTAATCCACTGAGTACCACCAGCCATGGCAAAATGCTAGAATTTTTATTACATGAAATGAGGTGAAGTGAAAGCATAATTTGAAGGAATTACATATTTGTTGAGGGTGTGTTCTCCTGCCTTGGGTATGTATGTTCTTTATGATTTTTTTTATCCACATACAGGTTTTTACATTTTTTAAAAATATATTTTATTGATTATGCTATTACAGTTGTCCTATTTCTCCCCTATCATACCTCTCCACCCTGCATACCCCTTCCCATCCTCATTCCCCCCTTTAGTTCATGTCCATGTGTCATAAGTTCTTTAGCTTCTACATTTCCCACACTACTCTTGCCCTTCCCCTGTCTATTTTCTACCTACCATCTATGCTACTTATTCTCTGTACCTTTTCCCCCTCTCTCCTCCTCCCACTCCCCTGTTGCTGACCCTCCATGTGATCTCCATTTCTATGGTCCTGCTCTAGTTGTTTGCTTTTGTTTTAGGTGTGGTGGTTAATATCTGTGAGTTTGCTGTCTTTTTATTGTCCTATTTTTGATCTTCTTTTTCTTAGATAAGTCCTTTAACATTTTATATAATATGGGCTTGGTGATGATGAACTCCTTGAACTTGACCTTATCTGAGAGGCGCTTTATCTTCCCTTTCATTCTAAATGACAGAGCAATGGATACAGCGATCTTGGATGTAGGTCCTTAACTTTCATGACTTGGAATACTTCTTTCCAGCCCTTTCTTGCCTGTAAGGTCTCTTTTGAGAAATCTGCTGACAGTCTGATGGAAACTCCTTTGTAGGTGACTGTGCCCTTATCCCTTGCTGCTTCTAGAATTCTCTCCTTCATTTTAATCTTGGCTAATGTAATTATGATGTGCCTTGGTGTGTTCCTCCTTGGGTCCAACTTCTTTGGGAGACTCTGAGCTTCCTGGACTTCCTGGAAGTCTATTTCCTTTGCCAGACTGGGGAAGTTCTCCTTTATTATTTGTTCAGATAAGTTTTCCACTTGTTGCTCTTCTTCTTCCCCTTCTGGTACCCCTATAATTCGGATGTTGGAATGTTTAAAGAGATCCTGGAGGTTCCTAAGCCTCTCCTCATTTTTTCGAATTCTTGTTTTTTCCTTCTTTTCTGTTTGGTTGTTTGTTTCTTCCTTCTGGTCCACTCCATTGATTTGAGTTCTGGTTTTCCTCCCATCTCTATTGGTTCCCTGTGCATTTTCCTTCATTTCACTTATTGTAGCCTTCAATTTTTCATCTAGTTTGTGAGCAAAATCAACCAATTCTGTGAGCATCCTAATCACTAGGACTTTGAACTGTGCATCTGATAGGTTGGCTATCTCTTTGTTGCTTAGGTGAATTGGCTCTGGGGCTTTGATTTGTTCTCCCGTTTGAGCCATTTTTGGAGGGGGGTTGTTTTTGGGGGGTCTGGTCAGGGCTGTTACGTAATCTGGGGTGGAGCCTTAGGCATTCACCAGGGTCGGGCAGCCCAGTCACTGTATGCTGTATGTGGGGGCAGGGTCCAAGAGGGAAAAATGGCGCTTGCTCCGCTCTCTCTCGGATTCCAGTTCCTTCCCCTTTGCCTGGGTTATCTGTCCGTGAATGTAGGACCACTTGGTCAGCCAGCCACTTTGCAGGGCCTCGCTGTGTCTGCACAGTTGCCAACCTGTGCCCAGGGTCCGCTAGCCGCTGCCTGTGCGCCTGGGGTCTGCTAGCTGCTGCCTGCACACCTGGGATCTACCAGCCACCGCTGCCTGCATGCCTGGGGTGGCACCTCCACTTTCTCCTGCCGCGACTCTGCCCTTCTTACTGGTCTGGATGAATGGTTGTGGGACTTCCATACAGTTCAATTTTCTATCAGTTCTGGTGGTTTTCTTGTTTCTAAATCTTTGTTGACCTTAATTTTGGTTGTGAGAGGAGGCACAGTGTGTCCACCTATTCCTCCATCTTGGCCGGATGTCCGGTTTTTGCATTTTTTAATGTTTAAATGTATTAACTTTTTTGAAAAAAATTCTATTGCTTTTACATTTGTATCATGTTTGGAAAAAATTTCCCCCAGTCACCTAACCTAAATATTCAACTGTGTTTTCTTCAGGCAGTGTTGTGGTTTGCATAATTGGCCTGGAAGTAGCGTGTTATAATGTGAGAGACACATAACTAGCTTTACTTTCTTTCAGATGTTGCCACTTCTGTTCATTGAGTAATCCATTTAGTCTTGGCTTTGAGATGCCAGTTACATCCTAAATTCTTACATATTTGGAGCATAGTACTTTATTCATCCGTATATTTTTTCAGTCAGTGTTAAATGCTTCTCTGATTATTAAAATTTTATAAAATTTGTTAATATCACATGAACCTGTTTATACTCATTAGTTTGTATTTCCATAAGGCTCCATACTGTTCCTGAATCTTTTTGCTGCTAGATGAAAAGTAGAATTGCTTGTTGAAGGAAAACTTTTTGAGGTTATGATTTGAGTTAATAAAGCTGTAAATAATTTTTGACTAAATTATCTTTAGTATAATATGAAGTCTTTCTATCCCAGAAGGCCAAATTGTACATGTATGAAGTCTATTTTTATAATCCCCATTGGTGTTTTTAGTTTGTTTCATGTGGATCTTACATATTTTTTGTCAAGTATATTCCTACATATTTTATGTACTTTTTCTATTATGAGTATATTTTATTTTCTACATTTTCATTGTTTTATATAAGAAAGCTGTGGATACTATAGAACTATGTTTATTAACCTGGTAACATGGTCTTTCTATAGTGGGAAAAAGACAACAATTTTTTTAAAGATTTTATTTATTTATTTTTACAGAGATGGGAAGGGAAGGAGAATGAGAGGGAGAGAAACATCAGTGTGTGGTTGCCTCTCGCACACGCCCTATGGGGGACCTAGCTTGCAACCCAGGCATGTGCCCTGACTGGGAATCGAACCAGCGACCCTTTGGTTAACAGGCAGGTGCTCAATCCACTGAGCCACGCAAGTCAGGGTGACAAAAACAGTTTTTAAATGTATCATGTATTTTTTTGTTGTTAAAAATGTATAGATATTTTCCACTGTCTCTTAAGAGTGGTTGTGGTATGGTTATATCATATTTAACTATATCATATACTTCTTATTTAGTTGATATACATTTCAAAATTTCACTGTCATATTTTCCTTTTGTAGTAATAATTATGGCTAATGTTTGTTCAGTGCTGATGTGTGCCAGCTCCTGTTCTAAGATGCATGTATTTTCATAATTTAAGGTGTAAAAAGAAATAATTTCTGGGACACTTCAGCCAGTTTCTGGCTGTGAGAAACCCCCATATGTGTTTCTGAGTGGGCACTGAAGTTTGAATCACAGAGAGGCAGAAAAGGGAGGAGCTTGGTTTTCTTTTCTGAGTGCTGCTCTGTAGTATGGTGTAGTGGTGAGCAGCTTTTTTCCAGGTGTGTTTTTATGGAAATAAGGTTACTGGATTTGTGCATGGAAATAAAGCTAATTCTAAGGTATATGGGTAGACATGTAAATAAACACACCCAGTAACATTGTGATTTTGGTACTTAATGCCCTTAACAAAGCAAGAGGGACATGACATTCCAGATCTGCTGCTTAATAGCTGTGCAGTCCTGGGCACAGTTTCACTCCAGGTCTTAGTTTTTCCATAAAATGGAGATTTTGCTAAATGCCTTACTGAGTCATCTGTGAGGGTAAATTATAAAGTGCTTAGTGTTGTATCTTACGTATAGAAAAGACACAGATGTTAGCTATTACTACAAAGAACTAGGCACTTTCCTTTTAATATCTCATGTATTCCTCAGGATCCCATTGAGCCAGCCAGAGGACCATGCTCTCCATCATTTTAGCAAGTAAAGACATGGAGACTTGGAAGACAAGAAAGCAGCATTATTTGAGATGGAGTATCATTACATAACAACGAAGGAATCATTCCCCAGAAATATATAACCTCTGTACATTGAATAGCATGGCCTCAAGCACATAATGCAGACATCAGTGGACTTACAAGGAAAAACTCACAAGTCTGTAATTGTGTTGGGAGATCTAGCACACTTCCTTCAGAAGCTGATAGAATTGGCAGACATAGGTTATAGAAGGTTATAGGTTGACGATTATAGTAGGAAACTAAAGCTCATAAAAACGAAGTTTGGCCCTGACCAGTGTGGCTTGGTTGGGTGTCATCCTGCCATCCTGCAAACAGAAAGGTCAGTGGTTCAATTCTTGCTCAGGGCACATGCCTGGGTTTCTGGTTCGACCCCTGGTCAGGGTGCAACTAGAGGCAGCCAACTGATGTTCTTACATTGATGTTTCCCCCTCTCCCTCCCTTCCCCCCTCTCCGTAAGAATAATAATAATAATAAATAATTTTTTTAATTAAGTTTGTTTTACCCAAAGTCACATAGCCAGTAAAGGGAAAAGTTTTATTGAAACACCTATTTGTTTTTATGTGTTTATTGTATATTTTTTTGGTGCATTGTTCCTAAAAGTATTATGGTACCAGTTCCATGTGGAGAGTGGACAGAGCAAGCTCCTATTCCATCTCTCTGCTCCACAATCCATTTAACATATTTTCCTCAGATAGAGGACCTATCAGATACCAGATTGTTAAGAACATACCACGCTTGATCTTGGCCAAAAGGCTGAGAAGCAGTCTAGTCTGTTTTAATACACATCACATAAGCTTCCCAAAATTCCATCTGTGTAAAATGGAGTGTCTTCACAGCACCTTTTAAAGTGACTTAGACTTCACTGTCCACAGTGAACACCAAATGGACCTCAGACTGACTTTATTACTGTTATTTTTTCTGTTTGCAGAAACATAGACTTCTGCTGCTTTTTTACACCATGTTCTGTTCCTACCCCGTCATGAATTCCCAGTTCTTAGCAGAGGAAGATCTTAGGTGCAGTGTAAATATACCAGTTGAATTGCATTTGTCCCTAAGTCCACAGATCCTGCTTCCCCACAGTGAACCTGCTTTTGCAAGATAAGAAAGGAGTTCCTGGAGCCAGGAATTCATTCTCAGTGTGAAAGACCTAGCCAGGACCCCACACCAGAGCTCTGCGGTGCAAGCAGAGGAAACGCAAAGGTCTCAGGCTTGCTAATCATTTTACGCAGAGAACGGAAAATGAGCATGTTGCAGGTGAGCTGATTGTTTGTTCCTCATTATTTTTCCAGGGGATTAGAAGTGTGTAAGCCTCCCAATGAAACAGAAGAAAATAATTGAGAAATTGGGAGCCCTGGCCCTATGGCTTGGTTGGAGCATCGTCTTGTAATCTAAAGGTTGTGGTTTTGATTCCTGGTTGGGGCACATGCCTAGGGTGCATATCCTTCCCCAGGCAGGCTGTCTCTGCTTGGGTGAGGATAAAAAAAAGAAAGACAGAAATCAGGAGGAAATGGCCTCAGAAGAGGAGATTCAGAGTAGGACAAAATTGGAGCATTAACACCCTCACTGGGCCCTGAGGCATCATTCTTAAGGCTTCAGTTTTTATAAACCATAATTACTGAGTATATTCATATTGATAATTACTAAATATGAACTGCAATCTTGGTTCTCAAATTTTTGGCAGTCGTAATAAATATGAACATTTATGTGAATTACATTATGCAAATTGATTCATCATATAAAGTAAACATTCCTAGGTCATGCTTGATGAAGTCTTTTAATAAATGATATAGTGGGTAATGTCCTTATGGCCATTTTTTATAGTTTTACACAGAGTGTGACCCTGTGTAAAGCAAAAATGACAAAACAGGACTTAGTGACCATAATTATTTATTTACCTCCTATTGTGAAGCAGAATCACATGCAGGAAAGTACATAAAAGGTATAAGAACAACTTAATGAATTTTCAGCTGAGTACAATCATAACTTCCCTCTCCTGACAAAGGACACCCGTAGGTACCCTCTCCTGTCACAGCTTCTTTCCTCCTGACAGGCAACCAGGACCCTGGCTTACAACCGTTTTCTTGCTTTCCCTTAACACCTTTGTCTCGAAGTTTCCACCCTGGAGCAGTGAGGGTTGGCTTTGTGTGCTGCCGCACAGACCAGTGGCTCTCAGCCCGTGCACCACGGGGGCTTCTAAACTGTGGAGCGCCTGGCCACTGAGTCAGAGGCAGAGCCCTCTTTTTCCTGAGATGGTCAACTACGAAAATATCAACATCTAATACAACAATAGCCATCCAGTGTGAATGTATCAAAATTACAGTTTTTTTTTTAATCTGATGGGGAAATAATGTAATGCATTTTTTGGTGTGCTGCGGACATTTTTTAATTTTTTATTTTATTTACTTTTAGAGAGGGGAAGGGAGGGAGAAAGAAACATCAGTGTGTGAGAGATACATCAGTTGGTTGCCTCTCACATGCCCCCAACGGGGGACCTGGACTACGAGCCAGGTGTGTGCCCTGACCAGTTATGGAACTAGAGATGTTTTGGTTCCCAGGTTGGTGCTCAATCCACTGAGCCATACCACCCAGGGCAGAATCTCAGTGATTAGTGTATGTGTGCCATGAGATGAAAAAGATTGCAAATCGCTAGACTAGACTCTTTTGTGCTCTTTCACTTTGTGTTTGCTTCTTTCACTTAACATTTTGTTTGTGAGATCATTGCAATTACAGCCTTTCCTTTAATAAGGCAACTTCTTAATATCTATCACCAAATCCACTCAGTGTTTAAATTCCCAGTGGTCTCAGAACTTATAAACTGTTTCCATTATAGTTTGTTTGAATTACAGTCTAAATAACATTCATACAGTGCAATCGGTTCATCTGTCCCTTAAATCTCTTCATCTTTTTGCAGTTCTTATAGTTTCTAGCCATATCATCTGTTGAAGAAGCCAGGTTTTTAATTCTGTAGAGTTTCCCACTGTCAGATTTTGCCAGTTGCTTCCCCAGTGTGTTTCTTATATGTTGGTAGATTTGGAGGTGTGCTGTCCCATATAGAAGCTGTTGGCAGTCTATGTACTGTTTAAATTTAAATTAATTAAACCCCTCAATCACACCAGCCTCAAGGGCTCACTAGACATAAACTGGACAGCCAGGAATTGGATAACACAGATAAAGAATATTTCCATCACCCTGGCTAGTGTGGCTCAGTGGATTGAGTATCGGCATGTGAACCAAAGGGTTGGTGGGTTCGATTCCCAGTCAGAGGGCATGTCTGGTTGCAGGCCAGGTCCCTGGTAGGGGGCATCCAAGAGGCAACCATATGTTGATGTTTCTCTCCCTCTCTCCCTCCTTTCCCCTCTAAAAATAAATAAATAAAATCTCTTTAAAAAAAGAAAATTTTCATCACCTTAGAAAGTGGGACAGATCTGATCTAGAGCCTTGATCAGATTCACGTTTGAGATTTTGACATGAATGTTCCAGAGGTTGTAGTATGTCCTTTCAGGAGGCTCATAATACCTGCTTCTCTCTATTATCATTGCTGAGGTGGAGTATTTCATTAGGGGCTGCAAACTTACAATGTCCTACTTCTATCGTTTCTGCTTTATTAACTAGAATACTGCTTTCCAGCTTGGCAAGATATCTCAAGACTCAGATTGTACAATTATTTTTTAAAGATTTTATTTATTATCTTTTGGAGAGGGGGAAGGGAGGGGGAATTGAGGGAGAGAAACATTGATATTCAAGGGAAACATTGATCGATTCCCTCTCGTGTGCCCCCAACCAAGGACTCGACCCACAAGCCAGGCAGGAACCCTGACTGGGAATCAAAATGGTGACCTTTCAGTTCACAGCCTGGTGGTCAGTCCATTGAGCCACACTAGCCAGGGCTGTACAACTTTTTTGCTCCAGACCTGCAATTATTAATTTTGACAGTAAATGGTAACTTCAAATTTATTTATTTTTGAAAGCTTTTGTTACCAAAGAATGGACATATTGTAGATGTTTGCATATTGACTTTGTATGTAGGAACTTCTTCTTCTTTTTTTTTTTTTTGTGAGGAAGAGAGACACTGATGTGAGAGAGAAACATTGATCAGTTGCTTCCCAAATGGTGATTGAACTTGCAACCGTTTGGTATATGAGATGACATTCCTACCAACTGAGCCAACTGGCGGGGCTATCCAGGGACTTTTTAAGCTTATTTATAATTCTAATAATTTTTCTTTAGACTTAATTAGATTTTCCATGTTCTGAAAATATCAGCTAAACCTTTTCTTTTTTTAAGCTTTTATTTATTTATTTTTGGGTAGAGAGCTCAGCCAGGGCTCAGCTACACCTTTTTTAGTAAAAAGAAATTCCACTGAAATTCCTAGTTTCACAAGACTTTTTATAACAAATAAGTGTGAATTGTTTTTCAATTTTTAGTGATTTTCTTTTTTATTTGCTCCTTCCTTCAGAAATCTAGTCCTTTTTATAAATTTTAAACCTGCTTTTTTTAACTGTTAGATTTTTCTGTATTTGCAGTTCCTGTCATATGCATGCTTCCCTTTGCAGTTATACTTGATGTGCACCTATTGAGGTGATTAGATATTTTTTCTTACTCTGTTAAGGTAGTGAATATCCTTGACTTATTTTTTTTTTTTGACGATTTTATTTATTTATTTTTAGACAGAGGGGGAAGAAGGGAGAAAGGGAGGGAGAGAAACATCAATGTGCGGTTGCCTCTCATGTGCCTCCTACTGAGGACCTGGTCTGCAACCCAGGCGTGTGCCCTGACTAGGAATCAAACTGGTGACCCTTTGGTTTGCAGGCTGGTGCTCAATCCACTGAGCCACACCAGCCAGGGCTGAGTTATTTTTTATTTTTGGCAAACTAATCTAGTCTGAATACTTTTTCTTTATATGTTGCTCATTATAATTTAGTAGTATGTTTAGGATTTTCACCTCAGTGTTCATGTGAATGGCCTTTGCTTTTCCTTTCTTACTAAGGTTTTGCTGGTATCAAAAAGTTTAGGGCTATGTTTTTGCTTTAATGTTCCATAAGAGTTTGGTAAAATTGAAAATAATTCTGTATTAAATGTTTACAGAATTAACTGCTAACCCCCTTTTTTTATCAGAAGATATTAACACAAGGAACCAATAATTTCCACATGTGCAATGCATATGTTAAAAAGTCATTCATTGGTAAATAAATGAGTCATTCAAAGAACAAGACAAAACCATAGATTTTAATGTAACAGAATACAAGGAGTTCATTGTTGTGCACAAATTTCTCTGATGTACATAAAGCCATATGTAAATGAAAGGATAGAAAAAGCTGTTACGGCCTTTTGTCCCACAGTGTGATACAGCGGTAAGGGCAGTCTTGGACTTGCTGTGGTCAGAGCAATGTGCTCAAGCTCTGGTCTGGCTTTTTTACATCACGGAGGGATAACTGCCTCGGGCTCAGCAGGATTGTGCTTTTACAGGAGCCGTTCTCATTTGAAGATTTATCTGTGGACTTCACCCAGAAGGAATGGCAACTGCTGGATCCCTCTCAGAAGGACTTATACAAGGATGTCATGTTGGAGAACTATAACAGCCTAGTGGCACTGGGTAAGAAAAGCTTCCCAGAGGACCTCATTGTGCCTAATACCTTGTTGTTGTTTTTTTGTTTGTTTTTAGTTGCTGAGAGCTTGTGGGGCTCTGAAATTGTTAATGAGTTTGGGCCTACAGATAGGAGATCAAAGATTCTTGGACTGTGACAGGAGGTGAAGTATTTGGATCTCATCTTTCCATGATGAAGTCTTAGTGTCATTGTGCAGCCTCTGAAACTCACAATGATATTACCGGTGGTGGAAACACCCTGTGCAGACAACTTCCTGTGCTCCCTGTACTGTTCATGTCCTGACTCGGTTAGTCATTGGGATGATCCTTTGTAAAAGGTATGATTTTACAAAGGTAAAGAAAGCTTCCCTCTGTTTTCTGATGAGGAAATTGAAGCTAAGAAAGGGGTTAAGTACCTTTCCCTAGGACTGATGGAATAAATGGAATAGTCAGGATTTGAACCCAGGCAGGCTGGCTCTAGAGCTTGTGAAGTGTTTAATGGTTTTGGACGTGAATTATAAGTCACAGTTTCTTAGACTTTGTCAGCTACCAGGGAGACCATTACTGTTTCCCTGAGAATTATTCTCTCAGAATTATTAACCATCTGTTGACTTACAGATGGTTAGCTTAACTGGGTCAGTTCTGACCCAAACTTTGCCCATTTCTCAGGCCCTAAAGTTCAAGTATTCAGGGCCAAGGCCTTTGTGATTTCCCTTGAACAGGGTATGAATTTATGAAACCTGATGTCATCTTCAAGTTGGAACAAGGAGAAGAGCCTTGGATAGGAGATGGAGAGATTCCAAGTTCAGACTCTCCAGGTGAGTGTGTGAGGACCAGGCAGGTGGGAGAAGGTAGAAGTGCAGTCTCAGCCGGTCAGTGGGTTGGCATCTTTCCAGTGTGCTGTAGAGTGCTCCTTTTCACATCTCTCAGCCTTTGACATGAGCTGCTCAGGAAATCACATTTACTGTGACTTCTTTGCTTGCAGCTGAAAGTGAAATGTTTCCAGCTTGTCTGGGCTATGATGTCACTCCCTATCTGTCACATCTTGGGCTTGGACCTCTTGTTTGGTTTTCTGCCTCTGACCTGTTTACTCTCCTTCTGCCTTCCCTTGCCCTCTGGTCAAAGACACCTTTGCTTGTACATTTAAAAATTTTTATCTTTTTCCTCATTTTGGATGTGTTTGATGCCCTGAGAGATACCCTGTGAAAGCCTACTCTGTTCCATCTTATGATAGGGAACGGGGTCAAATTCCTCCCAAACATGGTCTTCTTGTCCTCCCTTTTGAATCAGGTTCTGCTGTGCTTGTTCTGTGGGCTAGATGCCATGGAGTACATTGAGTGATCTCTTTCTACCATTCTTTCTATTATTTATGGTTTTCCCCCCACACTTCAACTCCCACTTAAAACTAGGCCCATCCTGTCTCACTCTTGAAGTTCCCAAATTGCTAGAGAGACTCAGATTTTAATCTTTTGTAAGTTCAGTTATGCTACCATTTGAGTTCCTAGAGCATCCAGCACTACTTTTATTCGTTCAGCCTTCCTGCTCAGTATCTGCTATTTGACATCATCCAATTTCAGGTTCCCTCAAAAGCAGACCGTGAGATAACTGTCTGAGGGCAAGACTTTACTGGGGATGTGATTCACATGGTGCAGTCGGAGGAAGCAAGGGGTGAGCCATGGGTACTTGGTGCTGCTGGGGTCCCTCTGGGGAACCAAGGAGCTGGCTGTCACCCTCCCACTGCCATCACTGATTGAGCGTTGCTCCGGAACATTGACTTCATAGTGTCCAGCATCCCTGCCTGGGAACTAGGTGTGTCCTTGCAGCCCAGGAAAGTTCTCTGGTGGGGAGATGCGGGTGCCTGGGGTAAGCCCCACCATCTACCCAAGCTGCAGGTGTCCCCTGGGTGTAGCTGAGGGGTGTAGATGAGGCAGCAAGAGCACCTGCTACAGCATGTAATCTCTTCAGTGACCTCCGTGTTGTCTGTTTCCCCCTTTCACATTCACAATTGATTCCATTTAAACATTTCTCAAAGTTTTCAGTTGTGATATTTATTCTTTTCTACATCTGAACTTTTGTGTTATGCTTTCTATATTTAGGACCTCTTGATCCTTTCTGCACAGACTCCATTTTCAGCGCATTCATGTTAAGGAAATGTTTCTTGAGTGCTCCAGCCTACATTTTTCTCATTGTTTTCTGATTTCCTTTCCTAGACTCGATCACATTGTGTATAATAATTTTTAGTTGGTTGGTTCCTGAGCTTTGTTTGCACACTTAGACTCAAAGGTTTATAATTTAATATCTTTGATTATGGAACACATTATACTCATCCAATAAATATGTCTTCATAAGCTCATTGTTTTAATACAGATGTTTTTAACCAGATGTGCATCAAATTACCTGAGGATATTTTTTCCCAATGATGAGCATAATGGATCAGTTACCAGAGGCTGGTTCAGTAGCGCTGTGTGCGTGCGCGCGCGTGTGTGTGTTTTAAGATTGTTAAAATTTATTTTTAGCCCTGGCTGGTGTGGCTCATTGGGATTGAGTGCTGGTTTATGAACCAAAGGGGTTGCCAGTTTGATTCCCAGTCAGGGCACCTGCCTGGGTTATAGGCCAGGCGTGTGAGAGGCAACTACATATTGATGTTTCTCTCCCTCTCTTTCTCCCTCCCTTCTCCTCTCTCTAGAAATAAATAAATGAAAAAAAAATTAAATTTATTTTAATTATTTTTATTTCTTTAATATACTTTTTTATTGTTGTTACTTAAATGAAAATTTAAAAAACTAAAATAACATTTATTTTTAGAGAGAGGGGAAAGGAGAGACAGAGGGAGAGAAACAGTGATGTGCAAGAGAAATATTGATCAGTTGCCTCTTGCACGCCCTCAACTGGTGATCTGGCCTGCAGCACAGGCATGTGCCCTGACAGGGAGTGGAATGGGAACCTTTAGCTTGTAGGATGATGCCCAGGCCACTGAGGCACCAGTCAGGGGCCACATATGTTTTTTAAGTTGGGTGTTCTGGGACTGGAATTTGTAATTTGAGAACCCACTAGTGACTTCTGTGTAGCACATTATTTGAGACCCAGTGCTTTAATAATGACTACTAAAGTGACAAAAAGTAAGAGACATAGAAAATACCTCCCAATAGCTTAGAACTTATTTAAGAAGATGAAACATTTGCATCTACTATTTCAATTTTGCATTTAAATATTTTTCTCTTACATCAGTGTTTCTTTCTCTCTCCCCTTGGTCTTTCTCTAAAATCAATAAATATATTTTAAGGTGTGGGTTAAAAAAAAATATATATATATATATGGTATTTATTAGGTTTTCTAATTGAATGTAAGTTTCATGATGGTGAAGTCTTGTTCTCTTGCGTCTCTTGTACATCACATACCACCTGGAACACAGTGTGTACTCAGTAAATATTAAGTAAATTAATTCCTCAGAACATTGGATCGGTGCTTCTTCCAACCTCCTCTCTTTATTCCTCATTGCTTCTCATGCATTTTTCACAGTCTCCTCATTTTATAAACTTTAACAACAACCAAAGGTAACTTAGTCTACTCTTTCCTATTTACAGCATTTCTCTTATTTTTATTTTTAGTACCTAGAGTGTAGACATTATTATTGGAGCTTATGTCAGACTAGAAAACTAACCTTAAAAAGCATCCATCCCTTTAAATAACATTTGTAGCTTTTTATTCAGTGCACCCATAGGAGAATTCACAGGTTTGGTTTTTTTTTCTTTATAGAACAAGTCTTGCAAGCAAATGGTCACATGATGTGGCACCAGGATAACCAAGAGAAGCTTAAAAATGTGAAACAAGATTGTGAATGTGATACATTTGGAAAAAATTTCAATCTGAGTATAAACCTTGTTCCTTTAAGGAAGTCAGATGATGAAGGTGATGTAGATGGATTAATTTTAAAACATAATTTAGACCTACTTCTTCCAAAAGTTGATTACAGAAAAACAGAACCAGGTGACTTTAATGTATTTGATAAATTGTTTCTCCATAGCAAAACTGAAGAAACTGATACTTGGTTAAAATACTATGAGTGTGATAAATATGACAAAATTATCTATAAGAAGTCACAGATTATTATATATCACAGAAATCGTTTAGGGGAGAAGCTTTATGAATGCAGTGAATGTAGGAAACGCTTCAGTAAGAGGTCAAGTCTCATTAAACACCAGAGCAGACATGTAAGAGAGTTAGCCTATGGCTGTGGTAAATGTGGCAAAACTTTTCCCCAGAAGTCACAGTTTGTCACACACCACAGAACTCATACAGGGGAGAAACCTTACAATTGTAGCCAGTGTGGGAAAGCCTTCTCCCAGAAGTCACAGCTCACATCCCATCAGAGGACACACACAGGAGAGAAACCATATGAATGTGGTGAATGTGGGAAAGCCTTCTCCCGGAAGTCACATCTTATATCGCACTGGAGGACACATACAGGGGAAAAACCCTATGTATGCAGCGAATGTGGGAGAGCCTTTAGTGAAAAGTCAAATCTCATTAATCATCAGAGAATCCATACAGGAGAGAAACCTTTTGAATGCAGAGAATGCAGGAAGGCTTTTAGCAGGAAGTCACAGCTTGTTACACATCACAGGACTCACACAGGAACCAAACCTTACGGATGTAGTGATTGTAGAAAAGCTTTCTTTGAGAAATCAGAGCTCATTAGACACCAGACAATTCACACTGGAGAGAAGCCCTATGAATGCGGCGAATGTCAGAAAGCCTTTAGAGAGAGGTCAAGTCTCATCAATCATCAGAGAACCCACACAGGAGAGAAACCTCATGGATGCATTCAGTGTGGGAAAGCCTTCTCCCAGAAGTCACATTTGATATCACATCAGATGACACACACAGGTGAGAAACCCTTCGTATGTAGTAAGTGTGGGCGGGCCTTCAGCAGGAAATCTCAGCTTGTTAGACATCAGAGAACTCACACAGGAGAGAAACCCTATGGCTGCAGTGAGTGTGGGAAAGCTTTCAGTGAGAAATTAAGCCTCACTAATCATCAGAGAATTCACACAGGAGAAAAGCCCTATGTGTGCACTGAATGTGGGAAAGCCTTTTGTCAGAAGTCACATCTGATATCACATCAGCGGACACACACAGGAGAGAAACCCTATGAATGCACCGAATGTGGGAAAGCCTTTGGAGAGAAGTCAAGTCTTGCAACTCACCAGAGAACTCATACGGGAGAAAAACCCTATGAATGCAGGGACTGTGAAAAAGCCTTCTCCCAGAAATCCCAGCTCAATACTCACCAGAGAATCCACACAGGAGAGAAACCTTATGAATGCAGTCTTTGTAGGAAAGCTTTCTTTGAGAAGTCAGAGCTAATTAGACATCACCGAACTCATACAGGAGAAAAACCTTATGAATGCGGTGAATGTAGAAAAGCCTTCAGGGAGAAGTCAAGTCTCATCAATCATCAGAGAATACACACAGGAGAGAAGCCCTTTCAGTGCAGTGAATGTGGCAAAGCCTTCTCTCGGAAATCACACCTCATACCACATCAGAGGACACATACAGGAGAGAGGCCCTATGGATGCAGTGAGTGTATGAAGGCATTCTCTCAGAAGTCACAGCTTGTTAATCATCAGAGAATTCACACTGGAGAGAAACCTTATCAATGTAATGAATGTGGGAAAGCCTTCTCCCAAAAGTCACAGCTCATTAATCATCAGAGAACTCATACAGTAAAGAAATTATAGATATTGACTTAATATTAGTCTTTGAAAGAGACCTTAACTCATTGTACTTCAGAAAGTGCAGTTGGTAAATCAGATAATAGATCACATTATATGTCAGTGTTATTTTGAGTAGGAACTCTAAATGAGGTTGTGTAGGGAAAGCTTTCATCAGATTGACATGTTTATATATCAGAATTCATGGAGTGGAATGAGTCCATGAAATGCAGTCTATGTCCAAAGGCTTTCAAACTATAATTATACCTTATGCAGTAGAAAATTAACAGCAAAGATGAATACTGGGAATATTAGAAAGCCTTCCAGAGGGCAAATCTCATTGGCTGTTAGAAATACTTCCACTGGGGATAAATCCTAGTCCAGTGAGTGAAGGAAACCCCCTGAATGTGGCACTTAAGGTAATATTTTTATCAAGAAATGACAACTTGTTGTACATAAGAAAATGCCTTCAGGAATGAAATTTTATCAAGACACTAAATATGGGACAGTCTTTACCAAGTAATCCAAATCATATTGTATTTTGGACAATTCATGTTGTGGGTAAACCTAACAATTTAAAGAGATTGGAAATATGTGTCCTAGAAATAATTCTGTAAAGGGAAGCCATGTAATTTTTGTACACATTTTACCCAATTCTAAATGGTTGACAGGTCTTCACTCTGAAGTGTGGAATTTTACATATATGTGAATAAATCGAATCATTGAAAAATCTAAATAAGGAATTTCTTAGTGGTGTTTGTGGCTTACTTTCCTTTGTCACATAGTGTGTGTTGTATTGTGAAAAAGCACATGGTAATGTAGTTGGGAGCATGAGGTGGACATGTGTAGTGACTCTGATGTCTGTTGAGACACATCACACACCACTTGTTTTCTATCTTACTGATAATATAAAAATGGTAAGTAATGTAGCAAGTCTTACTGCTAAGAGGTTCAGTAGAAAGACCACATCTCATTTCCCTATGATTTGGCATATAAAAGGGGTGTATTGTTGTTACTTAATTTTGTCTTCAGTAACAGAAGCCAACATTTTATATAAAGCATTATGCATCCTTAGAGTCTGAGACACAGTTTATATAAAACCTGGTTAATAAGTATTAAAAGGCATGAAACACAGAATTGCAGTAGTACTCATGACTGAGTGAGCAAAAAGAAGGAAGTGTGTGACTATATTACTCAGCATTCAAACAGAATGGCTGTAGAGCTGTGCAAAATCTTTTTCTCATTTACTGAGATGCCTCCATGTGTAACATATATGTAAAGTTCTTTTGTAACCCAAGTATAACTTGTATTTTTATTTACTATGATGAAATGTCATGGATTCTGTGTGCTGCCGTTGTTTTTGGTATTATATAAAATATCTTTAAAATATTAGTAAAAAAACAATTACTTAAGAGATACTCTTCAGAAAATGTAAAGTATAAAGAATTATGTGGTGAGAATTATATTTTTGATGTATTTGAGGAAGCCTATTTTACCTTCCAGGAAATTTCTGTGATTACTGAACAAGTCTTAGGAAACAAGGTTTTCACCATTACTTGAAAAACTTGTTTCATTTTCCTTTGTTACTTTGCATCATCCACATTGGAAACTTTCCATTTTAAATTTACCATTATATAAGTATGGTACTCTTTGAAAATGCATGAAACATTCCTTAGCTCAACTGGAATTTTTTAGTGATCTTTCTATAATGTTGCTGGATGAAGTCAGCAGTATTGTTTTATGTGTGGGGGTGAAATTCAGAAAAGTCTAACATTGACCTTGCTTCCAATCTTGGAAAAATCAAGACTTTTCTCACACACGTTGTTTTGTCAGCGTGGTGTATTGCACCTTTGATGTTATGAGTAATTTTTTTTATTTAAGGTACAATTTTACATCACCATTTAAAAATTGAGGCTTTAAATGAGAGGAATTTTTTAAACCATTGCATCAGAATTTTCAATAGCCAGATAATCATTCCTTTCCATATGGTGATTTTAAAAGTGTCCAATTTCCCAATATTTAACTCATACTCAGATTTGTGGGCGTCTTAGTTTTCTCCCTAGTACCTGAAGGGGGGAAACAGACCACTGAAAATGAACAAAGGGTTGCAGGGTGATGTTTTACTTTATGGTTTTCCCAACTTTTTTTGATTTTGTTTTGTTTCTTCCCGTTTATCATGATTCTTCCTTAGTCCCAGAGATTCATTTATGAGGTCTTGGATTGAGCTCAGGTGTCTGTAGCTAAAAATTTCCAAGTTTTGTTTATTCCAATTCTAGATTTTATTAATCAGTACTTCCTTCACTAGATAATGGAACTTCAGCATTGGTCTATTGGTTGAATACCTAGGAACAATGCTATTTTGGTAACAGACAGGTGTTACTCATAGCGAGGGCTGACACTGGCAACAGAGGTCTGGTTTATCAAAATATCTGATGCAGAATTCACGGAGACCTATCCTTCTGAAATTTCACAAGAGGGCTCTGATCCTGACATTAGAGATTTTCAGTTTTAATTACCTTGGTAAATTAAAAAAAAAAAAAGCATCTGCATTTCCCCTCATTGATTCCTATCACAAAGCCCACTCACGAAGAAAGGCAGCTTTAAACTTAGAGTTGATTTACTTCCAGTTTTGTGAAGCACAGTGAACTTACATCAAGATAGAATACATAAGCAGACAAAATAGGAAGTATCGTCTTTTCTCTTACCACCCAGGTTCTTCCACTGACCTGGAGACAATTCTACTAAGGACCATTTCCATTGTATTCATTTTAGTAAATAACAGACCTTTTGGAAGTCCAGTATGAATTTTGAGGTGTGTCTCAGGAGTGCCCTCTGTTTAGCTTTTCATTGTGGGATGTTATATTTTCTGACAAAATTATGTCATGGATCCATGTGTTCCTGATATTTTGGTTTCAAGAATATCACTTGGAGAACCCTGAGATGAATCTAAACAATACCAGATTTAATATGAGGTATTAAAAAGAACATAGATCAATAGTCATTTGATTTCCATACTTGAGACCGCAGTCATTTATTTTGTCATTTCTTCCAGAAATATACACCCAGTTTTTCAATTTCAGTGGGTTTCTTAGACTACAAATACGGTACTAACCTTTCAGGTGTTCATTACTGGTATCTACTTCTTGACTAATTGCTAATTAACTCAACCATGGCCCTTTGCAGCTGTATGCATATTTTTTGCAACCTTGCCTTAATCCTTTTGTAGTCTATTTTTACACTCATACATAGTAGTTATTTTAGGATGCAGTCACACTCCTGTGTTGAAATATTATGTGGCTAATTGTGGACTTAAGAAAGTAATATGTTTATGGTACGTGAGGGCTTTCATACGAATACATGCATCTCCATTTCTGTATACCTTTTCTCCTACACACTACTTTTTTGGCCTCCTTGAACTACTTGCAGTTCCTTGAAATTTCTACACTCAGATGCTTTTTGCAAATCTGCCACTGAAATGTGCTTGTTTCTTGTTAATGCCTATCCAGTCTATATGAACATGTACCTGTATTTGTCACTGGATAAAATAATCATTGCATGTTGTATATTTTCCATGAGAACGCTTCTGGAAAGCTGGAACTATCTTGTCTATATAACTTGAGCAACTGAGGATTTACTATATAAATGTGAGTGCTTATCTGTAGCCATGTTTTCTACCACACGGAGAAGCATAGTCTGCCATGAGAGAAGAATGAAGCCATTCTAGAAGCAAAGTCATGGAACAGCCCTGAGTGAGTCCCAAAATCTGGTGGTTCTTGTCTTGATGTGCATATTCATCTCTGCCCTTTTCATGCCTTCATCATTGGATTCTCCTATAAGATACCACAAATGTTCTTCTAATAAATCCCCAAGTTTGCTTCAGCTGGTTCAGGTTGTGTTTGTTACTTACAACCCATATATTCCTAAGAAAGTCATAAGTTGGGTTCTCTGCAAGCAGATACTTAGGTTAAGTTTTGGGTGCAGGATGTTTATGGAGATCAATGGCGTGAAGTACCTGAGGAATAAGTAGGAATGGACTGATCAGAGCGAGAAGTCAACATGCATTGTAGTTGTTGAAATCTTTGACAAGCCAGTGGGAAGCTCTGAAATAAATACTCCTTATAAGAGTGTCTCATCTTGGGCCAAGATTAGGTTTTTACAGTCTTGAGTTGCTCAGTCATCTGAAGCTGCCATAGGAAGGGCGTTATCTCAGGCGAATCAGCTCTTTGCAGCTGCGGCCAGCTCTGAAAAACCTGGGCAGCTAGTCCTTCCTTGAGGAGGGATTTGGGTGATGCATCTGGTGAAGACACAGATCTTCCCTCCGACTATTTAGATCCATTTGTCCTAATTTTAGGTCTCTCAGGAGAGACAAAGAAAAGGAAAATTAGTAGGACAAAGTGCAGCCTCTACTGTTGAAGTTGTTTTCTGTCATCTCTTTATCCAGTCCAGATTCTCCTCACAGTCACCACCTCTGGGGGCATCGGTGGCTGTCTTGGTGGCATGACCTGGACCCTCATTCCTGAGCCTTCACGTGCCCTTCCCATTCCCAACTCGATCCCAGGAAGCAGCGGGTGGATCACCTGAATCCACTCATACTCGTCCCCGCCCTATAGTGTTAACAGCAGTCCTGCTTCTTCCGCAAGTGTCAAACATCCCTAAAACGACAGTGGCTCCACTTCTGATCTCTTGGTCTCTGAACAGAAGAAGCACATTTCCCACGTCATCTCTGTAGCTTATAATCAAGTAGAAAACTTGCTGTGTCCTCTGTCAGTGACATCTGTCACCCTCGGGAACCAATAGCACAAAGTCGCTGGAGGGACATTGCTAATGGTGGTCAGGACATCCCTGAATCCACAAAGTGGTACCAAGAACCAAGTATCCTTCCGCTTTGGGGGACACGGCATCACAGCTCTGCTGACAGGCAGCCCGTCGCTACCCGGCTGCAGCCTGCTTGGGACGCTTCACCAAATGCGAGGGGCTCTGGGAATCGCAGTCCCTACCGGCGGGGATTTTGGTGGCCAAAGATGTCGGAAGCTAGCGGTCTTTGACGGAAGTGCTGGAACCACAGTCGGTTCTGGGAATTGTAGTTGTCAGAAGGTGGAGCTTTTGGTTTCAGGGGGCTGCGGCCGCCGAGCATTCTGGGAGCTGTGGTTGTCTGACGACAATGCCCTTTGTCTGGAGGCGCCCCAAGCTCCACTGCATGGCTTTTGCTCCTTCACCCCATCCGCACGCTGAGGCCACTGTGTGTCCTGGGAAGTGTAGTCATCTGAGGGCCGGGGTCGCTGTCCCTGGTGCTGCGGGATTAGGTGGTTTTGAGGGGTTTTTGGTGTGTGACTGGGAGCATTCCCCCATGTGCTGATGCGCCGGTGGGCCGGGAAGCGCAGTGGTCCGAGCCTTCCCCGCCCTCCCCCTCCCCAGTCTCTGACGCCATGGTCTTGCGGAGTTCTGGGAATTGTAGTGTGTGAGGGGAGACTTCCTCCCACTGCGTGCTGAGTTCGCGGAGGGCCCTGGGAAGTGTAGTTGTCTGAGGCATGTTCTGTCAGTGGCTGGCGCCGCAGGCGTCAGGATTTCTAGGAGTTGTAGTGTGCGAGGGAGAGCCTTCCTTCTACTGTTTGCTGAGGCCCAGGTGGTGAATCCGTAAATGCTGTTCTCTAGGACCCGCACTGTCTCTGGCGCCGTAGTCGGGTGGTTCTGGCAGTTGTAGTGTGCGACAGGAGCCTTCGTCCCACGCGTGCTGAAGCCGCAGTGGATCCTGGGGAGTGCAGATGTTTGGAGCCTGCGGCCTGGTCCCGGGGTTCGGTCCCTGAGGCCCCGGAAGGCGCAGTTTTAGCGCACAGACGCAGACCTGAGAGTCTGGGATTCCTGGGCCGGAGGTAGGTAAAGGCCTCCCAAACCCCCAGCCCATGCGGGCATTCCCGCAGGCAAGGCCGGGCGATGACCGTCCCGAACTCGGAACCCTTTGAGCACCCTGCTAGAATCGCAGAGGAAGCGCACCGTCCTGTGGCCCCATTAAAAGAGGCGCTGGGCTCGTGGCAGGAAGGGAGCTCTCACGGGCTCCCGGGCCTGCTGGATTCCCTGACCCCGTGTGCCGAGGGCCGAGGGTTGTGGAGCGAGGGGATCCCCCCAGCGCGGGGAACCGGTTCCACGCGCACTGCCCGCGGGCCTGCCGCTAACGGCTCCTTTCTTTCCCTCCAGCTCTCCCAGTCTACACTGCCCTGTTCTCCTTGGCCTTGCAGTGAGCCATGTCTCAGGTAAGCCGGTGCTGCATTTCTTCTAAATGAAGCTATGATTTTCAGTCCTTAGGGACTTCCGGCCCCGCGGAACCTCAGGACCCAGCTCGGCTCCTCCCCTTCAGGCTCCGGTACTTCAGAGGGCGTCTGAGGGCTGGCAGGAGGCTGTTCCGGTGTGGGCGGGGTTTCCGACCTGGCAGGTGTCTTTTAGCAGGTAGGGAGCCAGCTGTTCTCCTGCCTCCTCTTACTCCCTTATTCGATTGAGAAGAGCTTAAAATCTTGTCCTTTGGTCCAGCTACCCTTCATGCATTTACTCATCATATTTATATCGAGCATCTAGTTTCAGCACCTGTACCTGGTCTCAAAGGGTGATCCCCGGACCAGCAGTGTCAGTGTAATCTGATAACTAATTAGAAATGCATAGGGGTTTTTTTCTAAGATTTTTATTTATTTATTCTTAGAGAGAGGGGGAGAGAGGGAGAGAAACACCAGTGTGACACAGAAGCACTGATGTGAGAGAGAAACATCAGTGGGCTGCCCTTCATATGCTCCTGCCCCTCGCCCCTCGTCAGGTCCGCAACCTAGTCATGTGCCCACTGGGAATCCAACCAGTGACCTATCACTTTGCAGGACGACGCCCAACCAACTGAGCCCCACTGGCCAGGACCAGAAATGCATGTTCATGAGCCCTACCCTAGACCTTCTAAACCAGAAACTGGGTATCCGGTTCAGCAGTTTCTGTTTTGACAGCCCCTTCAAATGGTGCTAATGCATGACCCATTCTCAGTCTTGGGGATCCAGCAGTGAGCAAACCAAAATCCTTGAACTCACAGAGCTCATTTTTCAGACATGACATCGAGTTTATTTTATAGCAGGGAATGCTGATTATTTTTGTTTTGGTTGTAGCTAAATGCCTGGCTGGCAGTCATGCTTCTCAAAGATGGATAAGAGTGCTAACCATTCCAAATTAGTCCTTCTGTTCTACTTATTTATTTGTTTATTTATTTATTAAAGATTTTATTTATTCATTGTTAGAGGGGAAGGGAAGGAGAAAGAGAGAGAGAAACATCAATGTGTGGTTGCCTCTCCCTTGCCCCCTACTCCCGGGGGGACCTGGCCCATAACCCAGGCAGGTGCCCTGACTGGGAATCAAACCAGAAAGCCTTTGGTAAGCATCCAGTGCTCAATCCACTGAGCTACACCAGCCAGGGTTGTTTTTATTTTTAATTAATTTATTTGTAGAGAGAGGGAAACATTGAAGTGAGAGAGAAACGTTGATTGGTTGCCTCTCTTATGTACCCTGAACTGGTGCATAAAACTGAACGCACAACCTAGATGTGTGCTCTGGCCTGGAATCAAACCAGTGACCTTTCACTTTGTGGGATGATTCCCAACCAACTGAGCCACAACAGTCAGGGCTGCTCCTATGTTTGGGGTGTGTGTGTGTGTGTGTGTGTGTGTGTTTTCAATTTAAGGTTTATTTATTTATTTATTTTTAGAGAGGGGAAGGGAAGATGAAAGAGAGGGAGAGAAACATTAATATGCCCCTCTGTTTTTAGATCCACTTCTCAGTCCTACTTTTTGTCATACTTGTCTCCAAATCCAGAGCTCTCTAAGTTTTGCTCAGGAGTCCAAGTTCCACCTGTGTTACAAATCCCACTGTTTACTCTAGGAAACAGCTTTATTTTCTATCACTGAATAATCTTTATCACTTAAAAAAAATAACTTTGCCATACATTTTGAGTTGTTACTGGCTAGGGACCTTCTTTTTTCTTTTCTTTTCTTTTTTCCAAAGATTTCATTCACTTAATTTTAGAGAAAGGGAAAGGGAGGGAGAAAGAGAGGGAGAGAAACATCAATGTGTGGTTGCCTCTTGCACACCCTGAACTGGGGACCTGGCCCACAACCAAGGAATGTGCCCTAGACTAGGAATCAAACTGGTGACCCTTCGGTTCACAGGCCAGCACTCAATCCACTGAGTCACACCATCCAGGGCTGAAATTCCTTTTTATGTCTAACAGTTATGTGGATCACTCAACAGATGCAAAACTAGGAGCTTATTGTTCCCTCTAACCTAGAGGGAAGAAGCATTAGCTTCCATCGTGGGAGGTATTACATTCCCTCCTCTGGAGGTCCTACCCTCTACTGCTTATGTTCCTTGTTCTGTGACATTGCCTCTGAGTTTCACAGCTACTGGCCAGGTAGCTCAGTTAGTTAGAGCATTAACCCCATATATCAAGGTTGCAAATTTGATTTCCTAATCAGGGCCTGTATAAGAATCAACCAATGAATGCATAGATAAGCAGAACAACAAATTGATGTTTATCTCTCTCCTTTCCTTTCTCTAAAAACAATTTAAAAAAATAAATTTCACAGCTATTTCTTCAGAAATGGAGACAACTGTGATAAACCTGAGAATGCATACCACATTTCAAGGGTATGGCTGCTATGGGCTACAGCTAGTTGTTATCAAGAAGAAATTCTAAGCCCTGGCTGGTGTAGCTCAGTGGATTGAGCATGGGCCTGAGAACCAAAGAATCACGGTTCGATTCCCAGTCAGGGCACATGCCTGGGTTGCAGGCTAGTTCCCAGCAGGGGATGCACGAGAGGCAACCACACATTGATATTTCTCTCCCTCTCTCCTTCCCTTCCCCTCTAAAGATAAAATAAATAAAAATAAAATCTTTAAGAAGAAATTCTTGCCAAATCAAGGTGAAATACACTGGTATTAAGGGCAATATCCATTGCCTATAAAACACAAAGGAATTGTCTTCACTATTCATAAGGTGCTGTAAGGCCTTAAGAATTTTTATAACCAAAGACAGAAATCCATGTTGTTTACATGTAGAATTTTTTACCTTTCACAAAATTGTAAATTATCTCAGGACAGATCACATTTTTTTTCCCTCATTTTCTCCATTATGCAGCAAAACAGAACAGGTCTATTCTTAGGTATACTGTCAGTAATCACTCAGAATTCTGAAAACTCCCATTGCCATTACTTGTATGCACTTTCCGCCATTGACAGTGGGATGCATTGCACTGCTCATCAGGGCCTTGGGGAGCACTGGTGCTTGTTGTGCAGGTGCCTGTGTGTCATTTCAGGGGTCAGTGACATTCAGAGATGTGGCCATAGACTTCTCCCAGGAGGAGTGGGAATGGCTTCAGCCTGCTCAACGAGACTTGTACAGATGTGTTATGCTGGAGAACTATGGTCACCTGGTCTCACTGGGTAAGTGTTCCTCCTCTTCTCCCCTCACAAAGAATGTGACCTTTAGTGTTACTGTTGTGAATCGTGATTATCTGCCTGAATATTCCCAATGGAGGTATGTTCCCCTTTTTTTAAGATGGAGATTATAATGCCACCTACTCTTTAGATACCTTTTATACTTACATCTGGCATTTCTTTTAATGGTCCCTCTTTCCTGAGGATTCAAGAAATGATTTTGAATTTACTTCATTTCTTCAAGCAGGTCTTAACATGTCTAAGCCAGATGTGGTTTCCTTATTGGAGCAAGGGAAAGAGCCCTGGCTGGGGAAAGATGTGAGAACAGATTTCTTTTCAGGTGAGTGAGTTAGAAGTTGGTGGGGAAAATTTTAAAAATAACAGCACAACTAGTCAGTGAGAAAGCAGTACTTTTTTATATGTTGGTTAGAAAGTTTTCCCTTATAGACACCAGAGAGAGAGAGATTGTGAAGTCTTGCCCACAGCTCCATAAGGGACGTCATACCACTTACCAGTCTGCCTTCAGTCCTCATCGTAGCCTTTCCCTCACTTTCTCAGAGATACGTGTGTCCTCTCCCTCCAGCGTTAGCTCTTTTGGTCTCTGAATTTCGTTTCTTTTTTGATTTCTCCACTTTATTTCTTTATTTTTAAGGTTTATGTATGTACATATGTATATATGTATGTATTTTTAGAGTGAAGGGAAGGGAGGGAGAAAGAGAGGGAGAGAAACACTGATATGCAAGAGATACATCAATTGGTTGCCTCTAACACACCCCTAACTAGGGGCTGGCCTGCAGCCCAGGCATGTGCCCTGACTGGGAACTGAACCCGCAGCCTCTTGGTTTGCAGCCCAGTGCTCAGTCCATTGAGCCAAACCAGCCAGGGCAGGTTGGTTTCTTTGTGAACTTTATATATATGTATACATTTATATAGAATGTATACATTATATTGTGATTTGCTTCTCAAAATTAAGATTTATGTATTTTGCATATTGTTCTTACCATTTGTTTCATTGTACAAGTAAGTATATGCCAATTTATCCATTTTATTATTGAGGACTTCTTGGGTTGTTTGCAATTTAGGGCTGTTGTAAGCAATGTTGTGATTATCCCTGTATCCTGTCCACAATAGGCAGTATCCTACTGCCACAGGTATCCTGGGGGATATGTAGGATTGGAGCTGCTGGGTCAGAGGATAATGCACCTCTTCCACAAAATGTTTCCTAAATGCTTTTCACAGACATACACTCTACAAATATATTAAGTGGGTTCTTGTTTTAGTTTTTGTTTTGATGGTTTGGAACAGTGAGTGGTAGTATTTCAACAATTCACCAAGCTCTTCTGACTTATAAAGATTTCTGGTACAATTCACTAATTCGGCAAATGAACAGTTCTTTTTTTAAAAATATTTTTTAATGTTTTTTAATTACAGTTGACATTCAGTACTATTAGTTTTAGGTATATAGCCCAGTGATTAGACATTTATACAACTTACAAAGTAATCACCTCAATAAATCTAATATTATCTGACACCATGCGTAGTTATTGCAATATTATCAACTACGTTTTCTATGCTCTACTTTGCATCCCCATTGACTATTCTGTAACTACTGATTTGTGCTTCTTAATCCCTTCACCATTTTTAACCATTTTCTCAACTTCTCTCCCATCTGATAATTATCAAAATATTCTGTCTTTGAGTTTGTTTCTATTTTGTTTTTTAGATTCCACATAGAAGTAAAATCATATGGCATTTGCCTTTTTCTTACTTCACTCAGCACAATACCCTTTAGTTCCATCCATGCTGTTTTCAGTGACAAAATTTTTTGTTCTTTTTCTTTCCTTTTTTTAAAATGTTTGAGTCATATTTCATAGTATTTACAGGGTGGGGCAAAAGTAGGTTTACAGTTGTGAGTACATGAAACAGTTTATTCTTGTATTATTTTCTATACAAACAACTGTAGACCTAGTTTTGCCTCATTTTATACCTACTGCTTCTTTATCCACTGATTTCTTGATGGACACTTAAGTTGCTTCCATATCTTGGCTATTGTAAATAATGCTACAGTGAACATATGGATACATGTGCTTTTTTCAATGTAGTGTTTTGAGTTTCTTCGGATAAATACTCAGAATTGAAATTGCTGGGTCCTTGTTTGACTCTTATAGCCTTTGTTTTGCTTTCTATCCTCATTGGTCTGGGAAATCATATGACAAATAGTGTACGACTAGTTCTGAACTAGTTTTCTCAGTGAAGCTTCCCTTTATCTGTTGCAGTGGATGTTTATATCTTGTCCCTGATCTTTTATGCATTTTTTTACTCTAAATACTTAACTTTTGTTTGTTTGTTTTCTAAGATTTTATTATTTATTTTTAGAGAGAGGGGAAGGGAGGGAGAAAGAGAGGGGGAGAAACATTACTGTGTCATTGCCCCTTGCGCGCCCCCGACTGGGGACCTGGCCTGCAACCCAGGCATGTGCCCTGACTGGGAACTGAACTGGTGACCTTTCAGTTCTCAGGCCAGCACTCAATCCACTGAGCCATACCAGCCAAGGCTTAAGTTTCATTTCTTATGTCATTGTTTTCTTTTCTGTCTTTACCCTATTTATATTCTTAGCTCCTGAAGAGAATTATTCAGTTCATATCCCCAGAGCTCTTATAGAGGTACTCAGAATATATGGAATTGGTTTATAGAAGAGTTGTGAAAGTAACTTAAGACTTTCCCTTATTGCAATGATCGTTTTCTTAACAGCTAGTTCACTGCCTTCCCTCTCTTATTTTTTCCTTTTTTTTTGTGCATACCATATATAGGTATATATCTTGGTTCATTGCTTAAATACATATGAAAGAAATACGAGGTCTCTTTACTTTTCTGTGAAGCTCACAGTCAGTGATAATAAAAGACAGCATTCCCTCCAAACAAAATGTCAAAGCATGTTTTAGAGAAAAATGGTTTTTTTAAGTGTAATAATTTTGGGAATAACTTTAAACTTCCATAAAAGTTTGAAGAATAGTACAGAGAATACCCATATGTTTATTTGCTAATATTTTGTCCCATTTTTATTTTTATTTTTTTATTTTTTTTTAAGATTTTATTTATTTATCTTTAGAGGGGAAGGGAAGGAGAAAGGGAGAGAAACATCAATGTGTGGTTGCCTCTCATGCGTCCCCTGCCAGGAACTGGCCTGCAACCCAGGCATGTGCCGTAACTGGGAATCAAACCATGATCTTTTGGTTCGCAGGCCCACACTCAATCCACTGAGCTACACCAGCCAGGGCTCCATTTTCGCATACTATTTAGTATATGAGTTTTTCCAGAAGCTTTTCCACATATGTTGTATACATCATGGACTTGTGTGGACTTTTAACTCTACATATTTTATAAGACTAAGAATATGAGAGAATATATATTTTTAGAGACCTTTGTATTATTATAAAATTCCCTTCCCCCCCAAATGATGAAGTGTCTGTTTAAAATATAGCCTGAAGGTGAGCAGCGCCTGTGCTTGTCTATCAGAAGCACCTGGCAGAAACACTGTCACAGCAAAGCTGACTTCAGATATCAGTTTGAAAAGTAGAGGTAGAGTGAGCAACATAGAAGGTGATTTTCAGAGAAACTTTTTATTATTTCATTTAGAATAAGTTGCTGTTCCAAAGGCATTAGGTGAACAATCTGATATCTTTGTGGGACCTGAGGAGCACTCGCAGTTTGTTAGCACAATGAGATTTTCATTTTCAAGTTGTTCTGACAGGAAATAAATGGAAAGTGAGGAAAACTAATAACCTGTCCTTCCCAATTACTTATCTTTTTCATATCCCTCATTTCCAGTTACCTTTATTTAATTTTTCTCCCTATTCAATTAAAACTCTCTTCTGTTTGTTGTCTTCTGAATTATTGGGCTTAGAATGCTTAGATTTCAAAGTCACATATGACAAATATGAAAACATTTCATACTTAATTCTTTCATTAAAAAAGGAAGAATGGCTTTTATTTCACTCAATACAGAAAATAAGAAACATTGCTGTGTTTTTTCAGTTTCAGGGTTGAATGGCGTGATCAGAGAGTTTTCTCCGAACAATGTTATATATGAAGATGACTCATCCCAGTATTTGATAAAGGAGAGGATTCTGAGCTACAGCCCTGAACATCCCCATTTTAAAGGAAGCTGGAAATGTGAGGATGTTACTGAGATGCTACAAAGAAATCAGGGATGTATCAGGCAAGTGACAGTCTCTCATCAAGAAGCCCTGTCTCAACATAGTGTCAATGCCGTGGAGAGGCCCTATGGGTGCCACGAATGTGGAAAAGCTTTCAGTCGGCGCTTTTCCCTAGTATTACATCAGAGAACTCACACTGGAGAGAAACCATATGTATGTAAGGAATGTGGCAAAACCTTTAGTCAGATCTCAAACCTTGTGAAACATCAGATGATACATACTGGAAAGAAACCCCATGAGTGTAAAGACTGTAGTAAAACATTCAGTTACCTTTCATTCCTCATTGAACACCAGAGAACACATACTGGGGAGAAACCCTATGAATGTACTGAATGTGGAAAGGCTTTTAGTCGTGCCTCAAACCTCACTCGGCATCAGAGAATTCACATAGGGAAGAAACAATATATGTGCAGGAAGTGCGGGAAAGCCTTTAGCAGTGGCTCAGAACTCATTCGTCATCAGATCACACACACTGGTGAGAAACCGTATGAATGCGTTGAATGTGGGAAGGCGTTCCGCCGCTCTTCACACCTTACTCGGCATCAGAGCATTCACACCACCAAAACCCCCTATGAATGTAACGACTGTAGAAAAGCCTTCCGTTGCCACTCCTTCCTTATTAAACATCAGAGAATTCACGCTGGAGAAAAGCTCTACGAATGCCATGAGTGTGGTAAAGTTTTCACATGGCATGCATCCCTTATACAGCATAGGAAAATCCATACTGGAGAAAAACCCTATGCATGTACTGAATGTGAGAAAACCTTTAGTCGGAGCTTTTCCCTCATTCTACATCAGATAACTCATACTGGGGAGAAGCCCTATGTATGTAAGGTATGCAATAAATCCTTCAGCTGGAGTTCAAACCTTGCTAAACATCAAAGAACACACACTCTAGAGGACCCCTATGAATATGAAAATTCATTTAATTACCACTCATTCCTTACTGAACACCAGGGAATTCACAGTGTTGAGAAAACCTAAAAATGTATGGATTTAAAAACATAGCAGCTAATGCCTTACTTTGACTTGAGAGCCTTAAGTGAATGTGTTGAAATTGAAGATATTGGCCCATACCTGGAGAAAGACCCCAGAAATATATGGGAAAGCCATTAAAGCTGCTCTTCTTTTTGTAATATCAGAAAATGCAGTCTGTATTGAGAGGACTCCCCATCTGGTAGGATTCCCTTACTCTACATTTATTAATTCCTACCAGGAAAGGGATGCAAGTCCAATGCATATGAGAAAGCTGTCCCTCAGAGATTAGCTCCCATTCTGCATCTGTCAGCTCAAGCACAGATGAATGCATGGGGAAGGGTGCACTTTTCCCAGGACATCAGAAAATTTATACTGAAATAAAGTCACATACAAACACCGTGATTTGGGAATGCCTTCATGTACCATGCACTATTTATAAAATTTTAAGTCTTTTAAGGAGAAATAGCAACCCTATACATGAACTGAATATAGATTGACTTTCTGCAATATCTTAAATCTGTAGAATTATACTGGGGAAAACATACCATTGTAATGGATGTGGGAAAATCTTAGCGTTCTGAGGAATCATACTGGAGGGAATTAGTGTGGGAATTTTTTTTACAGGGGGAATGTTTTGGTCTTTTTCTAAAAAAGAAGGCATATTCAGAAAAGAGCTATACATACATTTTTTGATTTATAGTTAATCTGTACTTGCTGAGATTTTCCTCCCACAGCATATATGATTCTGAATATGCAACTATCACAATATCGACATGACAAAAATAGTGTGCTTTCATGGAAACATCATACAAACATAATTATAGAAACATTTTTGGTGTCTTATGGTTTTAACTAAGATAGTGTTTGGATTTAAGGTTATACTAACGCACGTTTATCCTTGAATCTGAGTACACATCTCTTAGTCAGAAATCAATGTTAATAAGGTATATTACAGGGAAATGCCAAGGGTAGTTTTCCTCTTTTGTTGCATTTACAGTAAGAACATTTATTTTGTAAAACCATACTTGTCTAAATAAATTCTGTTGTGTTCACTTTCAATGTACACCTTGACCATTTTTTAATGTCCCAGGTAAAGGTTTATCTTCTCTGAAGCAACTGATTGCCTCTTATAAGAACTTGCCTCGCATCTAGTGTTTGTAATATGCAATTTAGTACTTGACTAAGTGCTTTGTTTATTTTTTCCATGTATATGTAAATCTTACACAAAATGAGAGGCTAGCATTTTCTTTTGCATTCAGCGTGACAACAGAACATACAGCTGCTGCTTAGTAATTACTTTTCTAGAATTACCCATTCTTTTGTGTAAACCCTCCCTTTCCCTAGTGCTGCCAGCATTGTTACTTTCCCCAGCACCAGGGGGCCCGTGGGGGGTGAGGAGGGTCTCAGTGAACAAGAATGTATTTGTTATTTCAGAGGTTTGTAACATTCAGAGGTGCAGCCGTAGACTTCTCTAAGGAGGAATGGAGCTAACTGGACCTTGCCCAAAATTGATACTGGGATGTAATGATGGAGAACTATGTGAAGCTTGTCTGAGAAGGTCACCATTCCTCCAAATTGACTGAATTTAGGTATCTTTGCTATCTCCCTAGGAAATATTGGGGGCAGGAGGTGGGCTCTGAGTTGCCTGGCTGAATTCCTATTCCATGTCCTTGAGGAAATGATTGCAAATGGGTAGAAGTGGGAAGTGGATGCATTTTCCTCCTGCTCTTGTTCTTAAAATAGCTTTTCCTCCCTTTACTGAGATTGAGTCTGGAGCTGAGGAAAACTATAATATTTTGAAGCATCTATTTTCTCTCTCTTGTAAGCAGGACTTTCTATTTCTAAACCCAATGTGACCTCCTTATTGGAGCAAGGGAGAGAGTGATGGAGAAAAGTGTGACAAGAGGACTGTGACCAGGTAAGTGAGGGGCAATCAGGCAGGAAGTGCCTTTACAGGAAGTTCAGCACACAGATACAGTATCTGAATCATTTTATCAGAAATAAAAACTTTCTCCTCCTTCATGCAACATCATTCAAAACTATACAACTCATCTAAAAAGTCCTCTTATTTATTTATGCTAGGATATTTCAGAAAATAAGAACTATTATTCTAAAAAGCCAAAATACAGATAATTCCTAGGTTATACAGTAAGAGGTGTCAAAAAACTCGCCACTGAAAAAAGAAAATGAATACTTTGTGGATGTTTTTGATGATACAGTATCCTTTGTCACTGCAATAAAGTGCTGGCAAGGTGCATAACTGCTTTCTTTCAGTCAATTTTAGCATATAAATCTGTTACATCTTCCCATATTCAACACATCATTTGTTATAAGCTGTGGTACTTTCCAGAGGTAGAAGACAATAAAATGTTGCCAATGTTTTCAAGATGAAATTCAGTAACAATAGCAAGTCACAGTAAGATATAAAAGCAAACAGCAGAAGAAAAGTATATGCTGTTGCACTTTAAATTACATGTATAAAATTTCAGGTCCAATTTGTATTGTACTGTTGAGACAAAGAGACAATGGCAATATATAGTGTGACCATCTCCATACACGTGAAGGGGTAAACATCTAGTTTGAACATTTTGATCTATGTAGAGTAAGAAGCTTATTTCAGACATGATTTTCTTAGGTTTGCATACTCAAGATGTGTGAGATTTATAGGAAACATACTTAGGAATGCAGCTGCAGTATTTTCATACTTTGTTGTCATGGTTATTCAGTTATCCATACATTGTAAAACCATCACACTCCCAATGAATATCTCTGTCCTTTATAGAGGAGCACATTAGGTAATCTTTCACACAGCACAAGGTACCTGTACTGGAATGTGATTCCTTATGTAACAATTTCTGTGTGAAACCTTTTCTGAATTAGCATTAGCCTTTAGAGTAATTCTCTTGTATATAATCAAAGTGTACAGCTGAGTGACTGTCAACTTTGGCACACTGCTAGATGCAGCTGTCACATACTGGATGTCAAATATGGTTACAACTGTTTTTTACTATGACCCCTTCAACTGAATGCAATGTTATTATGAGACTGAGTTTAACCACTGTTTATAATATCTTCAGAAAGTCTGCTTCAAGATAGGATGCAATATTGTGCCAGCAACCAGGTAAAGGAGATAAATTACAAAATCATTTTTTTCTTTTTTGTTTATTTTTATTGTTGACACTATTATAGATGCCATTTCCCCCACCCTTTGCCCACCTCCACCTACCCCCCCATCACCGCACTGTTGTCCATGTCCATGGGTCAGGCATAAATTTTGACTAATCTCTTCACCTTCTTTCATCCAGTCCCCCTCCCCTCTGACAGCTGTCAGTCTGTTACATGTGTCCATGCTTCTGTTTCCATTTTGTCAATTTATTTTATTCATTAGATTCTACATATAAGTGATATCATGTTATTTGTCTTTCTCTGGCTTATTTCATTTAGCATAATCTCCAAAAATCATTTTGAAAGGCATCGCGGATCTGTGGAAGCAGAGGACTAGATGAACCAAAGTTCTATAGAGGGACAATGCCTCTGAGGTAACCTGATAATCACAGGCTATTTGGCCCTTGTAAGCATTTCCTGTTTTCAGTGTGGGCCTGGGGGAAAATCACCAGAGTTTTAGGGGATCGCTGGTGGCAGGTTTGAAACATAAGCAGGCCTCATGCACAGCTGGTTCTTTCACATGGGACATTGCTGAGTTTCAGGGCTGTGCAAGCAGCTAGGGAACTGGAGTCAAAGCTTCAAGGCAGAGTGAAATATCCCCAGTGTCTGTAGTGCTTAGGAATGAAAAACCCACCAGGGAAGGGTAACTGCCTAAAATACATGGTCAGCCTCTTCCTCAGCCATTGGTCAGAATTTGAAGCTACATGGGGCAGGAGGTCAAGAAGACCAACCTCACACAGTACTCAGATTTAAAAGCCTAGAGAGTCATATCCAGAATACAAAGGCTAAATTGAGGAAACATTTCAACCTAGCTCTGACCCAGCTCAGTCTGTGATTGGACTGAGGCAATTAGCCTCTCCAACTATCAGGGAGAAACTCTGTGATAGAAGGTGATGTAACCTGGAGCTGCTGTGCTTCTCTTAAACATAATGTCTGGAATACAATAGTGCATTTCTTACATTACAAGTGAGTTTAAGTCATGACCTACATTACTTTGAGAATTTCCTGTTTATGTTTAAAATGTCTCAATTTATTGTCTTAAAAGAACTCTGTATGCTGAGGAAATAAGACACAGCCAGTGTGATCTTTTAAAGACAATTTTTGTCTCTTATGAAAGATTATTAAAGGCCTTCTAATAGCTCTTCAAATAAAAAAATAAACTTGTACCATAGCTGGTAAGGTCTTTTATGATTTGGTCTACTTTCCAACCTGGTTTCATATACTCTTCTCCTTATCCCCTTGCCCAGTTTTTCAGTTGCTGGCTTTTCTTTTTTTAGGAAAAAAAAAATACGCTCAGGTCTGAATGATGACTTCTGTCTTGCAGAATACTACTTAAATCTTGTATCTCCTCCACTACCCCCATGGAGTCTAAAAAGAACCCCATACCCTTTAACAATACTTTCAGAAAGCTTGCCTTTAAAATGTTGGAGATAGAACACGTGGTTTTAAAAATGTAAAAAAATAAATCTTAAATTTATAAAAGGGACAGATTCTATATACCCAACAACAGTCTAAACAAATCTATTTACAACTTTGAAGATATTAAAAACAATGCTTTTGATAATTAAGACATCATGATGGAATTGTTTTAAAGAAAAAATATAAAAAATAATCAGTTATCAGTCTTTATATATATCCTTCCAGGATATCTTCAACTCACACAAATAGCCACTAACAATATATATTTTATTTATTTATTTGTGTTTAAAGATTTCATTTAGTTTTAGAGAGGGGAAGGAAGGGAGAAAAAAGGAAAGAAACATTGATGTGTGAGAGATACATCGACCATTGCCTGTAGCAGGTCCCTGATCTGAGTCCTGGCCCACAACCCAGGCATGTGCCCTGACCAGGAATTGAACTGGCGACCCTTTTGTTTGCAGGCTGGTGCTCAATCCACTGAGCCACACCCGCCACAGCAGGCAGTATATATTTTAATAAAAGCATGGTCATACTTCAGTATTTCGTAACTGTACTTAAAAGGCACAATATATTAAATACATCCCACATATCTGTAAATATATAATTACACTTTTACATTTTATTTCTAGAGAGACAAGGAGGGGGAATGAGAGGGAGAGAAACATTGATGTAAGAGAAAAAACAGCAACTGGTTGCCTCTCTTATGTGCCCTGAGTAGGGACCATACCTGTAACCTGGGCACGTGCCCTGATGGAATTGAACTGGCATCTTTGAGCTTGTGGGACAACGCCCAACCAAGCCACACAGGCTTTAATGACTAGTTTTAACTACAATTTAATGACTGCATTATATTCCATTTTATGATTAGCTATTATTGGGAATTTAGGAATTTTCCAGTTTTTCACTCAATCATGAAACTGAGATGACTGCTGTTACTGACACATGCATGCATTAAGAGTTTTTTTTGTTTTGTTTTATTTTATAAAAGCTCAGTAAATAAATATTTTAGACACATATTGCTTAGCTGTCAACCTGAAAAAGTTCTATTTATGCTTCCATCAGCAGCCTAATGGAGAACACTATCCCCTCACCAATATCAGGTCATTTTACTCCTTTGAATATAATACACAACGTAGCAGCATATGAACACTGACCATACAAAGGAAACTATATGAACTTGTAACGGGGGAAAGGAAGAGAGGGAATGAGGGAGAGAATAATAAACAGTATACTGCAGTCCTCTTGACAGTCTTAGTTTCTGTGTGCCTGTCATGGTGGAATATCTTTCTATGCCAAGTGTGACTCTAATGCTTAGGAAAAAGAAATTTTGATTCTGTGCAATTTTTGCCTTATTTTAAGTTAAGCTACCACAGAAATACTAAGTAAAAAAGTATTGAAAAACCTTAAATGTTTAAGTGAATTCACTATGGGCTAAGTACTAAGAATAAAACAGTGAACAATGTTGACAAAGGTCCCACCCTACCAAAGCTCACATTTGTGAAGGGAAGATACATAATTAGACAACACTATGAAAGTGTGAAGTTTTGTTAAAAGAATTATAGGATAATTCATCGTAAAGGATGACTAGGTCAGGTTAAGGCCCAGAGTCAGGAGATGTAGTAGTAAGGGATATGGCCTAAAAAGACAGGTAACAGTTTGAGCATGAAAGGGCTTGTTAAAGGATTTTATCATAAAAGAAGAAAAAGACGGGAGGATTTCAAAGGATAATGTAAGCAGAGTAGTACCTTAGATGGATCACTCTGGGAGCAGTGTTAAGAACACATTAAAGGAAAGCAAGAAATATAAACAGTACTGGTCCCTGCAGTATTGCTTGTTATTAGGAAACTCCTGGAGGGGAAGTGGATTAACTACAGTATGATATATCCATATAATCAAACACTAAGTGGCTATTAAGAATGAAATAGAACTACATGTGCTGACAGATATGTTTAAAAAGATAAAGAATGAAAGATGTGACAATTTTTATAAAATGATATATTTGTATATGCATAGAATAGTCTATAACAATTTTTACAAAACAATATACTTGTATGTACATAGAATAGTCTGAGAATGCGCAGTCATCTACAATGTTAAAATTCAAAGGCAGTAGAATCTGAAGACTTCCCCTTCTATTGTGCATACAGAGCACAGGTGGTTTTACATTTTTTTTCATATGCATGTATTAGTTTCATACTTAAGAAACACCAAGGATAAAATGAATATAAAAATAAAATAAAAATAAAAAATAAAGGATACTGTGGAAGCTGCCTAGAAAACATACTGGAACAAAGTAAGATCCAAGTCAGAGAAAGTAGTGATGTGGCTGTTACATTAACATCCAGTGTGCTGGGTGAGACTGAGCCTGAATCTGCAGCTGCTGGCCTGCCAAGATTTTGTAGGCCAAAACTTGGACATAAATTCCGATCCCCAAGCAAGCAGAACTCAACCCCCTTTTCTGAGTACCACTTAAGATAATCTCACACAAGGACTATATTTGTACATCGGACATAAAATATTCAACTCTACATGCCTGTGGATCTGCAGTCTTTTATTTATTTATTTTTAGAAAGAGGGGAAGGGAAGGAGAAAGAGAGGGAATGAAACATCAGTGTGTGGTTGCCTCTTGCACCCCCCTACTGGGGACCTGGCCCGCAACCCAGGCATATACCCTGATTGGGAATTGAACTGGTGATGCTTTGGTTCGCAGGCCCATGCTCAATCCACTGAGCTACACCAGCCAGGGCTGCAGTCTTTTATTTTTTAATAACAGTACTGTATCTTATATATTGCTATGAAAAGAATCAACAAGCTTATTTTTCCCACCTAAAAAGATGTCCAGATATACCAGTGCAGTGCTGGCACAACTATTTAAAGATGTCTTTGAGCAACCAGTATCTTTATTCTACTCCATCCATAAGCCATAGTCGTCATTCTCATAGGCACAAGATGGTTCCTTCAGATCTAGGAATGGAAAATTGAAAGAGAGAGGAATGGGGAATGCAAAAAGGCAAAGAGAAAAAACAGGCAGGTCTGTCACTAGTGATACTGTCTATTTTGTATTAATCAGGAATGAAGGATATGGCTACACTTGGCTGTAAGGAGGCTGAGAAGTTGTGTAACTGGGCATAATGGTCCTGTGAGCCAAGACAGGGTCATCAGGACGGAAGTATGACCTTGTTTAACTGGGTACAGCAGTATCTGCCACAGCAGGGCAGAAAGCAACTCTCAAGAAAATACTAATAAAGTACTATAGTCCAGATATTCTAAACATAATGCACTCAATTTAGAAATCAATGAGAAGGTAACTGAAAACCTTATGTTACATATTACAAAATGACAATTCTAAACAGCTATGGATCAAAAAGTAATAAATATTAAACAAATAGAATTGAGAAAATAAACTAGCATACACCAACATGTGTTACATAGATAAAGGAGTTTTTAAAGGAGTACATATGTAGCCTTGAATGCTTACTTTAGAGAACAAAGACTGAAAAATGAAACTAGTCCACCTTAAGACAATGAAAAAGGTGACTCCACATTCAAAACACTTACAGGGATGCTCTCCTAGTATGAATTTTCTTGTGTATGATAAGTGAAGAATTCTGACTGAAGGCTTTGCCACACTGAATACAATCATAGGGTTTCTGTCCTGTGTGAGTTCTCACATGTCTCCTAAGGGAAGAGGAAACACTGAAGGTTTTCCTGCATTCCTTACATTCATAGGGTTTTTCCCCAGTGTGAGTTCTCACATGCATTCTCAGGGATGAGAGACCACTAAAAACTTTCCCACAGTCTTTGCACTTATAATGATTTTCTCCAGTGTGTATTTTCTTGTGAACTGTAAGGTGAGAACTCGTGTTGAAGGCTTTTCCACAGTCACTGCATTTGTAGAGTTTCATCCCAGTGTGTATTCTCTTATGCACTATAAGGTAAGAACTTGTTCCAAAAGACTTTCCACAATGATTACACTCATAAGGTTTCTCTCCTGTGAGTTCTCACGTGGGCCTTAAGAGATGTTTTTTGACTAAAAGCTTTCCCATATTGATGACACTCATAGGGTTTCTCACCAGCGTGAGTTCGTATGTGTCTCTTTAGGGCTAAGGAATCAGTGAAGACTTTTCCACATTCTTTACATTCATATTGCTTCTTGCCCATGTGACTTCTTTTGCGCAAAATAAGATTAGAAATCCTTTTGAAGGATTTTCCACACTGACTACATTCATATTTCTCTCCAGTAGGAGACTGCTCCTTTTGCTTAAGGGGTGAATGATGACTAAAAGTTTTGTTTTTATTACATTCATAGGAATTTTCTACCATATCAAAATTATTTTGTATAGGAACCATATTATGTTTGAAATGTATACCATGTTTGGAGCATGTGTACTCTTTTTGTGCTGTTTGGGCTCTTGCAAGATGCCATCTATCATATTCATGACTTTCATAGAACTTCTCTCTCACAGAGTTCTCATTATTGTTTAGGACTGATTTATGCTTCAAACACTCAATAGTTAAGTAACATTTATGGCAATGTTTGCTGATGGAAACTCTGTTTGAAAAAGCAAGTTTTGATCTAAGTTCAGAGTTTTCTTCTAATTCATTGTAGTCATAGAATATCTCCTTATACGCTGTTTTCTTTTGGGTAAATGTCATTTGCTTCAAATTACCCTCTGGGATCTTGTGCTGTTTTCTGGTCTTATGGCATTCCCAGTCTTGTCTTAATGTGGAAGACCAATCATCCATTGTGAATCTTACCATTTTACCATTGGATGTTCCCCCCCCCCAAGATATTCTGCTTTAGAGTTGACTCTTCAGTTGTAATTTGAATCTCCCAATCTAGATAGGTGCCTTTGGGTATTCTCCTTTTCATAGTTTTTATCTCTTCTTGACCCAACTGGGAGATCACAGAAGGCTTGCATAATTGATATGCCACTGAGGTGAGATTTATGTAGTTTTCCAACATTACATCTCTGTACATACTTCTCTGAGCAGAGTTGAGCATCATCCACTCCTCCTGCGTGAACTCCACAGCCACATCTTTAAAGGTCACTGGTGCCTTTACCCAGGTTGCTGGAAATCCAGCCACCATCCTTTCTTCCTCAGCATTTCTCACAGAGAAAGAGGCAAAGTCCCGCCCTGGCCAGTGTAGATCAGTTGGTTGGAACGTCCTCCCATAACCGAAGGGTTGTGGGTTCGATTTCTGGTCAGGACACATACCTGGGTTGTGGGTTCAATCTCTTATCCAGTGTGTGGGGGAGGCAACCAATAGATGTTCCTCTCAGACACTGATGTTTCTCTTTCTCCCTTTTCTTCCTCTCTCTCTAGAAACAATGAAAAAAAAAGGTCCCCATGTGAGGGGAAAAAAAATTTAAAAAAAGAAACAGGCAGAGTCCTGTGCAGTCAGAACTCATATGAGGGTAGGTCAACAGAGAGATCAGGATTATTTCTTTTCTTGTTTCTCTGATCCAGTCAAGGCAATGATGCATTTCACTAAGCATCTTCCCTGTAGTTAAAGAGGCAGTTTCAGTTAAAAGAAGAAATGTGGAAATAGGTACCCACTGGAGGCAAGGGGAAAAAAATGTCCTCCCCCCACTTCCCAGTAAGGTCTGACCAGCTTAAATCTTTACTGGGATTGTAATGACATGTAATCTAGTTATCCTTGGCCACCTTCCAAAACTGTCATCTTGGTTATTTATACTGGCTTCTCCTGCACACTACTTCTCAGTGCAGGGTGGAAGAAGCATGCATTATTAAAAAGAAATTAAAGCTGAATAGAACCAGTCAAAAAAAGACATGGTTGATTAAATTTCATGCTTACTTTGCTACTTTTTAAGCTGTTTTGTTAATGGAAAAATAATTTCTCTACTTAAAACAACTGTTTTAGGTAAATTTATGTATTTTACATATAATCTGGTTTACCTGAATAACCTCACATATGATTAATAGGACTTATGATTTGGCTGCTACTTTACTTAGGAATTTTATTGGAGTTGTTAAAGGTAGATATGTGATTTTGAAACAAATGTTCATTTGATTATGTACCTTCATATAATCTCCCCAAAGTCCACATTTCCTCATGAGAAATTAGGCTATCTAAAACTTGAATGACACCAACAAAGAGGCATGAACTATGTTCCAAGCTTTGGGAATGAGTGCTTAACGATATTAGATGGCACCTGAACAACAATAAAAAATACATAAAAACAATAAAATAAATTCAACAAAGCTAAAAAATATATTAGATGGTATAGAACTTTCTTGAATAATTTTTATAATAGCTTTAACATAAAAAACAAAACAACACAGTGTGAATACAAAGGACAAATGAATGCTTGGAGACTTTAAGGATCATAGCAAATCATTCAATAATTTGTTATGCTAGTATCTATACAGGTCTTGCTTTTTTTATTTTAAGATTTTATTTCTTTACTTTTAGAGAGAGGGGAAGGGAAGGAGAAAGAGAGGGAGAGAAACATCCATGTATGGTTACCTCTTGTACATACCCCACTGGGGACCTGGCCTGCAACCCAGGCATGTGCTCTGACTGGGAATCAAACCTGCAACGGTTTGGTTCACAGGCTGGCACTCAATCCACTGAGCCACACCAGCTAGGGCAGGTCTCACTGTTTGAAGACGAGATGATAACCTTCAAATACGATCCTCCTACCTCAGCATTATACTTCAATAGAGTTCAGCTTTAATGGTCAAAATTATGGAATTGGCACTTTAATTTAGATAGGTTCTATGTCCCTAAACCAGAAACATATATAACTGTTACTTTAGTTGTATGTCCTATAGAAATAGATTTGCCTGAACTAGGATTATAATCCTGGAAAAAAAGTTTCCAGGAAACAAGAGATCCAACACAGAGATGAGGGGATGAGAGTAAAGGGAAGTCTCAGTATGACAGTGAGCTGCATGTTAAAGAATAACCTGTAAACCCTGGCTGGTGTGGCTCAGTGGATTGGGCGTGGGAACTAAAGGGTCACCAGTTCAATGCCCAGTCAGGACACATGCCTGGGTTGCAGGCCAGGTCCCCATTGAGGGGTGCGCAAAAGGCAACCACACTGATGTTTCTCTCCCTCTCTTTCTCCCTCCCTTCCCCTCTGTCTAAAAATAAATAAAACCTTTTAAAATTTGAAAAAAATGATTGAAAAGCAAAACTATTATTGTTACTATAAAGTGATAGTATAATGAACACTCTTACACTCTATTAAACAGATCTGGAATGCCATTTTTAAGTACTTAAAAATTTATCTCTGAATGATTAGAATCCTTCAAAAATCATAACCAGGGTATTATCACACCTATTAAATTAGCAATGATTCCTTAACAAAAAAAAATACAGGCAGTGTTACATTTTTTGTTATCTCATGCTTTAAAAATTTTGTTTTTCTTGGATTCATAGTCCACCTGAGGTCCATCCATTTTTTTTCTTTTTGCTCATATAATTTTAAGTCTCTTTTAACTTAAGTTTTGCTTTAGAGAAATCATATTCTGTGATGCAGCCCATTAACAGATTAAGGGATTAAGACCTTCAGGAAAAGCTCCTGGATAAAGAAACAAGGTCCCCAGGACCAGCCGGCTCCTCTAACTTCACTGACCGTAAAAGTCAAATCTGCGCGGGCCCTTCCAGACAGCAGCTCCCAGCGCGGGAACGCCCCCTCACTTGTCCAGCGCGCCGCAGGTTCTCAAGTCCTCCACCCCCGGCCCTCGGCTGCAGCCGCGTTTTCCCGGCTGCTTCCTGGCCAGGGCCTTTCCTGCTCACAGCAGAACTTGGGTGGCCTCTCCCCATCGTCCCCTCACTGTCACGTCTCCTCAGGGTCTATCGGATCCACCGTGCTCACCTGTCGTTCAAACACCTGCCTCTCAGCATCGGAACGACCAGGCCTCCGCGAGGAGAGAGGAGTGCCGCGCTGGGCGGACTGCAACGCTCCCAGGCAACCTGGAGGAGGGCGGGGCTTGGGGGGGGGGTCACGTGGGGATCGAGACTACATTTCCCAGGAGCCCTCGCTCCGACTTGCGGAGGGATTCTGGGCTTTTCGTCACGGCCTTAATTCTGGATTGAGGGGCCACCGCTGCGAGGAACTCGAAGTGTGCGCGAGAGGCTCGGATGGTTCGCGCGTGGACGGACCGGCGTGGTTGTGAGGCGTCTGGGCGCACGAGTGCACGTGGCGGCCTCGGGCGCGTGCGTGAGGCGACGGGGACGTGCGGCCAGGCGCGGGGTGTGTTTGCGGAGAGACCTCCCGGCTCTGCGGTCACGCCCGCTCTGCGGCTCCTCTCCCCGAGACCGTGCTCTCTTCGAAGAGCTTTTGCTGCCACCGTCGTGACGGGATTGCTCCCTATCGACCTTCCAGGGCTTCTCGCAGGTACGCGAAAATGCCGGGTGTTGTGTACCTCGTAGTCGGACGTATATGGACCCTTGTGGTGAGACCGCGGCTTCTGAGCCTCATCGTGCTGGGGAGACAGTGATTTCATCATCGAACAGTTTTTCTTCTTAACGGGGATTTTTTACCCCATTGCATGAGTGACTTCTTCCCCTGGACGGTACTTCTGGATTCTTTTCGTAGTGTTAATAGAAACGTTTGTCAGCAATAATGACGGTACCCCTGCTGGTGACCTTGAGCCCTGTAATCTCGGCATTCTCTGTAATGCAGAACAAGGTTTCTTCTACTGTTGCTTCCCCACGCCCCTACTGGGACTGGTTGTTTGAAATTTCGTGTACCGGCCTTTCTAGCGTCTGTTGAAAATGGTCACGCTCTTGTTTGTTAGAGTGGGAAGTTTCTTTATAGTAAAAGTTGCGTTTCTAGGAGAAACCCAGCGTAGTCACGCTGTTTTTAAAAATACATACTACTGGATTCTACTCGAGGGTATTGTGGAAGTTATGTGCTACCACCATTGATAACATAGGTCTACTTTTAATAAGTTTGGTAGCAGAAAGGGCTGGACAGATCTCTCTCGGTTTAGTCTAAAAATATTAAAATATCAGTCTTATCAATGCTTGCAATATTTAAGATCAGGCAGGTTTGTGTGTTGCGGTAAAACATAAACATCTGTAGCTCCTAGCTTCCTGTTCTTCAGTTTTGTTTTCTTTTTTTACTCAAATAGATTAACTGGTGGTGTGTATGTGTTTAACCCAGTTTTATTTTTCAGAGACACCTCAAATTATAATTTTATTTCCCTTTGATACTGGAGTTATTAAATGGACATGATCTATACCATTCAACATCTAATAGAAATGTCAAAGGAACATCTAGTAGGAATGTTAGGAGTACATAGATCCCACCCAAAGTACATGGAGAAGGTGAAGAATTTAAATTCTGTGTATACTTTAATAGCAGAATATAACATTTTTAGAAAGGGGAGACAGGATATTATGCAGAATGTTACCTAACACTGCAGTTAGGTAACTGTGTGTTACCTAACACATCTCTAACATTAGTCAGGTTAGAGATGTCCACTGCAGTTACCATCTACCTGGGAAATAAACACTTTAAAAAACAACAACAACAATATTTATTTACTTTTTAGAGAGAGAGGAAGGGAGGAGGAAGAATGGTAGAGAAACAGCCCCATGTGTGAGAGATACGTTGATTGGTTGCCTCTCACACGCCCCCAACTTTGGACCTGGCCAGCAACCCAGGCATTTGCCTTGACTGGGAATGGAACTGGTTTGCAGGTGGAAGCTCAGTCCAGTGAGCCAGGACAGCCAGGGCAAGCACTTCTTTTCAAACCATCTCAACACTTCAGTGACCTTTCTCTGTGACCTAAGTGTGACCTAATCTACTCCTGGTCTGTTCCATTAAAATTTTCCTGTCTTAGAAAGCCTCCTGGATGCTGAATTGCACTCATTTCTGCCTTTTCTTGAAAAATGTTCACTTGTTCTTTCATTCCTTCTCTCAACACGAATATCTTGAGCTCTTAGCATGTGCCAGTCACAGTGCAAGGATTGGAGATACATATCCTAAGTTAAATGAGGAAGTCTGTTTATCAGTGCGTCATATAAAAACTGTTGCAAAATTCTGGTTAGGACAGTATGTATTTACAAAGAATCAAAGACTACCTGGAAGAGAGATTACAAAATTATCCTTATTAACTAATTAACTATATCTCCAACATGTTTGAGATAATCAATTAATCATGTTTGTAGTAAAGTGAGTGAAAAGGAAGTATACAGGTTAACAGATTGCTTGGTGTCCTCAACAAGTTAGCGCATACTTTTGTAAAAAAAAAAAAAAAGTCTATTCACAATTGGAAGAAATTACATAGTATTATTTTTTTAAGATTTTATTTATTTATTTATTTTTAGAGAAGCAGAGAAACATCCATGTGTTGTTGCCTCTCCTGCTTGCCCCTACTGGGGACCTGGCCTGCCACCCAGGCAAGTGCCCTGTCTGGGAATCAAACTGGTGACCCTTTGGTTCGCAGCTGGTACTCAGTCCACTGAGCCACACCAGACAGGGCTAATTCTAACTAGAAATACATCTGAACTGTAAGAAAACTTTAAAACCTTACTAAGATATATAAAATAAAAATAAAGGATAAGTAGGAATAAAGACAGTTCTATTTATAGATTAAATTCAATTGTCAAGAAAATATAACTGGGCCATGGCTGATGTGGCTCAGTTGGTTGGAGCATCCTCCTGTAAACTTAAAGGTCATAGGTTCCATCCTGATGTCTAGGTGGCTGGTTCTGTCCCTGGTTGGGACACATAGGAGAGGCAACCGATCAGTGTTTCTCTCTCACATCGATGTCATTCTCCCTTCCCTCTCTCTCTCCCCATCTCTCTAAAATCAGTAAGCATGTCCTTGGGTAAGTGTAGAAAAAGAAAATGTAACTGGGATTTTTAAAAAGAACCCCCATGCACTTTGCTCTTTTCTTTATATCTTCAACTTCCTAAAATGTTTTGGAAGTGGCTCATTTCTTCATAATTTAGTGAGAAAATTTTCTTTTTAAAGGAGAAATATTACTAGAAATGATGCATTTTCTTGGTTTTCATCACATAATTCAAGCACTGAAAGATTAGTTTAAAAAACATTTTAGGCTTTAAATAAAATGTTTATGTTAAGGAGAAAGAAGTTTCATGTTGTATTGGGTTGGCCAGAAAGCACTTAGTTGTCTTTAACTTCATTCAAAACAATTTTGTTAGATTGTATTGTGATAGCTGTCATGTTAATGTGAATTTAAAAGAACTTACCAAAATTGGTGATTTTTATGTAGCCATTTTAATATTAGAGATGGAAGAAGATACATATTTTGGGGTTATTATGTTTTATTATTTCGAGAAAGGTAAAAATGCAACTGAAACACAAAAAGATTTTTGCAGTGTGTGGAGAATGCGCTGTGACTGAGGAATGTGTCAAAAGTGGTTTGTGAAATTTCTTGGTACTATTGACATCTTGGCCAAGTAATTCTTTGCCATGGCACTACCTTAATGTGTTGGAAGATGTTTAGCATCAGTCCTGGCCTCTCCCCACTAGAAGCCAATAGTGGGAAATAGCTGAAATACTCAGAATATCCAAATCAATAAAGTTGTTGGTGAAAAAGAAAAATGTGTCTTTCGTTTTAGGGAAAAAACTAAATGGACTTTTTGGCCAACCCAGTACGTGTCTGTGACTTAGCACCAACACCACATGCATCATTTTTGCCCCTCTCCACACAGCACCTCTCTGCTGTCTCATCCTTGCCTTTTCTGTTCCACATTTTATGAAAATTTTTGAATATACAGTTAAATTAAAAGAACTTTATAGTGAATACTTGTAAGCACTTCTCCTAGACTACTATTAACTCGTAATGTGCTTATATTAGCATATATTTATCTGTCCCTTTCTTAAACAGTCCATCTTTTTTCCTGATGTATTTCAAAGAAAACTACAGACATCAGTGTACTTTCCCTAGATACCTCAGAATGCATGTACATTATTAACTAGAATTTTATATTTGTTTTGATTTTTCTTTTGATGTAAAATTCACATAAAATGAGTTGTAGAAAATGAAAGTGTACATTTGATGAGTTTTTACAGATGCACTGTCTTTCCTTTTGTATCTCTACATATGTCTTTGCCATCTCTGCTGGCCCCAGAGTCCTAACTATGGCTGCTGGGTCCTTTGGTGATCATTTCTTGCCCTTCGCAGATGCCAAATACTCATGAACTTATTCAAAGTATAAACAGATCCTGTTCTCTTTTATTAAGAAGCATGTACTCCATATACCTGAGCGAAATACCATCAAAGACTAGGCCTTGCCTCTGGGTCCTGGCCCTCAAGCATTGGGTCTTCAAACAGAGACCTGAAGGCAGATACCTTGGGAAAAAGGCACATTTTCATTGTGGGTGCTCATTGAGTATTTGACAGATGCCAGAGTGAACAAATAGGAAGGGCAAAGCACTATGCTAGTCTCTTCTGGGATTTAAAATGAGATTATCCCAATTTTCATATGGGAGACTGGTAAGTAAATAGTGGTGGCCTGAGGGAGAGTGTTGAATTGCTAGAAGCACCAAAAGCTGTCCATGCTGACTGCAGTTTTCAACCCGTGTGCCACAAGAATTTTTAAAACATGCAGTACCTGACTATTGAGTCAGGGGCACTGATGTCTTTTCCCTTAGACTGTCAACTAAAAAAATGACAACAACCCTGACTGGTGTGGCTCACTGGGTTGGACATTGTTCTGCAAAATGAAAGGTTTCTGGTTTGATTCCCCATCAGTGCATGAGTCTGGGTTGTGGGCCAGGTCCCTGGTTGGGGATGTGAAAGAGGCAACCGACTGATGTTTCTCTCCCTCACCTTCTCCCTCCTTTCCCTTCTCTCTAAAAATAAATAAATAAAATCTTTAAAAAATAACCAGTAAGGACAAGGACCTGTGCCTGGTATCAGAGACCTCACTCCTTGTGGACACAACCCCTTGATCAGTGAGCTCTGGTGCTCTCTGTACCTTTGTTAAGCACATGTTGCTACTTGTATTAGGGACTATGGAAGTAGAGAGGAAGAAACACCAGCCTTTCCAGTGAAATTAGGGAATGACACAGAAAGGGAGGCATTCAATCTTGCAGGATAAATACAGTTTTTGCCACGAGGCAAGAAAGGGAACAGCATCCCTGGTATAAGAATAGCATGTAAAGATGTTGAGGCAGTTCAGATAGGTTACCATGGTGATAGGGAGAAGTGTGGTAGTTTGATGGAACATTTAGGGCTAATGAGGTAGGGAAGGACCCAACCACAAAGGATCTTACTCAGGACTCGGTCAATTTTCCTGTCAGTTCTGGGAGACCAACAGAGAATTTTAATCAAAGAGCGAAACTTGTGTTTTACAGAGATGACACTGATGTACACACTCAAGGGAGTGGGAGAGATGGAAGGCAGAGAAGCCAAGTACCATGACTAAGTCAAGAATTCTGAGGGATTGACCCAAGGCCATGGCAGTGGAATCCAGTGTAAGAGATATTTAGGAGAGCAAATTTACAGGTAATACTGATTGGGTGTTAAAGAGGACAAAGTCTAGAAAGACACTAGCATTGCTGGGTCGCTAGATGTCAGTTTTTTCCCCCAGGAGGAATGTGTTTTACAGGATGGGAGAACTCTAGAGTGGGAGAGGAATTACTCCAGGAGGGGGTAAGGTAGGTGATACTCCAATTTCATAGTAGCTTGAAGTGTTTGTGAGTGACCAGTTGGAACCACTCTTTATCCTCCTTCACATTGTTAGAACTGCTATTTTCACAGAAAGTTTCAGGCAGCACTTTTGATCATTTGGGCAGGTTAACTATTCAGTTTCATACTCTCTGCAGGCCTTTCTGCCTGTGCCATGGTAAAGCTGGTTCTCGCCATAGTGGGATCTGAACTAGCCACCTGTCTTTTGACAACTCATAGTTCTCAGCTTCATAGTCTCTGCTTGGTTTAGCTAATATCTTGGGTGGCATCATTTTTTTAAAAGTTTTATTTTTTATTCTTATTCGAGGGGGAGGGAGAGAGAAACAGTGATGTAAGAGAGAAACAGCAATCATTTGCCTCCTGCACGCACCCCAACCAGGGATAGAACCTGCAACCCAGGCACATGCCCTGACTGGAAATCGAACTGGGGATCTTTCGTTGTATAGGACAGTGCTCCAACCAACTGAGCCACTCTGGCTGGGGCTTGGGGGGCATCATTTATTAATTTAAGGGATTCACGCCTTTCAAAACTTGAAATAAGAAACAGCAAAATCATTTTATTTACTCCATTCACGTGGAAAATAATGAAATGCCAATAATCTCTCTAGATCATTGGTTTATTGTACAAGGATATAACTCAGGAGCAGCCAGGTGGAAGAGATGCCTAGGGCCAGGTGTGTAGGGAAGGGCACAGAGCCTTCAAGTCCTCTCCAGGGCGCCCCCCTCCCACATCTCTACATGGTTACCTACCAGAAACTCCAGGTGTTTTCTTAACAAACAATCCTTACCATGGGTCTGGCAGTGTTCTGTGTGCTTTACAAATATTGACTCAGTTATCATAACTATGTGAGGTAAGACTATTTTGTCCTCATTGTACAGATGAAAAGACTCTGATACTGAAAGGTTAAGAAACTACCTTGTAAGTAGTGGAGAAGGCTTTTGAATCCAGGCAGTCTGGCTGCAGAATCAGTGCTGTTATGCACAGTTAGAGCTATGCGTCTGAGGTTAGGGGACGAGGTTGGGTTAGAAGACAGAGTGGTCTGTTCATTGTAGACAGGACACTTGGTCCTGTTGTGTATCCTGCAGTGGGATAGACAGTGGGGACAAAGTAAGATGTGCTGTGTCCTGAGAGTGTCCTGGGGCTCACTGAAAATCGAGACTGGAAAAGACTGAGGGTTCAACATTTAAGCTAATCATGATTTTTGAAATCATTAGAGAAGAATAAGAAGTACCAAAGAGGAAAACTAGGTGAAGGAGGAAGCAGTCTATAAAGAGCTTCAAGAACAATTGAGAGGCCAACAGTGCCCTTTGTAACAGGGTCATTGGTGAGACTCATTCACCGGCGTGGGGGCAGAAGCCATAGTGCTTTTATTTACATTAATGTGCATAGAACTGAAATGGAAATTCTTAACATCTTCAGAAGGCAAAGTGGGTAAATCATATAAAGAAAACAAGATACAAAAAAACTGTAAATGTAGAGATAGCAAAAATATTCAAACAGTAATCAAAATACAGACATTTAAAATGTAGTCTAAATTTAAAACAAGTTAAAAATACAATGTTTATAGACTTCTGCTTCTGGCCAAGATGGAGTAACAGGGAGTGGATTTACCTTCTTGCCCAAGCAACCCAACAACAACAAAAAGACAAAGTACATGAAACAATTGTTTGAAGACGCTGGATGTCAGACAATGCAGGACAGTCATCCCTGTGAGATGAAAAACCAACGAGGTAAGCCCTCCAATTACCTCAGTTTATTGCCTTGAGAGGGTTTTCAGGTTACAGCAGAGGACAGAGAAGCTGACGTGGAGCCCAACAGTCTGCCTGTGTCAAGGATGCGGAGCTGAGATTCTGGAGAGAGCAAAGCGGCTAGAGTCCATAGGACAGACACTGGAGAGGGCTGAGCTGCAGAGGGTCTCCCTGGAGTTATCAGAGCACAGGCCAGCATGCATGTGTGAGGAAACGACCTGAGGCCAGTGAAAGAATCCTCTGAAGGGTGAGCAGGAGTAGTACCCAACGTTCCCCTGGGTAATACTGCCTGTTACTACTGTCCAGACTGGAAAACTCTGGTAATTCCCAGAGTGTTGGGAGTGAGCTTTACCTGTAATGCACTGAGAGGAAAAGTAACTGTACTTCAAATCCTATAGTCAGCAAAAATCTATTTCAACAAAAAAGGTAAACCAATGTATAGAATGGAAGGAATTGTATACAATTCTAGAATATAGAATTTAGAAGTCATATATATCTGATAAGGGTTTCATATCCACAATATAGAAAGAACTACAGCTTACCAACAAAGACAAATGACACTTTAAAAATGGGCAAAGAACTTGAACAGACATTTCTCCAAAGAAGATTATACAAATGGCTAAAAAGCACATGAAAATAACGCAAATTAAAACCACAAGGAGATACCACTTAACAATTACTGAGATGGCTATATTTAAAAAATGGAATAACAACACATATTGGCAAACTTGTGAAACAATTGGAATCTTTGTATATTGCTGGTGTGATGTAAAATGATGCAGCCATAATTGAAAGGTTTAGTGGATCCCCAGAAATCTAAACAAAATTACCATGTGGCACAGCAATTCCATTCCTCGGTATCTGCCCAAAGGAATTGAAAGCAGTGACTCCAGCAGATTCTTGTATGCCAGTATTCGTTATTACATTAATCATAATAACTAGCAGATGGAAACAACACAGAGAAATGGATAAACAAAAGGTGGTTGTTCCATACAACGGAATGCAATTGAGCCATTAAAAGGAAAGAACTTCTTATACATACTACATCAAGGATTAACCCTGAGAACGTGCTAAGTAAAATAAGCTAGACATAAAAGCACAAATATTGTATGCTGTACTTACAGGATATTTCTAGAACAGGCAAATTCATAGAAACAAAGTACCATAGATTAGAAGTGTTCGAGGTTTGAGGGGAGAGAGGAATTTGCTCAATGTTTAGGAATTTCTGCTTGTGGTGAGGAAAAAGCTTTGGGATTAGTAGTGATAGCTGCACAATATTATGGATGTAGTTAATGCCACTGAGTTATACACAGCAGTGGTTAACATGGCAAGTTTTGTTGTATATATTTCACCATAATTTTAAAGATTAATAATGTAATATACCAAAGCACGCTGATTTTGTACATTTTGGGTGATTTGTATGATATGAGAGTTAAATCTCAACAAAGCTGTTTAAAAAAGATACAAAGGCAAAATGAAGACATTGTCACATTTACAAAAGTTGGAACAATTTATTACCTGCAGAAACATTACAAGAAATGTTTAAAGATGTCATTTAGGGAAAAAGGAAATGAAACCAAGTGGAAATCACTGTCTGCCAGAAAGAATGACAGGCAGTGCCAAGTACTTAAGTAAATGTATATTTATTTCTTAATAGGTAAGTACTCTTAAAAAGTAATTGGCCAAGCATTACTGTTCTATTGCTGTGTGATGAATTTCCACAAATTTAGCAGCTTCAAACAGCACCCACTTACTAGCTCACAGTTCTGTAGGTAGAAGTCTGATGTAGCATGTGTGGGTTTTCTGCTCAGACAGCCAACAGCTGATAACCAGGTGAGTTCCAATCTGGAAGGTGTGGGGGATCATCCACTTCCACACTCACTTGAGGTTCCGCATGGCTACAGGACAGGTCCTGTTTCCTTGCTGACTATCTGCCGGGTGCCACACACTTCTTGCCACATGGCACCTTCCACCTTTAGGCCAGCAATGCACATCGCATGTATCTTGTGCTTTGAATTGCTTCTGCAATCAGTTGGGGAAAACACTTTTTTTACCTGTAAAGTAAGGATGTTAGATCAAGTCAAGTTTTGGGTTTTCGTTTCATTTCCTCAAAAAAGAGAATTTGTAGCAGTAGAACAGTTTGATTCCAAATGAAATTTGACATTGAACTCTGGAGGTTAAGGGGGAAAAGGCAATCTACCTAGCTCTTTTCTTCCTCCTCTTGGGAACTTTGGAATATCTCTGAGGTTCCTCCATGTGGTAAGAGGGAGTCTGGGCTGAGGATTTATGAAACATCCCAGCCACAGCAAATTTATGTCAGGTTTCTTTCCTTTCCCCAGCTTTGCCTTTTCAGATCTGTCATTACTCGGGACAGCATCCTCACGAACGTGGAGGGCATGGAGCCCAAGTCACTGACTGCCTGGTCCCCTGTAAGTTGAGCAGCCTGTGTTCTTTGTTTTCCAGCTGAGAATCTCTTTTTGTTTAGGCTCTGAAGTTTGGCTACAACTTCAGAAATTGTGTTTCAGACACTTTCCTCTAGGAGACTAGCACCATTTTGTTTGTTTTGTTTGTAGAAGTAGTTTTACTTCCTTTTATATCAAACAAGTTTATGAGTCACGTGGGCAGGAATCATTGAGGTAATATTGAGTAATAAAACCCTCCCTGTTTGTCCACAGTAAGGAACTGAGCCCACAGCAAGCTTCCTCCTTCACAAAAAGATGAAAGACCTGAGAATGGTGGTGCCTGTCAGGGTTTCTCTAGTCTCTGGCTGACCTGGGTGTGGTTTTGGCTGTGTGAGGTCCTCCATGGTGTGGGGGAAGGCCATTCAGAGGAATTCAGGGACAAGTAACATGACTATCAAGGGATGATGCAGTCCAGGCAGGAAGAGCTCTGAGGAGGAAGGAGCCTGTGGGAGCAGCATGCCCCGAGATCGGGGATGGGGCTCCCCGGCCCGAGTCAGCTTCTTCCCCGCACGGTTCCTCTCTTGGCACCTCTGCATACATGGAAAACCCCACCAGAAAATGATATAGGTTTCGTCTCAACTGTCCTCCATGGTTAGAAGGATTTAAGAGAAGAAAATTAGCTTATTATATTTACTGTTTTTGTTGCTTCTCTTGAGTTCCTGAGATTTAAAGTTTCTCTCTGGTGTAGTTTCCCTTCTGCCTGAAGGAACTACCTTTCTCATGTCTTTTAGAGCAGGTCTGCTGGAGACAGATGCTGTTAGTTTTGCTTCATTTGAGAATGTATTTGCATCATTCCTGATAGGTATGTTCATTGGACATAGAAATTCTGGCCTGACAATTGTTTTCTTTCAGCATTAAATATGTTATTTTACTGTCTTCTGACCTTTAAGGCCTTTGATAAGAAATCCTCAGTCATTAAATTAGGCTTTTTTCCCCATACGCAGTCATCAGTTCTTTTTGATGTGGCATTATAATGAAGGCCTTACTTCTTTGTCTTTTGTTGTTGTTTTTTATCAAATTGTTTTGCTACTATAAAAATATAATATCTTCTTCATTTTCACACTGATAAATATTTAGAGAAAATGTTTTAGATAATTATTTTAGGCCCTAAAACATGACTAGGTTGGCCTGTTAAGCACTAAGTTACCCTGAACTCAAGACTGTTTCCCTCTCTTTTCCTGCCTTGAGTTATGTTCTTTATTTCACATAACATAAAACATAGATTAACTTTTGGTTTCTGGTTCTCCTTGCTATAACTGTTTATAGGAAACTTGATTTAGATAAAAGGGTTCTGACTGTTTCTAAACCTAAAGCATAACAGAACTGGCTTTAGGACTGTAGTCATCTAAAGCACCTAAGAGCTGCTGTTCCTGTAGAAACTTGAGCAGCATCCAGCATAAATACCACTGACTCCTGGGGTAAATTCTGGTCCACCCTCTGTCCCTGCACCAGCACTGTCTACCTCATCTCTCTTTCCATCAGTCAGTATTCAGGGAAGGGAGGGCAGTGATGCACATTAGGCTTACTGTGAACTTGTTTCATGGTGCAGACACTAGTGACCTTCAAGGATATACACGTGAACTTCACCAGAGAGGAGTGGAATCTCCTGGATGCTGCTCAGCAGATCATGTACAAAGACGTGATGCTGGAGAACTACAAGAATCTGGTGTCCTTGGGTAAGGCTAACCTCTGTTTTTGGAGATGCACTCCCTGCAGTGATTTTGGTTTTTCATTGATCAAAAGCTATGGACCCTGAAGTGTGTATCAGAGCATGAGCTTCAGTTCAGGGACCTAATTTCTTCGGTGCATAGAACATCATTTTTTGTACTCTGGCTTTTGTGAAAAAGAAATTGTTTTTATCTGTTGGATTTGTAAAAAGGCACATTTTGCTGCCTCTATAGCCTCACTGTCTCTGCTCTTCAGAGTTCCCCACGGCTTTGAAGGGCTTGGGGGTCTGGGGTGAACCTGGGATGCTTCTCTGTGTCCACCTCAGAGCTCCTCAATCCTTGCCCGATTCTTTATCTTTCGCTGTGACCAGGACATCAGCTTCCCAAGCCAGATGTGATCCTCCAGTTGGAGAAAGGGGAAGAGCCATGGCTGGTAGAGAGAGGGATTCGCCAAGACACCCATCCAGGTAAGGACCAGAGAAGAGGCATTGAGGGCAGTAGCCTAGACGACCCATTGGGCTAGTATTCTTGGAGGTAGTGGTCACTAGTCTCATTTCTGAGAAATCATAGTTTATTTATCCTCTACTTCCCCCAGCTAGTCTTTGTACAGTCTTGGCATTTGCAAATATAAACAACAGTGTCTTACTTCTTTATTAAAATTACCTTTCTCTTGATGTGGTTGGTTTGATCCCTGCTTGGTACCACTAACTCTAGCATCCCCATCCTGTCATTTTCACAGAATCCGTTTTTCTCTTTGCCTGTCTCTTCCCTTTCACATGGCCCCTTCCCACAGCCTCTCTGTAGGCTCTGCAGTGGGACCTCAGCACCTGCCAGTGTCCTCAGTTGTCTCTGCCCCTTAGGAAACCACTCACCTGTGCCCACTGCTTCGTTCTCCTTGTCCAGACTTGCTGCTCTCACCCACCTGTGTTCTCAACCCATGCTGGCTTTTTATTCAGTGTTTTTTCAGTTTATACCTATTTCAATCTTAACACATAAAATGCAAACCATTTTCTGGATTCCTGACACCACTTCTTTTTTCAACTTCCCTGTGTATAGAAAGTCGGTCTTCTAGGTTAAGAAATAGAAAGTAGTCTTTTGTTTTCCTCTTCCTTTATTCTCTATAAGTGATCTTTTCCCTGATCTTTCTTTCTGAGCTCAACATTCAGACATTTTTCTCCTCAGACGTCGTGGGTATTGCTTGTCTCAGTTATGCTGTAACAAGCTGACTTCACATGCGCAGAACAGCCAGGACACTTGCTGGTGACTCTCTCTGGGTTTCTATAGACATCAAGCTTTCCAAGCCCAGAGCAGCCTGCAGGTGTTTCTGTCCGATACCGAACGTGTGTGCCTAGGCGTTTCCCTGCATCTCAGGCTTTGCATGTGGTGTAAATAAAGTCCCTCAGAGTTAGCTGTCCTGTAAGTTTCTCCTCAAGTCCTTTCTCTGTGAAATCTTTGTAACTTCTCATCAAGTACAGGTCTCTTCCTTTTCCAAGCCTCCACTTTGGTTAAGTTCACAGCAGATCCTTGATTGAAATAATTTCGTTCACATTGTTTCGCAACTGCATTGATGCCATGCCATAGGATGTAACTATTGTTTATGTCAGTTAGCCTGGGGTGAAAATGGTTTTGTTATATGTCGTTTTGCCCAAAGTTGCACAACCTATCCATGATGTTGAGGACTTACTGTACTTTTAAATATCAGAAACACTTTCTGACTTTTTTCCCATTTGGCCTTATAAGTGATTGTACCAAATTCCTGTTTCTTTTTCTTTAATAAATTTTATTGATTATACTATTACTGTTGTCCCATTTCTCCCCCATCATTCCCCTCCACCCGGCACACTCCCTCCCACCCACATTCCCCCCCTTTAGTTCATGTCCATGTGTCATAAGTTCTTTAGCTTCCACATTTCCCACACTATTCTTGCCCTCCCCCTGTCTATTTTCTACCCACCGTCTATGATACTTATTCTCTGTACCTTTTCCCCTCTCTCCTCCTCCTACTCCCCTGCTGCTGACCCTCCATGTGATCTCCATTTCCGTGTTTTGTTTTTTTTTTCCTGTTCTAGTACTTTGCTTAGTTTGCTTTTGTTTTAGGTGTGGTAGTTAATATCTGTGAGTTTGCTATCTTTTTACTGTCCTATTTTTGATCTTTTTCTTAGATAAGTCCCTTTAACATTTCATATAATAAGGGCTTGGTGATGATGAACTCCTTGAACTTGACCTTATCTGAGAAGCACTTTATCTGTCCTTCCATTCTCAATGACAGCTTTGCTGGATAGAGCAGTCTTGGATGTAGGTCCTTGACTTTCATGACTTGGAATACTTCTTTCCAGCCCCTTCTTGCCCATAAGGTCTCTTTGAGAAATCAGCTGACAGTCTGATGGGAACTCCTTTGTAGGTGACTGTGCCCTTATCACTTGCTGCTTCTAGAATTCTCTCCTTCATTTTAATCTTGGCTAATGTAATTATGATGTGCCTTGGTGTATTCCTCCTTGAGTCTAACTTCTTTGGGACTCTGAGCCTCCTGGACTTCCTGGAAGTCTATTTCCTTTGCCAGATTGGGGAAGTTCTCCTTTATTATTTGTTCAGATAAGTTTTCCACTTGTTGCTCTTCCTCTTCCCCTTCTGGTACCCCTATAATTCAGATGTTGGAACGTTTAAAGATGTCCTGGAGGTTCCTAAGCCTCTCCTCATTTTTTTGAATTCTCGTTTCTTTCTTCTTTTCTGTTTGGTTGTTTCTTTCTTCCTTCTGGTCCACTCCATTGATTTGAGTCCCAGTTTTCCTCCCATCACTATTGGTTCCCTGTGTGTTTTCCTTCATTTCACTTATTGTAGCCTTCATTTTTTCATCTAATTTGCGACCAAAATCAGCCAATTCTGTGAGCATCCTGATCACCAGTGCTTTGAGCTGTGCATTTGATAGGTTGGCTATCTCTTGGGTGCTTAGATGAATTGGCTCTGCTTTGATCTGTTCTCTTGTTTGAGCCATTTTTTTTTTTTTTTTTGGTATGGTTGCACCTGTTAGGTATTGAGGGGTGTAGCTTTAGGTGTTCCCTAGGGTGGGGAAGCCCAGTCGCTAGGTTGTAACGCTGTATGTGGGGGCGGGGTCCGAGAGGGAACAATGGTGCTTGCTCCGCATGCTCTCTCTCGGATTCCAGTCCCTTCCGCCGCTTCCCCCAAGGAAATTGGGCCCTTCTGGTGCTGATTTCCGTGTAGGTGAGCTTGTGTACATTCTAGGACCCTGTGGGTCTCTCCAACGAACTCTTCTCTAACACTGGGAGTCTCTCCTGGCGCCTCAGCCCCCACAAGTGCTTTAAATCAGTGTTTTAAGGCTTTATTTCCCGGCTCTGAGGCCCTGGGTTGCAAGGTCTGTCTTGCTGCCCATTTTTGCCTGGATTATCTGCACGCAAATGTGGACTGCCTGGTCAGCTAGCCACCTTGCGCGGCCTCACTGGGTCTGCCTGTTGCCACCCAGTGCCTGAGGTCCGCTAGCTGCTGCCTGTACACCTGGGTTCTGCCAGCCACTTCCTGTGTGCCTGGGTCTGCCAACCTCCACTTTTACCTGCCACGACTCTGCCCCTCTTACCGGTCTGGATGAATGGTTGTCAGACTTCCGTACAATTCAATTTTCTATCAGTTCTGGTTGTTTTCTTGTTTCTGAATCTTTGTTATCCTTAATTTTGGTTGTGTGAAGAGGCACAGTGTGTCCACCTATGCCTCCATCTTGGCCAGAAGTCCCAAATTCCTGTTTCAATGGCAGGTCTTTGAATACACTGTTAAGTACTTGATCAGTCAGCCGCTCTCAAAAACACATGGGAGACAAGATTGTTCTCTGATTTCTTTCATTTCTCTATTAGTTTCTTTTTTTATTTTTTCCATTCATGTGCTCATTTATTTCGCAAGCTTTCCTGGATGTGTGTTGACAAGCATCCAAAAATAATTGACTAGATACAGTTGTTTAGATTTTTATTGAAAGTTTGTTATCTAAAGAAATACTAAAACTCTACATGCTTAAACACATGTAACACCTACAATCTTACACAGCAAATACTACTGTCTTGGGGTTACAGATAACCAAAGTGATTTTTGTAAACTTTATCAACTTGTCTATATCCAGCACTATTTGTGCAAAGGTGAAATTGGCATGTCTGGGTAACTTCTGTGTGGTAGCTCTTCCAGCCCGCCACCTGGCCCCTGTGAGGTTCATCGTGTCAGTCATCTGGGCATTATTCTGTGGTGCTTTGGTACCGTAGATGAGAAGTGCTGCCTGACATGGCTGCATTTGTGATTCGGGAACGTTAAACTGGCTGTAGTGTGAAAAAGGCATGTCGGGGAGTGCTTGGCAACAAGTAGCTATGTAGGTTCTTATGTCATTAAGAGTCAGATTAGAACAAGGGAGTGCAGCCTTTCCTGTGGGATTTCCTGTACTGACCTCCTCACCACCAAATATCCTGATCCTATGTGTCACATCCAGCCCTGTGGCTTCTCCTTGCTCTCTTTGCATGTACTGTGTTGCCTGGTGCATTTCCTGTTTACTGCTGTGTTCTTCCCTTTCTCATTCTCTATCCAGATTGTAGAACCATGTCTGAAAGCACCTCTACATGACTTACATACTTGGTCTCCACATATACCCCACCGTTCTAATGTTAGTACTTTTTTAGTTATGCAAAGCTTTTTCATTTCTTTCAGATTGGGATACTGCAGTTGAAATTAAATCAATTTCCAATAAGAGCATTTCTAAAGATAAGCAATCCTATGACATTAAGATGGGAGGAATGGCAAAGAGTGATCTCTGGTATCTGTCATTAGAAGAAGTCTGGAAGTGTGAAGACCAGTTGGACAGGTATCAGGAAAACCAGGAGAGGCATTTGAGGCAAGTGGCATTCACCCAAAAGAAAGTACTTACTCCAGAGAGAGTCAGTGAAAATGGTAAATTTGGGGGAAACTGTCTCCTTCCTGCTCAACTGGTACTGACAGAGTATTTCCATAAACATGAGTCACATGCTAAAAATTTAAAAGATGATTTAGTTTTCAGGGGTCATCAGGAATGCTGTGTAAGTAACAGCAGTGAATGTGGCCCACGCTTCTGTCAGAACATTCACCTTATTCAATTTGCAAGAACTCAAACAGGAGATAAATCCTACAAATGCCCTGATAATGGTAACACTCATAGTCATGACATATCCCTTGGTGTATCAAAGGGTATACACAGAGAGAAACCCTACGAGTGTAAGGAATGTGGGAAATTTTTCAGCTGGCGGTCTAATCTTACTAGGCACCGGCTTATTCATACTGGAGAAAAACCCTATGAATGTAAAGAATGTGGGAAATCTTTCAGCCGGAGTTCTCACCTCATTGGACATCAGAAGACTCACACTGGTGAGGAACCCTATGAATGTAAGGAATGTGGAAAATCCTTCAGCTGGTTCTCTCACCTTGTCACCCATCAGAGAACTCATACGGGAGACAAACTGTACACGTGCAGTCAGTGTGGGAAGTCTTTTGTTCATAGCTCCAGGCTTATTAGGCACCAGAGAACTCATACTGGAGAGAAACCTTATGAATGTTCTGAATGTGGGAAATCTTTCAGACAGAGCACACATCTCATTCTGCATCAGCGAACTCATGTTCGAGTGCGGCCCTATGCATGTAATGAATGTGGGAAGTCTTACAGCCAGAGGTCTCATCTCGTCGTGCATCATAGAACTCACACTGGACTGAAACCCTTTGAGTGCAAAGATTGTGGAAAATGCTTCAGTCGAAGTTCTCACCTTTTCTCACACCAGAGAACCCACACTGGAGAGAAACCATATGAATGCCATGACTGTGGAAAATCCTTCAGCCAGAGTTCTGCCCTCATTGTACATCAGAGAATTCATACTGGAGAAAAACCATATGAATGTTGTCGGTGCGGGAAAGCCTTCATTCGGAAGAATGACCTTATTAAGCATCAGAGGATCCATGCTGGAGAAGAGACCTATAAATGTGACCGGTGTGGAATCCTCTTTAGCCAGAGCTCTCCACGTATAGTCCATCAAATTGCTCATACTGGAGAGCAGTTCCTAACATGTAATCGGTGTGGGTCAGCGCTTGTCAACAACCCTAACCTTATTAGATACCAGACAAATCATATTAGAGAAAATACTTACTGATGTAATGAACATGGAAAATTTTTCATAAAGAACAGTAACTTTATTTAGCTTTGGAGAACTCCTAGAGAGGAACTGTGCTGATGTGGTCCATGTGGGAAATGCTTTCAGCCTTGTTGCCTCCCTTTTTCGTGCTAGACTCTTGGTCTTGGAGGGGGGAACCCCACAGATTTCACTTCAGTACACAAACACATTAGGTCTTATTCTTTCCATAAACTTAATGAAGGAATTGGCCTGGAAGCATTGTTTACCAAGCTCTGAGCACTGAAATCTGATAAGGTACCATTAAGTAGGTGAGTTGTTGAGAGATGATCCAGCTTTCTTATCTTCTTTAAAAAAGTAAATAGCCCTGGCTGGTGTAGCTCTGGATTGAGCGCGGGCCTGCGAACCAAAGGATCATGGTTCGATTCCTAGTCAGGGCACATGCCTGGGTTTAAGGCCAGTTCCCAGCAAGGGGTGCACGAGAGGCAACCACACATTGATATTTCTCTCCCTCTCTCCTTCCCTTCCCCTCTAAAGATAAAATAAATAAAATCTTTTTTAAAAAAGTAAATAAATAATGATAATGCTGCTTCTAAAAGATAAATGACCGGACTGGCGTAGCTCAGTGGATTGAGCACAAGCTGTGAACCAAAGGATCACAGGTTGGATTCCTAGTCAGGGCATATGCCTGGATTGCGGGTCAGGTTCCCAGTGGGGGCCACGTGAGAGGCAACCACACATTGATGTTTCTCTCTCTCTTCCTCCCTTTCCCTCTCTAAACATAAATAAATAAATAAATAAATGAATGAATGAAGGTAAATGAGAGTTGTTGCTGAGAAGAATAAAAAATTGACAGCTATTATTAATAAAGATGGAAAATATTCCAGCGAATTGATAGGCCATTTTTACTGTCTTCTTGGATACTTAATGTTGTATAATCTGTTTTATGTGTCTGACATGACCACATTTTGGTTAGCCAGGAAAATGAAAATGCTTATAATGGAAAACAACACATTTGCTAGTAGTAGTAGTACCCATTGTAAAATATATTTGCATGTGGGCAAGAACTGAAAAAGTACCTAGGGATAAATGAACAGAATGGATTTGTAAATAATGGGATAATGAGTGAGTTTTATAGTTTATTTGGTGTTACTGTAATACTTTAATGAAGGTATTTTTAAATATTAAAAAAATGATATCTGGTTTCTCTATTCCACCATTAAGGAAGCTTAAGAAGCACCTAATAGCAAACTTTGCCATTAATTCTAAGTTATTTGGGTTATAGAATTGTACTCTTTCAACAGGGTGCTAAAGGCTCCTGGGAATTTGAAAATAGTGATTCTCCGAACATTGGGACCTAGAGGAACTTTGGGTATTTTGAACACACCAGGGAGGGTCTCCATTTGAGTGGGAGCAGGCACCTGGGTAAAATACTTGGAGCAAGTATGCTGGGGATGTAAACACAGCATTACCCAAAAGCACCTTCCTTCCAAAGTAATCTTTTGTCTTTATAAAGAAGACTTGGGCCCTGGCCAGTGTGGCTCAGTTGGTTGGGCCTCATCCCACAAATGAAAAGGTCACAAATTCAGTCCCCTGTCAGAGTACATGGCTAGGTTGAGGGCATGCAGTCGATGTTTCTCTCTCACATCGATGTTTTTGTGCCTCTCTTTCCCTCTCTCTAAAATCAATAAGCATGTCCTCAGGTGAGGATAAAGGGGGGAAAAAAGCAGACTTGGTAGCTAAGAGCATTAAGCTTAAGTTAGACTTAAGTTCAAAGCTCACCTCTGCCCTGAATTGGCTGGGCAAACTTAGGCATGCTACCCTAGCTCCTCTGTGCAAACTTGAGGATAGCCTCTGTAAATTAGGGATAATATTACTTACCTTGTAGGGTTGTGGTAAGAATTAAATCAGTAAACATATAAACAGTTTATAATAGTGCCTTAATGGCATACTAACTGCTTTACACTTATTAACTGTGATTATTTTGTTATTGCTTCACCCTAGTGTCATTTAAAACTTCCTGAGTGCAAATAAGAACTTGAATTCTCAATTTCCTTCCAGTCATACATGTTTTTCCCTTTTAGATACATCAGAATTTATCAACCTGAGGATATCACTGACCCATAGTGGGTGTATGGATTAATTTCTGAGGATAAATTAACAAATTTTAAAATTTTATGCAAAATCATTGGGTTCATACAAAGGTTTTTCTCTTCTTGGGAGAGGATCCTAATCTACAGATTCTCTGGTAAGTCCATGATTTGGGAAGAGAATCTGTCTTAATTCTTTTTTATTGTATAAATGGCTCTCCTGTGTGTTTTAGCAAACAAAATATCTGTTAAATGCCCAATGATTGGTTTTGAATGATAAATATTGTTGAGACCAAATAAAATCTTTATATCTTTCCCAGGAGAAAAATCTAGAAATGTTTGTTAGCATCGTAAGACAGCAGAACTACAAGGAACATGGACTGTTTAACTCGTGGTCTTCATGGTACAGTTGAGACACTGAGTTGGCTCAGGGCCTCACGTTTTGAAGTCAGACTCAGACCTGGATCACAGGTCCCTGGATCACTGCTGCTTTCTCAGTGCTTATGTGCCATCGTGCCATCAACACATGTGACATATTCCTCTCAGAGCTGATTTTCATTGTTGAGCAGTGGCTCTTTGTGGGAATGGAAGAGTAGTCCTTTCACTGAGCCCTGTAGGCTTTCTAATGGCCAATGGTGCACTTTTTCTCAACTGTAAAATGGAGGTACTACTAGTATCTACCTCAGAGAGTTGGATGGGTTAGTGTGATAATGTGTATAATGTACTCACGACAGTGCTTGGCACATAGTAGGTACTGTATACGTTGGAATGTGGGAGGAGATGTGTCTATGGATGATCAATGAAATGTTATGATAGTGCAAAATTTACAATATATGATTGTATAATAGCAAAATGGTTATTTATAGTATATCTATGTAATATGCAGACATTAAAATTATGCAAAGAGAAAGTTTGGTCAATTAGGAAAAATGTGATGCTGTCATGTGTTAGGAAAAGCATGATAAATAATTGTCAATATGCAATAAGCTCAAATATGTAAAATAAATGAACTGTAAAAAATGAAACTTGCTCAAAAGTCTAAGGAACTGTTAGGAGATTAATTGCAGTTAACCTACATATTAGGAGATTTGGCATTTACTTTTTAACTTTTCTGTTCTTTCAAAAGTTTCTTTAAAGAATACCTATTACTTTTAGGACCAGGAAAACAATCTTGAAGGTGACGGAATATTTTCTCTTCCAATGGTCTTATCTACAAATAAGCTAGAATTTTAAGGGAATTGGGTGAGGTCACAGGATTCAAGATCAGCAATTTCATTTCTATTCTAGCATTGCACAATTTGGAAGTGAAGTCAGAAATACAATCTCATTTACAATGCTACAAAAATCTGAAATAGATAAATTAATGAATCAAGCAAGTTCTGTACAGTAAAAAGTGTAAAGCATTTCTGAAATTCCAGAACACATACTCCAGAATACATACTGGATGATAAATGAGTAATACCCTGTGATCAGGGATTGGAAAACTAAATATTGTTAAGATGGCAGTTCTCCCCAAATTAATTTTTAGGTTCAGAGGCATTTGTGTGGAACTGGACAAGCTAATCAAAAATGTATACGGAAATTTGAAGGACCTAGGATAATCAAAGCAATTTAAAAATAAAAGAACAATGTTGGAGGGCTTCCACTGCCTGATTTCAAGGTTCACTGTAGAGCCACAGTAATGTAATGTTGGCATGAGGATAGATACAGATCAGTAAAACAAGAGTCCAGAAATGGATGTATGCATACATTGTCAACTACATTTTGATACAAGTGCCAAAATAATTCAATGTGGAAAAGATAGTCTTTTAAACCAATGATGTTGTAAAAACTGAATATTTTTATTGGGGGGAAAAACCTTTTACATAGAATTTTTTTCAAAATGCATCACAAACCTAAATGCTAAAGTTAAAACCTTTAAAGTTAATATCTAGAATAAAAGAGAAAATATTTATGGCCCTGGTCTAGGGAAAGATTTCTTATAGGATGAAAATCATGAATCATAAGGGAAAAATTGGCAATTAAACTTCTTAAAAATTAAAAACTTCAGGTCTTTTGAAAACACCATCAAGAACATTAAAATGCAGTCATAGACTAGTATATATTCACAATACATGTATCTGACAAAGCCATGTATCCAGAATGCAAAGAACCCTATTACGTCATATAGCAAGACAACAAACCAATAAAGATAGTATTTTACCAGATCCTTCACTTATAGGAAGACATGACTGTCCAATCAACCCATGTAAAGATGCTCAACATTATTAGTCATCAGGGAAATGCAAATCAAAACCATGAGAAGATAGAATTTCACACCCAGTAGAATGACTGGGATAAAAAGTGGGCATAGCCCTGGCTGGTGTAGCTCAGTGGATTGAGTGCGGGCCTGTGACCAAAGGTTCGTGGGTTGATTCCCAGTCAGGACGCATGCCTGTGTTGCAGTCCAGGTCATGACCCAGGAAGGGGTGTATGTGAGGCAACCACACTGATGTTTCTAGCCCTCTCTGTCTCCTCCCCTTGCCCTCTAAAAATAAATAAATCTTTAAAAAATAAAAAGTTGGCATAACCATCCTTAGTAAGGATTGGCAATGTTAGAAGCCTCCTACATTGCTGGTGGGATTATAAAATAGTGCAGCCTCTATGGAGAACAGTTTGGCATGCCTTCAAAATGCTAAACATACCATTACCATATGACCCATCAGTCCCATTCCTTGAAAATGTAAACAGATGATGTGTATAATTCACAACATCTGAGTGGATAAACAAATTGTAGTTTAGTCCTATAATGGAATAGTACTCAGCAATAAAATATAACTAATGATACACACAATAGCATGGTGAAATCTCAAAGACATTCTAAGTACAAGAAGTCAGACACAAAAGAGTAGATGTTGTTTGACTGCCATCTATAAAATTCTAACACAGCCCCTATCGACAACATACATCAGTGCTGCCTGTGCCTGTACCTGTGGATGGGAGAGTTACTTCACTGTCGACTGGCCCGTAAATAATCTGGATCTTGATGGCAGCTCCTTGACTGTTATTTACTGAACACCCTTCGTACGGACCCAGGTTGCTGTATATACATTATACCTCAGTAAATCTGATTGAAAATACCCAGAAAAGTAGGGAGTTCTGGGAAACAAGAGCTGCAGCTCCAAGGGAATGCTAGTAACAATAGTAATTGTAATTGCTGATTTTTAAAACTACAGACGGTTTAATATGAGGTAGCCAATCTACTCAGCCTTTTAACGCATTAGATTATAACCCTGCGAGGAACATAATATTATAGACCTTGTAGTTAAGGCACCTGGATTTTGGAATTTTTAAGTAGTTTGCCCAAATTCACATAGCTAGTAAATGGTGGAGCTTCATCTGAGAAAATAACTGGCATAATCTGTCAGATTATGTGTGGCATATAGATCTGTGTGGCAGATCTGTCAGATGATGGGTGGCATATAGTAGAGGGTCTTTAAAAATTAGCTACTATAATATAAAAAATAAATACACACGACCTTTCATTGACACATTTAAAAGATTTCTCCCCCACCCTCCAAAAAATAGTTTTAAAATTCCGCCCCTAATTTGAGGGTAAAACAATTTTATAAAAATGTTAATGTTACACATTTTTGAATTATTAGTGTAAATTAGGACTTTTATCAAAAAGCAGGGCCCTTAGTAAACTTAACTTATTCCACTGCCATCTTTGTGCTATTACTGTCAGTTACTTTTATTCTTTATAGTATTTAAAGGCAGTGCCCACGCCCTAGGACTGGGCAGGAGAGCCAGAGCTTTCCCCGCCACTGCCCGGTCAGTGCAGCCGGAGCTCCCGCAGAGGCTCCTGGGAGTTGTAGTTCGGTCTGTTGGTCCCCATGACACATTTCCTGTGCATCCCTATCAGCTGCCATTGGCTCTGCATTCCGTGGCCGGCGGCCTTCACCGGTCACCCGAACTGCAGTGGGCTGTTCTCGTCTTTCCCCGAGGGGCGTCACGGGAGCGCCCAGGACGGGCTCCTGAAAGTCAAGAGCTTGGACGAAGTCGATCTGACCGCAGGTCCGTAGGTGGAGGCGGCCAGGCTTCCCCAGTTCCCAGCCACCCATTCAGGGATCCGAGGAGCCGACGCTCTGAACCCGTCGTTTCCAGGAAGCGGGCAGTACTAACGAGTCTGGCCTCCCTTGCAGCCCGACCGCGGGCGTGGCCGGGGTGGAAGCCGGGAGCCCAGCGGCTGCTGCCTCAGTCGGCCTCCTCCCGCGGGGCACGGACGGCACGGGGATGACCACCAGGGTTCGCACAGCTGCCACCTGGGTGAGTCGGGTTCTCTCTCCTTTGTCCCCAAAGCTGACGTGTATACCTGCCCCCTCCTTCAGGGCGATGGAAATGTTGTCTCCTGATGACATGTTGTTGTAAAACCATCAAATTACTAAAGGTCACTGAAGTTAAAAATTACTCTTTTCATAGAAACTTCATTGAGGTATAAATTATATACCATAAGATCTATCCGTTTAAAGTATATCATTATGCCGTGGCTGGTGTGGCTCATTGGATTGAATGGCAGCCTGGGAACGAAAGGGTTGGCGGTTTGATTCCCAGTCAGGATACACGCCTGGATTGCAGGGGAGGTCGCCCCCTGGGGGCGTGTGAGAGGCAACCACACATTCATGTCTGTCTGTTCCTCGTTCTCCTTCCCTTTCCTCTAAAAGTAAATAAAATCTTTGTATCATGTGGTCATTAATATAGTAGCACCCCCCCCCCCCACTTTGTGTACATCTCTCTCCACTTAAAGGAAGCACTTTATGGCTTCTCTGTGGCATATTCGAATTACCCACCTCACTCCGGTAGGTCTTCGGGCCATTATTAAGTACAGTAAGGGTTAATTCAATGCAGTGTCCGTGATGCCACTGCAACCCACAGTGTGCACATCCTGGGGAAGGGGTCATTCGTGTCCTGGGTGGAAAAGAGAGGAAAAGTGCAGGGTTTTATCACACTACTTAGAATGCTTTACAATTTAAAACTCATAAATTGTTTACTTTGTGGAATTTTGCGTTTAATGCTTTTGGACCATGGTTGACCATGGAAAGTGAAACAGCAGAGGAGGGGCGACTACTGCCTTCGTAGAGTTATGCAAATATCACCGCCGTCTGGTTCCAGAATATTGTCGCTGCTGAGAGAAACCCTGTCCCCAACCGCAGTAACTCCATTCCTTCCCACTACCATTCATCTACTGTGTGTTCTCGTGAATTTACCTATTTTGGACATTTTTCTGTAAATTGAATCATACCATATGTGGCCTTCTGTATCTGGCTTTTTTCATTTAGCATGTTTTCGAGGTCGCTCTGTGTTGCGCTCAGCCCGTTATTCTCAGTCGGGACGCTATTGACCGCGGCTGCAGAGCACACTCTTCTGGGCCTTACCCACAGACCTTTCCTCGACCGGATCTAGTGTTGTGACTGCACCAGCTTTCAGGGTTCTTACTGTGGTTGCAAGAAACAGGTCAGCAACAGCCATCAGGGAGCTTTGAGAAAACAATGATCGTCATTCCTGGGTCCTGGAAGTTACATGACACACCCGAGGGCCACACAGTAAGGTCAGGGTAGAGAGGGCAAGCACACACAGACCTGAGTTTCTGCCTTGGTTGGGGTGGAAGGGTGGGGGTGCCTTTGGTGTTACAGGTTCTTACTTTTTTGGTGAATTTAAAATATAAGGGCGGGAATTAAAGCACAGGAAGGGAGAAGCATGGTCACTCATGTCAGCCATTACCTAGGTAACCCAGGGCATTTGTAAGGGGAAGTTCCTGGGTGAGGCTTCCTGGCTCTTGACATCATTTATGTAGTTGACTCTATGCATCTCAGAAGGATGTCTGTGAAGTGGACGCCTCAGCGGTCAAAAGCTTAATGTCAGGGACTTACAGGATAGCAAGCTAATTGTCAGGCACTTAAACTACAAAAGTTGGCATTTATCAGTACTTTATTATAGCTTAATAACACTCCTTTGTAGAGATGGGACCCCATTTTGTCTGTCCATTTATCCATTAATGGATGTTTGGATTGTTTCCACTTTTTGGCTATTATGAATAATGCTGTTACGAACATTTGTGTAGTGTTTGTATGGACATATGCTTTTCTTTCTCTTGGCTAGATACCTAGGACTGGAATTTCTGGGTAATATAGTAACTCTGTGTTTAACACTTTGAGGAACTGCCAAAGTGGTCCAACGTGGCTTCTCCATTTTGCTTTCCTAACTGTAACATATGATAGTTATAAGTTTCCTACTCTATAGTGTACATAAAATGCTGTTTAAATATCAATTTGTTAGCACTGTGTAATGGTACACTCAGACAGTCCTTGCTTTCATCCCTTCCACTCTATTTCTCTCCTTCAGAGGTAACCACTTTTACAGTTTCTAGTTCTTCTTTTCAGTGCTTCTTTTGGAAATATAAGCAGGCACACACACTCGCACACCCACCCCTGACCTGATCATTGCAAAGCTTTGTCAGGAAGCCTATGTTTCTGCCTCAAGCCATTTCCTAGAGTGCAGCATGCCTTGTCTCATGTGTACGTGTTGCATTTTGTTAAGAAAATTTCTGGAATAAGATAACTCTGGACACTTCCCTCTATATCCTCCCATTCCCCTCTCCCCCCTCTGATTATTTCTTAGATCCTCTTGTTCTTTTTTTTTTTTTTAAATCCTCACATGAGGTTATGTTTATTGATTTTAGAGAGAGAAAGGGAGTTGCATGTGCGCACGCGCACACGCACACACACTGATGTGAGAGAGAAACATCCATCAGTCGTCTCCCTACACGCCCTAACCAGGGATGGAACCCCAACCTTTTGGGGTGTGGGGACAGCGCTTCACCCAACTGAGCCACCTGGCCAGGGCAGATCTTCCTGTTCTTGCATGCCCACAGCACTGTGAGGTCACTTTGTGACTATATGGGAATATAGTTTTTAGTCGCCTGCAACTCTGAACTTGAGAAATGTTGCTCAGAGTCCACTCAAGGGAGGTACTCTCCTGTTGGGGATGAACATTTATTGGTGACTTCAGAGATTTGCAGTGTGTGGCTCATCAGAATTTTCCATCATTTCCCATACTTCCTCTGCTGGGAACTGTTCTCTGTGAGGAGACCTGTCACCTCGGTTTTGTTTGTTGTAGGTGTCTGGGCTTTTTCTGGCCTCTTGTTTTTATTGGGAGTTTTTGGGAAATTAAATGACACTGCTGCCCTGATCTCATCCTACTCTCAATGTTTTAACAACAAAAAGTAACAGTCAGTGGGAGAGGTGAAGAGAATTTATTCATCAGCATCTGAATAGTGAGAGAAGGAACTCTTAACTGAAACAGACTTTCATTCAAAATCCACTGCTTGTGTGCGTGCCCCCCCAAAAAAACAGTGTTTCCTTTTGAGCACCTGGTATCTGGTTCTTGTTTAAGTGGCTGCCCACGGTTGTCTGACTCTCAGCAGGGTGGTTGTGCTTGTGGGGTCCCTGGGGCCCTCTCAGAGCCTGGGGCAGCGGGGAGACTGTCTTCAGGTGCCAGGTTTCCCGCAGTGGCACTGACCATAGTCTGTAGACTGCCTGTCCTGGCCTCCTGCAAACATGTCCTCTGGCAAAAGAGACCAAGATTGGAGCCCAGAGGATGTATGCTTGGTAAAGTGGTTTGCTCTTGAGTCTACAGGTCCCACCCCTTCAGGAATGAGACAGTTCAGGCAGTAGGATCAGAAAGCTCCAAGGTCAGGAACCCATTGTGGGTCAAAGGACCCCTGCCTGGAAGCCTTTCCCAGGAGGACCCCAGCAGAGGCAGAAGAGTCACTGGACAGAGCAGGTCCCAGACTGGCTGTTTACTTCCCAGGTACAGCTGAAAACTACCAAGTCCCAGGTGAGTTGCTTATTTATTGATGCTAGGTTCTTTATTAGTTTTATTCATTCATTTATTTGTGCAATTTTTTGTTGAGGGGAGAGGGATGTGATTCTTAGCTTGAAGGGTCAAGTTAGTCACTCCCAGTTTGTGGCCTGCTTATCGTAATGTTTCCTATAGTTCCCGTCTGCCTTTCTTTCCTTATTTCCTGGTTTCCCCATACTCAGTTTCCATCTCCTTTTCCACCTCCCCTAAAATTATTTTGTGTTTTATGGATATCCTTTTATTTATGTGTATTTTTAGTTCCCACTCCCTCCTCCCACAGCCCCTGGTAACCACCTTTCTCCCTGCGGTTCCCACTACTCTGACACCGCCTGTCAGTGTGCTCATGTAGTAGGTGTCTCTTTGGATCAGGCTTCTTTCATTTGATAAAATGTCCATGAAGTTTATCCACAATGGAGTGTATTGCATAATTTCCCTCTTCTAAAGGCTGCATGATTTTCCATTGTATGTACATATCACACTTACTCATCCCATTGATGAATACTGGGACTGCTTCCACATTTTAGCTGTCGTGAGTAATGCTGCTGTGAACATGGATGTGAGTGTCTTTTTAAGACCCTCTTTCAGTTCCTTTCCGTATAGACCCAAATTTTCCCCTGAACACTGCTTTTGTTGCATCTGATAAATTTTGGTATGTTGTATCTGGTTTTCATTCAGGTCTAAGTATTTACTAATTTCTCTTTTCACTTCTTTGATCCATTGGTGGTTTAACTGTTCAAAGACACCACCACCCCTATACCACTTCCCATAGCAGCTATTCGGTTTGATATTCCCATCAATATGTTTCTATTTTTTATGTCTTCTTTAATTTCTTTCAGCAAGGTTTTCTAGTTTTCATTCTACAAGTCATTTTACCTCCTTGGCTAACAAAATACGTAGGAATTTTATTTTCTTGCTAAGTATTTTATTTTCTTAATACTATTATAAATGGAATTGTTTTTGTAATTTGCTTTTCAGATTGATAATTGTTAGTGTACAGAAATACCAGGGCCCTGGCTTTTGGCTCAGTGGATTGGGCACTGGCCTTCAAACCGAAAGTCTGCAGGGTTGATTCCCAGTCAGGGCACATGCCTGGGTTGCAAGACAGGTCCCCAGTTGGGGGAGTGTGAGAGGCAACTGATTGATGTTTCTCTCCCTCTCTTTCTCCCTTCTTTTCCCTCTCTCTGAAAATAAATTTTAAAAATGTAAAAAAAAAAAAAAAAGAATCTTGTATTTAAAAAAAATACAATTGACTTTTGTGTGTCAACTTTGTATCCTGCTACTTTGCTGAATTCATCTGTTCTGTTTTTTTTTTGTTTGTTTGTTTGTTTTGATGGAATCTTTAAGGTTTTATACATATAGGAACATAGAATCTCTGAACAGAGATAGTTTTCTTTCTTTACAATTTGGATACCTTCTCTATCTTCTCTCGCCTGATTGCCCTGGCTAGAACTGCCAGCCCCACATTGAATAGAAGTGGGTTGAATAGAAGTGGGGAAAGCAGGCATCCTTGCCCTGTTCCTGATCTTACAAGGAAAGCATTCAGTTCTTCACCATTGAGAAGGATGTTCACTGTGGGCCTTTAATATGTGGCTTTTATTATGTTGGGCACTTTTCTTCCATTTCTAGTTGTTCAGTGTTTTTATTGTTAAACGATGTTGAATTTTGTCACTTTTTAAATTTTTTTTTAAAGATTTTGTTTTTAGAGAGAGGGGAAGGGAGGGAGAAAGAGAAGGAGAGAAACATTAGTGTGTGGTTGCCTCTTGTGCGCCTCCTACTGGCACCTGGCACACAACCCAGGAATGTGCCTTGACTGGGAATCTAACCAGAGACCCTTTGGTTCTCAGGCTGGCACTCAATCTACTGACCCACACCAGCCAGTGCAAATTTTGCCATTTTTTTTTACATCGAGGTAATTATCTTTTTGGGTTTTTTTTTTCTCAATTTGGTCATAGTGCATAATTTTTTAAACATGCTGTTGAATTTGATTTGCTAGTTTTTTATTGAGGGTTTTTTTAAAGCCAAAGGTTAAAGATAGATTTTTTAAATTGATTTGAGAGAGATAGAGAGAAACATCAGTTTGTTGTTCCACTTATTGATGCATTCATTGGTTGATATTTGTATGTACTCTGACTGGGGATTGAACCCACAGCCTTGGCATATCTGGACAATGCTCTAACTGTCTGTGCTACCCAACCAGGGTCAATACTTTGTATATTTATTGTTTAAAATCTGTTGAGGCTTAATTTGTGGCCTAACATATTGTTTATCCTGGGAAATGCCCCATTTGCAATTGAGAAGAACAGGTATGCTGGTTTTGGGTAGAATGTTTTGTGTATGCATCTTTGGATCTAAAATGAGTCTCACCCTGGCTGGTGTGGCTCAATGGATTGAGCACTAGCCTGTGAAACAAAGGGTTGCTGGCTCGAATCCCAGTCAGGGCACCTGCCTGTGTTTCAGGTCCAGTCTCCAGTGTGTGTGTGTGGGGGGGGCACGTGAGAGACAACCACACATTGATGTTTCTCTCCCTCTCTTTCTCCCTCCATTCCCCTCTGTCTAAAAATAAAATGAGTCTCTTGTAGACAGCATATAGTCGAGAGAGAGAGAGAGAGAGAAACATTGATTTGTTGTTCCACTAATTTATGCTTTCAGTGGTTGATTCTTGTATGTGCCTTCAGCGGAGTTTGAACCTGCAACCTTGGTGCTTTGGGACAATGCTCCAACCAACTGAGCTAGCTGGCCAGGGCCTACTCCCCTAAGTGTTAATGCATCTTCTCTCGCAGTGGTCACTTCTGTGGTACCCTTTCCCAGACTCCACCTGACACCTTCAGGCAGCATTGCTCTGCGCCCCCTCTGTGCCCCTCATGTGCTCTGTTATTTCATCCTCACCTCTTTGATACCTGGTTGCATTTGTATGTATTTAACTCTGCTTTCTTCTCTGAGATGCTGAATGTTTCCTGGGAGCAGGACTATATCATCCATTTTTATATCACCTGCACCTAGTTGAATACCTAGCAGCTACATTCAATAACTGCTGCAGAAGTAGGGTAACCAACCACCCATGTGTGCCTACAGCTGTCCATGTCTAGGAAAATCCTTCCACCCTGGATGGACTGGGACAGTTGGTTACCCTGTCCATGTGGCTCCTAGGATAGCTTAAACATTTGAAGATACAGGCATTGCTTTATTGCAGTTCACATTTTTGTTCTTTGAAGATACTGCATTTTTACCAGACCCTCTATGAACTAAAAGATTGTGACTTGCTGAAAGTTCAGATGCTGGTTATCATTTTTTAGGAATAAAGTTTTTTTTTAAATTAAGGTATGTACATTATTTTTTGTTTTTTGACATAATGCTGTTGCACACTTAATAGACTTCAATGTGGTGTAGACATAACCTTTATGTGCACTAGGAAACCATAACGTTTATGTGACTCTTCATGGTGATACTTGCATCATTGCAGGGGTCTGTGGGCTGTGCCTGTGTGTGTTTCATGAGCAGCTCATTGCCTGCTCTGCTGTGCCCATGTTGTGCTCTGTGTGTCCTTCTGTCATGGCTTCTTTGAATTCTACTTGCATTTGTACGTGGTTAACTTTGCTTTCCTGTTCATTGGCGGACACTTGTGGGCAGGTATTTGTTTCACCTGCTGTTCTTAGCTGAATACCTGGTACCTGATATTCTCATATGTTGAGTAAAAGGCTAATACAGCACATATTGATGGGAAAATTTTCAATAAATTTTGCTTTTATCACAAAGTAGAATGTAATTGATGGAAAGCCTTGGAAGCAGTCTGCTGTTGCCCACACACTCAGTCAGGTAATCTTTAACTGAATGGGAATATGCCATTTCAGGAGTCACTGTCATTCACAGATGTGTCTATGCACTTTACCTGAGAAGAGTGGCAGCTGCTGGACCCAGCTCAGAGACACCTGCACAGGAGTGTGATGCTGGAGAACTACAGCAACCTGGCATTCCTGGGTGAGCACTGCTGCCCTGGGGGAGCCGCATGGTTGCCAGGCTGCTTCCCATCTGCTTTAAGCTGGGAGGTGGACATGGAGCTTTTGTAAAATACTGAGTGATTGTAGACTTCTGTGTAGAGGCCAGGTTCTCTTAGTCTCCCATTGCCATCAGAATATGCTCTTTGAATGGTGTTTGTGCAGCCAGAGTACAAAAGGGCAGCTTCATTATGCTGCCTCTTACCCAGGTTGTCCCATTTCTGCAGTATCCCTGAACCCTAGGCAGCTTTGGTCAAGGCTGTCTATGATTTTCCCTTCACAGGGTATCAGCCCACCAAGCCTGATACCATCTTCCGGTTGGAACGTGGAGAGCTGTGGATGATGCGGGCCCAAGTTCCAATTCCAGACCATTCAGGTGACTTAGATTTTTTTCCTTATTTAGGATTGGCGTGAATTCTGAAGTGACGTGCACCTCATGCTTATACTCGTTGTCTCACCTGTAAGCACTCTCTTAGGTACTCTCCTCTCTGGCTCTCTTAGTCTTTTACTTTCCCTGCATCTTAGTGTGACTTTCCTATCCCTTCGACTTCCTTTCTGTGTTTTAAATATATTTTTATATCCCTTACATTTGTATTCCATGACAGCAACCCCAATTTCCTTCCTTCTCCCTGAAACCATGCCTTCTGTGTTACTCCTTGCTGATCACTGTGATGTCCTCACCACCCTTGCCAGTTGCATCCTGCATGGTTGATAGTGTTGGTTTTCCTGCTGGAAGCCTCCCCCCTCCCCTTTACCCAGGCAGCACCCCACCACAACCCCTCGCGTGCTGCATACTTGACAGGCTTCTGCTTGTGCTCCATTGGCTGGCTGCTCCTGCTGTTTCCTCTGAGCCCAAAGGAGTTTCTTTTTATAGTTACTATTCACCTCATATATTGTAACTTTTAAAAGATTTCCATTATGAATATTTAAGCTCTTTTTTCTCTATTGGTGATTGACAGGCCATCCTCTTTCATGCTGGGAGTGATTGGTCCACAGGGCATCTTGCCTGCCTGGGCCACTCCCTTGTCTCATTTTCACAAACTGGAGCATCTCTCCCACCACTCCGTAGCCACATCCTGCCTCTTCACCGTTCCAGTTGTTGCTTGTTTGTCCTGCCATGCCCCTCATTCTTCCTGGGCCGGGGGAGTCAGCGTTGGTTCTCATTTTTCATTTTGCCTATTCTGCCTTCTTTACCCATTATGCAAACCTTTTAAAGTCAACACAATCTTTAATTATCATCACTTGCCTATGCCAATGTTCATTTTTGGTTCTGCTTTGTTTTCTCCAGTGCCCAGGAGTTTAGGGACATTTATACCTCAGATTTGACTTATATTCAGGTCTGATCTCTGAATGTAAAACAATAACCTCATGAAATGGCAGTTTTATGCTATACCAGGAGCATATTATCATTTATACCATATTTCCATTTTTAGATAAAGCCTGCAAAGTTGATGATCATGTGGAATGTTATCAGGAAAATCAAGACAAGATGGGAAGTGTGCCAGATTGCTGTGAGTGTCCTGTATTTGGAGCACTATGTCTTCTTACTACAGCTTGTATTTCTGCAAGACAAAAGCTTCATAAATATGGCACATGTGGAAAGAGTTTGAAATATAATATAGACTTCAATAGTAATTATGTTGGAAAGAACCCTAATGGGTTTTATGCACAAAGGGAATCATTCCTCCATTCTAAACACGAACAAATTCTTTTTGGAATAAAATACTGTGAAAGTAATGGATCTGGGAAAATTGTCAACAAGAAGCCACAACTCCTGCGCCAACAAATTTGTATGGGAGGAAAGCCCTTTGAATGCAGTTATGGTGGGAATGTCTTCAGCAGCAAGTCATGCCTTGTAGTGCATCAGCGAACTTATGTGGAGATGGAGACCTGCAAGTGTGATGGATGTGCCAGAGATATCAGCCCCACGTCTCACCTCTGTGAACACCAAAGAAGTCACACAGGAGAGAAAGTATATGAATGCAGCAAATGTGGGAAAGTCTTCAGTAGGAAAGACCAGCTTGTTTCATGCTGGAGAACTTATTCGGGACAGAAACCCTATGGGTGCAGTGAATGTGGGAAAGCCTTCACAAGTAAGTCATACCTCGTTATACATATGAGGACTCACACAGGCAAGAAACCGCATGAATGCCATGAATGTGGGACATCCTTCAGTTTCAGTTCACACCTCATTGTACACCAGAGGATTCACACAGGGGAAAGTCATGAATGTAGTGAGTGTGGGAGAGCCTTCAGTCGTAAATATCAGCTTATTTCATACCAGAGAACTCATGCTGGGAAGAAACCCTATGGTTGCAGTGACTGTGGAAAGCTTTTGGTTTGAAGTCACAGCTCATTACACATCAAAGAATTCATATGGCAGAAAAACCTTATGAATGCAATGAATGTCAGAAAGCCTTTAGTACAAAGTAAAACCTGCTGGAACATTAGAGAACCCATACAGGGGAGAAACGTTATAGTTGCAGTGAGTGTGGGAAATTCTTTACTTTCAAGTCACAGCTCATCGTACATCAGGGATCACACACTGAGGTAAAACCCTATGGATGCAACCAGTGTGAAAAAGCCTTTAGTTTGAAGTCACAGATCATTGTCCACCAGAGAAGTCACACAGCTGTGAAACCCTACGGGTGCGGTGAATGTGGGAAAGCCTTCACGAGTAAGTCATACCTCGTTATACATATGAGGACTCACACAGGCAAGAAACTGCATGAATGCCATGAATGTGGGAAATCCTTCAGTTTCAATTCACATCTCATTGTACATGAGAGGGTTCACACAGGGAAAAGTCCTTATGAATACAGTGAGTGTGGGAGAGCTTTTAACAGGAAAGATCATCTCACTTCACACCAGAGAACTCATGCAGGGGAGAAACCTTATAGTTGCAGCGAATGTGGGAAAGCCTTTAGTAGCAAGTCATACCTCATTGTACACATGAGAACTCATTCAGGAGATAAACCATATGAATGTAACAAATGTGGGAGAGCCTTTATTTGGAAGTCACTACTCATTGTACACGAACGAACTCATGCAGGGGAAAACTCTTACAAGTGCAGTCAATGTGAGAAATCCTTCTGTGGAAAGCTACAGCTTATTGTCCATCAGATAATGCACACAAGAGAGAAACCCTACGGATGTGGTAAGTGTGACAAGGCCTTCATTAGGAAATCTCAGCTCATTGTACATCATGGAACTCATTCAGGGGAGAAACCCTATGGATGTTAAGAATGTGGAAAAGCCTTCTCCCAGAAATCTGTTCTCAGAGCACATCAGAGGACTCACACAGGGAAGAAACCCTGGCAGTGCACTGGATGTGGGAAAGCTTTTTGTTGGAAGTCACAGTTCTTTATGCATCAAAGAACTCATGCGGATGAGAAACCTGTTGACAGGTTAAATGTAAGAAAGTTTCTCTCAAAAGTCAATTCACAGGAAATAACCAGCAAATTCATATAGAAGAGAAACTCTATAAATGAAATAATTTTCTATAGCAGAAATCTTATACTGAATAAAAGCCTTGTGAATGTACAGTATGTAGAAGGGTATCCACAGAAAACTGTTGTTTATTTATTTTAGAAGAAAGGGAGAGAGAAACATTTGTTCCAAATATTGATGTATTCATTGGCTGATCATTGCCTGTTTCCTGACCAGGGTTGGCCACATTGGTGTAGTGGGATGACACTCTAACTGAGCTGCCTGGCTAGGACCCTAGGAAGGTGTTTTTTAAATCCATACTTTATTAAACACTGGGGTTTTAATGACAGAAAATTTCTACTTTGCATAGCAATATTCTTAACAAATGCATCTTTTTCCTAGAATAAAATAACTTATTAAAAATATGTTTTAATAATAGAAATGACTTCTGTTATTTGTTCTCTTTGTGAGTGGGCCTGGCGCCACCTCTTTAGTGACGTACGTCACTGTGTGTGCATTTCTAACTGGGCAGGATATCCTGATGTCTGTGAAGACTCAGAACCCTTCACAGCACATGCACTCACCGCACATGTTCTGCCAAGGGGTGGAGTTTTCACCAAGGTAGGCTGGTGTACTGGATGTGAACATTTTAATAGACTCCTTAAGTACAGAAAAGCAAACTGAGGTCTTGTTTTCTGTTATCATCTTTCAGTTATTAATTAGTTCATTCTATATCGATTACCCAGTGTACCTTTAGCTATTGTCAATACATTTAAGTGATGCTGAAATATGTACATATAGTTGTAGTGTCAGGGTGGTGAGAAAGCATTTTGCCAGCTGCTTACTTACAAAGTCCATTTACTTCACAACCTCACCAGTTTCCTTATGTGAATGAGCAGAATGAACGTGGAAAGAGTTGGGTCCCTGGCAATTACATTAGCACTATCTTAGAGGAATACAAGAATTCAAAACTGCAAATATTTCTGAAGCATCCTCCACTTTGTACTCTTCTTGAGAGAATCTGTCTCCTATTTCTTTCTTGAAGGAGATATTTAATAATTTCAGAGTGACCAATCTTTATTGTTTTCAGCTCGTTATACAGGATATAATCTCAAGATACCTGGGATATATGATGATTCACAGAAGTGAAGGCTTGGATAAAGAAACAAGATATTTGCTAAAGGACATCCCCTAAATCTGGAAAATCTCATGAACATGCATTTTGTCATTAATGTACTATGAAGATACAGCACAAATAAGCACATAAGGGAAATTTTACATGCAGTTTCCTACTCCCCACGGTCAATTAGATTTTAAAAGTTGCTGTGTTGTGTGATGCGAATCCACATGATGCCTTGAGGACAGTCAAATGCTGTGTAGAAGGACATGCTGGATTCGGTTTTAATCTTAAGTGCAGTGGAAAACTTACCAGATGTTTGACACTTAGAGGAAATTAATAGATGAACAACCAGTAAATAAAACAACTTACATTAAAAATTGAATTTCTGGTGTGAAAGTCTACCTAATCCCTCCAACCCAGCCCCAGAAAACAAAGATGTTCCAGAGACTTTTCCATAACAGTTGATAATTACAGAAAAGTTCAAGGAAAGATGATTCCAACATTTTATAATATTGCCCAGAAAACAAACATTGGGGGTGGGTGATGAATTTTAAGTCATTTATGAACATAGATTTTAACATCCTAAATGGAATTTTTAGCAAAATAGATGTAATCATGTATATTTTCTTAAAAGCCTTGACATTGTTAAGTGTAGCAGACCACTGGTAGGGGGCCTGGTGTTCCTTCATTCCCAACAGAGGCATAGCATTTTTCCTAGTGGCAATGTGGACTGCTACAAAGCTACATCTCTCCATTTTCTTTGCAGTTAAGTGTAATTATGCTACTAAATCGTGCACAAATGGGATTGCAAGTTGTTGAGATGATCTAACTGGAAGGTTCTTCAGAGGGAAAACAAACAGCTGGGAGGTGTCTCCTAGTGTCCTCTCACTTTCCTCTTCCATATGCAGCATGTCATGTTTGGGTTTCAGAAGCTGTCCTGGAGTCAGAGATCATGTTGAGGAAGCCAACTGCAGAATGCCATGGGAAGAGTGTTGTGGCTCTCTGATAATGATGGATCTACTAGAGCTGCTTTATACTGCCAACATCTGGGTATGTTTCACACGGAAGAGAAGTAAAGAGCCTTGTTCCAGCTACCTTTGCATGAAGGAAGACTCGGTTCTGTTACATGCAGCCGAATCTGATTCTAATTTAGGGTATTTGGAAGACAATGGTAGAAAATTTTTTCATAAAAATAACCACACTGCCAGGTAAAGAAAAGCCCTATATTGCCAATATGCGTAGATAGTTAAATTAGGACTAGAAATGAACCTCGTTAACTCCTTCAAGGAGTGTGTTTGTAAAAATGACTAATGTCATGCCTAATGGTAAAACAGTGGACATGTACCTTTAAGAAAATTACAAGAATGTTCATTTTTATTGAACAGTGTAATGGAGGTTGTAGCCAAGGTGTGAAAACAAGTTGTAAGGAATCTGAGGTTGGTTCAGAAACAAAGAGTTTCAATTTTATACCTAGCTACTATGTTCTAGTTAAACAAACTGGGTAGGCTACAAAATCAAGAAACCAAAGAAACCCAAATCAACAAAACACTAGAAAGTAAGGAACATTCTATATAAGAAAAATTTTGCATCCTTTGCAACAGTATGGGTGGACCTGGAGAACATTATCATAAGTAAGATAAGCCAGTTGGAGAAAGACAAACGCCTTATGATTTCACTCGTGTGGAATCTAATGAAAAAACTGAACTAAAGCAGAAAAATTGAGGCAGAGTCAGCAGGATAACAGCTAAGGGTTGGGGGAGGCTAGAGGGTGGAGGGAGTGAGCAAAAAGGGAAAAGGATTCACACGTGGACTGCAGGGGTGTGGAATATGAGGGGACCGAGTGGTAATGGAGAAAATGCAGTAAAACGCTAAAGTGAAGGCATAAAAAATTCATAAATTAGGCTGTCAGAAAAAGAAAAACGCTGCTGCTCTCATTCTTGGTGCGACTGCAGCAAGAGGAGAGGTCCTGCAGAGCAAAGGGAAACAACACACACCACAAACACACACCGCAGCTGCCCCTGGACGGACATGAAGGTCCAGACTCCTGACAGACCCACCACAGGAGTTTCCAGCCAACTCTTTCTTGTGGTGCATCATAGGGGCCTTACAGATAGTATGACAAGTGCTATGTCACCAGAAAAAGCTGAGAAAGGATCGTGCTGAGGTACCCAGGTCCTCTCCTAAGTGCAAGGCAGATACTGTATGAAGGCAGGAAGGTGGACAGTGCAATAATTGAAAGAAATCCCTGAGGAGTCTACTTTCAGATGAAAGGATGGGTAAAGAAGTCCCCTGCCGCCCTCCCATGTGAATGAAAACCACCGCAAGGCACTCCTCAGGACTTTGTACAAGACATGGCAGAAGGGTCAGGAGAGCTGATAGAGCCTCCAAAGCATTGTAGGCCTTGGCAGGGCTGAGGAGTCAGAAGTCAGAAGAACTGGAAAGCAAGGGGACCTCTGCATCCCATAAAGTGCGCAGGGTGTGAGGCAAGCAGGTATTTCACACTGCCAAAGCTGGCAATTTGGCTTTGAGCACAGGCTGATCTCAGACATTCCCATGTTCTGATCCCATGCCCTCCTGAGGGAAACTTCCTGATCCTGCCCTCAAAATAGTTGAAAGAAGGTGTGATCTAAATCCAGCCTAAAACTGCAAGGAAGCCAAGGCCAGCTTAAATACAGCTGGAACTGAATCGGTCTCACCCAGTCTAACAGCTGACATTAGAAAATATGCACCCTTTAATAGAAATAAATACAGACCCAGGGCAAAAAAATAAATCAGGAATAAAGAGATTATATATAATTACAAAGGCTTCATTTCACCAAAGAAATCCTAAGTGTGCATGCATGAAACTGAAGCTTCAAAATCATGCAAAAACTCAGCTGAAAGGAATATACTCTTACCATTTCAGTTGGACACATTTATTTCTCAGCAACTGGGAGACAAAATCTCAGCAAGGCCATAGATGAACTGGGTAATGCCATCCACAAAGTGGAGCTAATATATTTATAGAATATTCAAGTGCAGATTACACATTTGTTTTTGTTATGAATCAAATTGACATTTCTCTCCCACTCTAAAAAAATAAATTTAAAATTTTTAGAAAGATAAAAGTCATGTAATAGGCAAAAACATTTGACAATTTAAATGATATGGACAGACTTCTTGAAAAAACCTATAACTAAGAGCAAAAAAATTGAATCCAAATTAAAAATCCTTTCCACAACAAAAGCTTGAAGCCTGGATGACTTCACTAGTGAATTCTTCCTGACAGTTAAAGAAGAAATAATTACAATCCTATAAAAATTTCAGAGAATAGGAGAAGCAAAACAATCCTTCCCAATAGTTTTAAAGAGACCAGCATAACTGTGGTGACAAAATGAGATAAACAGTTGGAAAAAAACAACCCCAAAATGTAGATATATCTCTTTCATTAACATAGATGCAAAAATCCTAAATAAAAAATTAGCAGCCTGAACCTAGTGATACGTAAAAATTGTGTCATGATCATGTGTGGTTTATTCTATCCATGGAAATATGATATAATTGAAAAAAGAAAAAAAAAAAAAACTATTCCACCACAATTTCAAAAGAGAAAAAGCTAGTCCAGAGACAGAAAAAAACAGTTGATGAAATTAAACTTAATTTATTCAAAGTGAAAAATCTTTTAGTAAGATAAACCTCATACCTCATATGAGAAATTATCACGTGTAATTCAATGAATTTTATGGTCCTAATTCGTTGTTATTCAGTCACTTTTTTGTTTGGCATTTGCGGAACACTGAATATCCCAGATAAGATGTTATTGTTTACTAACATTGTCTTACTGTAGCCTACTACCCTTCTCTGAGCTAGGGTTCCTTTCGCTTATTATTGATGAAGAAATATTGAAACAGTTTCCAGAGTTCCTCCACCATTAAGTGGCCGCCTTTAACTTGGACTAAAAGCCTACATTCCTAACTTCAACACAGAACTATTTGTATTCCTAAGTATCTAAATCAGGGCAAAGTCTTCATAAGCTCCCATTGTAATAAAGGTCTAATCTTCCAAGGAAAGGTCATTAACCAAGGCGAATTGTAAATATAGGCTGCCTTTCCTCTTACCATGCCATCTAACGTCTGTCTAATGCAGTCATCAGCACATTCTAAAGCAGTTTCTTAGATACTTTGATGTTGAAGTTTCACTGACTCAGTTGATGTTAACTGACTGGGTAAACAGGGCCATCAGGAATGCTTTCATTGCACAGAGTGTGGCTCAGAGAAAGGGACTACGCTTGCATTGCCAGAACGTTTTCCCGGTAAACCGCTGGGGGCCGGTGGGGGATGGCGTTGCTGCAAGCAACTTCATCTGGGTCCGTCGGGTTTGCTTCCCCCAAACCCATTTTCTGTGTTTTCTTTTTTCACGCCTTGGAGAAAATCTAAAAGTAGAAAAAGTATCTTTTTATAAAAATCGGAAAACATGAATAAGGAAAAAAATAAAATGCCTAGTAAAAATAATTATATCACCCAGGGTCAACCAGGATTCAACGTTTTATTATATGTACTTTTCAAATGGGCTCCTATCACTCAAACTGTCTCGTAACTCGCCATTTTTATTGCACCATGTGTGGTGATCTCCAGTCGGGCCGTGAGCATTAAGTATGATTATTTAGCAAATCTTCCACCAGCCCTCGGATTGTTCCCAGATTTTCACTTGAACAAACGCCAAAATGTCTGTCTTTGTGCCTAAGACTTTTGCATAAGCTCTGCAGTCAAGAGAATTTTTTTCTTTCTAGTCAGACCTTGACCACCCTTTAAGAACCAGCTTGCACCCTTCCTCTCTCATTTCTGAAACACTGTCTAGCAGGCTGGGTGGGGAAGCTCGCAGTGTTTACTGCACCAAAGACCATGCCTGAGCAGAACGTCGGGATTCCCACCAACTGGACCAGGGTCAGCGAGCGCCCAGGCCCCACCCTCCTTGATGGTGGAGATGACCTAAAGGCCGGCCACCCGCTGCCCGACGATCGGGATCACACGGAGGTCAGCCGGGCGCAGAATTCTGTTCACTCGGGCTGTTCCCAGGTGCCCTTCCAGCCTGACTCAGTGCAGCCCCCTACTGAATTGCGAGCCCTGCGTCCCGCAGGGGTCTCTGCTCCCGCCATGTGTCCTTGGGTCCTGGGTTTGAAAAGCACAGTGGTCCCGCGGGGCCCCCGGAAGCGATCCCCACGGGGCTTGGCTTGCTGGTCCACCTAGGCTGGTGGCCTGGGGTCAGCCAAGGGTCACCGCTTCCTCCGGACCCGGCCTGTGGGGAGTGGGGGTGGTGGCGCCCTCGCCTCCGCTGCAGCCTCAAGACCCGCCTGCTCAGTCCAGGAGCAGAGGACTTGCAGAGCCAGGCTAGATGGCGCCTCCGAACGCTAGAACTTCTTGGCGCCCCCTGGACTGCACGGATCCTGGGAACAGGGGGAGTCAGGCGGGGCCCTCACCCGGATTGGCCGCAGCCTCGATACTTTGTAGCGACTGCACCTTCTGCGCTGCCTGGCAGGCGCCACGGCGCCTCCCTGGAGCTGCGGGCGGAGCACGTGCGCGCAGGGCCAGCGCGGAAGTGGGACTGTGGGGGGTGGACCCCACTCCCTGAAGTGGATGAGGCGGGGCAGGATTGTTGGCCTCCACAGCAAGCAGCTCGTGGTGAAAGGTACGTGGCGTTCGGCCCCAGCCATAGGAGTGTAAGGGTCAGGCTTCCAGGCAGAGCCGCCTACCCTCCTCCTGTCCGCTCCATCTGCACCCGGGGCCGGGTCCCCTCAGGGTTCGGGTCCCGTCCGCAGGAACCTAGCCCTTAGCCTCCTTCCTGCCTCTCCTGGAGCCCATGGGGTCGGCGCTGGATGAAAGCCGGGTCCTGAGCTTAGTTCTCCCCTTCCTGCCCCCGTCGAACCCCTGCAGCTTCGGCTCCCTCGGGGATGCGGGGTCTGGGCTTCCTGCCCATCAGGCTGAGGTAAATTTTAGAGTTGAGTCAGGACCCGGTGAAGTGGCTGCGTAGGTGAGAGCGCGTCCACGTGGACAGGTGGGCGTGGAACCGGGAGAAACGGGGGCGGGGCGCAGATCCTGAAGCCAGCGCTGCCAGAGCAGAATTTTCATGACCTTAGTGGAAAGTTCGGCAGAATCTGCTAAAAACTTAGATGTCTCATAGCTCCGCCTGTTAACGTGGCCCCCAGGAATATGGTCCACAGAAATAAGGCCTTATCTGTGGAAAGCAGTCAGTAGCAAGTTGCCTAAACGTCCACGGCTGCAAGGCGTTTGAACACGTTACAGCCTCTTCTTTCATGGGATACTTTGCAGGACCATATACAGGCGCCAGTAAATGTCCTTGGTACTAGTGAATCAGCCATCCCTTTGTGCTGTTAAAAATAGATGTATGGGGGGGAGGGGAGGGGAGAAAATGCCGACAACTGTAATTGAACGACAATAAAATAATTTTAAAAAATAATAGTTGTATGGCCCTGGTTGGTGTAGCTCAGTGGATTGGGCACCGACCTGCAAACCAAAAGGTTCCAGGTTCATTCCCGGTCAGGGCAGATGCCTGCGTTAAGGGCCAGGTGGTATGACGGGCAATCAATGGATGCTTCTCTCTCTTTCTCCCTCCCTTCCCCGCTCTCGAAAAATAAATAAAATATAAAAATTTATTTATTTTTCGAGAGCGGGGAAGGGAGGGAGAGAAACATCAATGTGTGGTTGCTTCTCATGCGCCCCCTACTGGGAGGGGACCTGGACTACAACCCTTTGGTTCGCAGTCCAGTGCTCTCAATCGACTTAGCCACACCAACCAAGGCAGAATAATAAATAAAATATTTTTTAAAAATAGGTGTATGTATACATTGATTTGTATAAAAAAGAAACTCACAAAGCTTTGAAACCCACTTGCTATAGCTTTCATGTGTTAGGGGGGCAGAGTGGGCTTTGTGGTATAATGAATCAGTTCTCTTTGCTTGGGCACTGAAGCCAGCCTTCTAGGATCAGGTTAAGTCAGGTCCCCGCTGGTTGTCCTCACTTAGTGCCACCATTGAATGCAGCTGTGAGGGTAAGGGAGCCAGAGTTCCAGGATTATTGGGCACAGAGAGGCCCAGCAAGGGTGTATTCCATTGTGTAGGGTGGTTTTTTTTGTTCTTTTTTAATTGTGTGATTAGGGTAACCTTTAACTCTTTATGCTTTTCAAATAATAAGTTTCGGGGGGGGTAACTTAAAATAGTTAAAACCAGAACAACAATTAAAATAAAAACAATAGTTAAAACCAGATGGTACTTGTCCTGCTCCTGCAGGCCCCATGGTTCCTCTTTGCAGGAACGTAAATGGCCTCTGCCCAGCGCCTGGCCAAGGGCACTGCTACAGGCTGGTAGAGGCCTTGGCATCCGTCTGGCAGATGCTGAGGAAATCAGACACTGCTTCCCATGGTCTTGGCCCCACTGAGTCCAGAGCGGGGAGTGAGACAAAATGTCATCACTGTGTGCATAAGGACAGGTGGGAACAGGATGGTCAGAGGACCAGGGTGGGGCCTGTGTGGGGGCCACCCAGGGAAGAGAGGGACGGTGCAGAGGAGTGAGTGACAGCACCTTGCCCAGGAGGGGTGCACAACTGGGGGACTGGGAGGAGATGCCATGGGCATCTGCTCCCTTCGGCCTTTTCTCAGGCAAGCTCTCATTAGTGGCACCTTGCAAGGGTCTGTGGCAGGAAGGGCCCCTCGGAGTTGGTCTGAGGGTTGATGTACAATCAGCCTGTCATCAACGCTGGCCATCGTCATGACTGTCACCTTGTTTATAGAGGGGCACAACCGAACACAGGATGCAGAGTTTTTTGAAGATGCTGAGGGGGAGTGGGGGCACCAACCCACCCCTGGACGAGCTGGTGACCCTCGCTGGCAGGTTGTGCCGGGACCTCCAGGATGACCTTACCCAGGCGCAGCCCTTGGTCACAGCTGTGTTGGACAGCCAGCTCCGCCTGTACCTCCTTGACAATGAGGATGTGGCCCTAGTGTGCACCCGTGTGCTGGTCCAGCAGGAGCAACACCAGGCCGCCTGCCGGCTGTTGGAGGTAGGACTGGTCTGGAGGGTGGGCAGTGCAGAGAGGGGCAGCAGCCACTACTGTCCTGAGCAAGTCCTGAGCAAGGCGGAATGCCTGGAAGTCAGCAGGAGCCTAGGGAGAGTGCTATGGTCCACTCTCATTTTACTGAGTTCTAAATAGTTTGGTGATCTGAGAAGAAAATCCATTTATCAAATTCTTACTGAATGGTGGTCCTGGCTTGGAGGCTGCATATGAAACAGTGAGCCCCCCAGTCAGACAGACCCAGGATCTCAGTCCCATAGGCGAAGGTATGCAGCTGAGAACTCTGAAACCAAAAATATCTTTGTCATTCATCCCGTGGTACTGGGAACCTCAAGTCATTTGGCCTCGAAAACTAACCCGCATTGATGTGAAGAAATTTATGGTCTTTTTTACAAAAATATTTTATTTATTTATATTTAGAGGGGAAGGGAGGGAGAAAGAGAAATATTGACTGGTTGCCTCTCAAATGCAGCTGCCGACCAGGGACCCAACCCACCATCCGGGAATGTGCCCTGACCGGAAATGGAACTGTCAATCTTTTGCTTTGCAGAACGATGCCCAACCAACTGAGCCACACCAGTTGGGGCTATGGTTTTTATTTATCCACTTAATAGGACAGAGGTGCATTTTGCTATCTAAATATTGATGTGTTTGATTGCAGGATGCTGCCTGCCTCAGACTTTATGGGTATGCATTATATAGTATATGCCTGTGTTACTTTCTAAAATCTGAGCAATTCTGAATTCCAAAACACAAACAGCTCAGAGGGCTTCAGCAAGGAATCTGAGGGCCTGTCTTTCCCTGGTTCATCCCATGTTACAGTCCATGCATAATTCATGCTGAGTTTACTTTAAAGATACTCAGTTTTTCCTAGTTCTTTGTATTTCCTCTCCCTCCCAGCCAAGGGGTGTCCTCTGGTCCCTCATACTGCCTTCATGCAGCAGCGGGAAGAAGTGTAAAACTGCAGGCGGGCCCTGGTGCGCACAAGGGCAGTAGCCTCAGGGCCTGGGCTCTGAGCCTGCCTGCTTCCCACATTCGTCTCCACACTCTGTCCCAGCTTCCTCTGCAGTGGCCATGCTGGCTTCCTCACTGTCCCTAGAATTCCCAAGATGTTTCTTTGCCCCAGGACCTATGCACATGCCATACCGTCTGCCAAAGGCTGGTGCCTTCCCACCTTTCTGGTTTCTGCTTTAAATGTTACCCCATCTAGCTCTGGCTGGTGTGGCTTGGTTGGTTGGAGTGTCGTCCCATAACAGAAAGGTTGCAGGTTTGATTTCCAGTCAGGGCACATACCTAGGTTGTGGGTTTGATGCCTGGTTCAGGTGGGTACGATCCCCCATCTGGGTGTGTACAGGAGGTAACTGATCAATGCTTCTCTCTCAAATAGATATTTCTCTCCCTTCCTCTCTAAAAGCAATGACAGAAATTATAAAAAGAAAAATAAATGTCACCCTGTCTAGGTAACACCTGCTTCATCCTCTGGTGCAGCCCCACATTCCCCCCACTGAGTCCTTCCTCAGGTCGTGTTGGAATTCTGTCAGTCTGTGCTTCCTCTGCCTTCCTTTGCTGCACTGTGGGCCCATGCGGGAGGGGCTGCCCTTTGAATCACAGGGTCGATGGCACCCAGCACAACATCTGGGACATAGGAGGGGCTCAGTTTCTGGTTCTCAGCACCTCCCTCACCAAGATGGTCCTGAGAACACTGGAGTTAAAGACACAAGACACACCCTGACCATATGTCTGGGGAGGCCAGTGCCAGACGTCCTTGTCCACGTTCAGAGTCTGGTTATGTGAACAGACTAGGACTCCTTCCTCCCAGTTCGCTCAAAATGCACTCTCTGAGGACCCAGGAGCCAGCCTGCTGGAGGGAAAAAAAGTCTTTCACATAAGATGTGGGTCAAGCCCTGGCTGATGTGGCTCAGTGGATTGAGTGCGAGCCTGCAAACCAAAGGGTCATCAGTTCGATTCCCAGTCAGGGCACATGGTTGGGTTGTGAGCCAGGTCCCCAGTAGCGGGCACAGGAGAGGCAACCACACACTGATGTTTCTCTCCCTCCCTTCCCCGCTTTCTAAAAATAAATAAATAAAATCTTAAAGAGAAAAGAAAAGAACATTTAAAAAATATAAGATGTGCGTCAAGCTTCAGAAACTCAGCTCTGACAGTGTGGTACCACCACAGCTCTGCCTCTCATGTGGCCGTCAGCCAGTCATCTGCCTGCCCTTTGCGTCATGCTCCTCACCTGTGAGGAGTGACTGAGAGCTGTGCTCACCTTAGTGCTTTGTGGGAGGATTGAGGTGCTGATGTGAATGAGTGGCCAGCTGGGCAACCAAGGACACAGCACTGCACCTGGTGGCCATCAGAGCACTGGCCATCTGGTCACGCCCTTGCTACTTGGCCCATCAGTGTGCAGCTCTTCCCAGGGGTCAGGGCAGGTCAGATGGCAGGGCTCCAGGTAGGTGAGGGTGGCCAGGTCTCAGCAGGTTCTTCTCGGCAGGGGTGCCGTGTGCCAGGAGGCAGCCAGGAGCTGGTGCAGCTTTGGAACAACATTCACTACCATCTGGTCATGAAGAGGCTGGGTGTGGCCACACTGACCCCAGTGCAAAAGTTCCGCTGCAGGAAGAGGTATGCCAGTGGGCCTTGCTTGTGCTTATTCTCTTGGGCTCCTGAAAGATGTGCCATCCAAAACCACAGAAGGACTTAGGTGAAACAGGCAGGATGATAAGGGCAGGAAAAGTCAGATGGAACACCTGGTCAAAAGGTAATAGACTGATTATCGACCCATGTGCGTGACACAGTCCCACCCTCTGTCTGCTCTGTTGGCCATGGGGGTGCATTCCCACTTTTGCCAGTGGGAGAGAGGGAGTGGTTCCCAGGATGCAGGCAGAGAGTTCCAGCTGCAGCAAGAGCTACTGCCCCCAGTGACGGCCCGCAGGCAGGGAATGAGGCCTCACTACCCTCTGTCTTGTGGGAGTGGCCCAGCACACATGCCTCAGGTAAGGCTCTGCAGGTGGTTCGGTCTTAGCAGTGGCCCTCACAGCTGCAGGACCTTTAAGGAGAGTTAAAGAAGAGAGTGCTGTGGGTAGTACTTAGAAGGTTGCCTGGCAAAGTAGATATTAAGGAGAGGTAGTATGTAATAATTACCATTATAACTTTTGTCAGCACTAAGGAAACATTACAGCTATTAGTTATTGCTACTGTTGTCACCATTCGTGGATGAGGAAACAAAGGCACAGAAAAGTTAGTGATTTGCCTAGGTTACAAAGTAGACAGGCAAAGCCAGGATTCCATCCCAGACATTGAGACCATAGAGCCTTTGATCGTGACCTTGGTTGTTCCCTGCTGGTCTGCAGGACCACCGTGCTCCTGACAGCCCAAATGCTGGGACTCCTGAGCCATGGGGCCTAGTTACCAGAAGAGATGGATTCCTTTTGTACCAGAGAGGATTTTTTTCATGCTTCCCACCAAACAGAGTGAGATGTGAGTCTTGGGGGCTACAGGGATGTAGCCGCGTCCCTGTATATTGATGCTGATGGTTTGCCAGAGTGCGGTTCAGCAAAGTAAATGATATGGGACCAGCAGATGGTGTTTGTGAGGGGCCCTTAATTGCTGGGTGTTATTGGAGGTGCTGAGGAGACTGGGCTTTGCTCTCCCGGAGCTGACCTTGGGTGTGGACGCTGGATAGTACCAAGGAAACCAAGTACACTCCATAACTCGGAGCAGCGAGGAATGCTAGACAGAAGGCCTTCAGACGAGGACAGTGACACATTATTCTTTGCTGTGGGGAGGGGCTGCAGTGCAGGCTGGTCCAATCCTTGGAGGACAGATCTGAGCAAGTGGATCTCAGGGTCATAAGGAGGGCGTGACATTGGAGTTCAAGCAGATGGTCAGTGCAGGAGCAGAGGCAGGAAGTGCTTGGATATTCTGGGAATGGCTGAAGAAAGGGTTGTGTGAAGGTAGATTTTGGAGGATTTGCTGATGGCTTGGATGTATTGGAGGAGGAAAAGAAAGAATAAAGCCAGACTACAATGCTCTTGGCTTCAGTGGCTGGAATAGGGTGGTTTCTCACGGAGATGCACAGGGTGGGGGCTGGGGGAAGGTTTGGAGAGCTGCAGACCAAGCTCCTCTTCAGCTTTGGGGTTAATGGTAAGGATGTCTTTTTTGATGTCAGGAGGATTTGTTCAGTTGATGTTTGGCTATCAAGTCTTGTATAGACAGGTGCTGTTTGTTTCTATGTCATTATTCTCTTTTGCAAAAATTCAAATTTGCACAACAGTGAAGCGTAATCAACTTCAATATCCTCATCATCCAGCTTTGACAATTTATTGGCATTTATCAGCATTAGCATCTCATTGAGTGGTGAGACCTCTGTGAATGTGTAGAGCAGAGTGTAGGCCAGGGGAGCCCCTTCCTCCTTCGAGGTGGGCCCCTGGGACTTAGCAGCAGCAAGGGGCAAGGAGTGGCTGGTGAGAGGAGAGGAAGTGCAGGGGTGCCCAGTGTTCTGCAGCACTTGAGGTATATCCGGGAGAAGGGATGTCTGTAACCACCTCCTCACTGTCCTCACCCAGGAACCCACCGCCCCCCTCCCTCTGCCCTGAGGGCTTGAAGAGCAGGAACTTCCCTAGAGAGGTTCGCCAGAAGTTGCATGACTTCGCCTCCGGCGTGAGCAACAACCCCAGCAAGGCTGAGCGGGTAAGAGCCATGACAGTTAGGTCAGGCAACCCTCCCCTTAGCCAATCTTCACCGTTCGGTGACACCCCGTCCTTAGGTGACCCACCCCCAGGCCTCCCCAGTGGCCGGTCTTGCCAGGGCCCTGGTGGTCTCCGGTTCTCCTTGAACTGGCTTGGGGACCGTAGCTCATTGTCTGGCAGCCCCTGACAGCCTAGCCTGCACACATGGAGGGTTTAGTTTTCTCACGTGAGGTCGCCTGTGGCTCCTTCACCAGATGCTCCCTGAGCACCCGCTGTGGCCAGACACGAGGTACTGGGTGAGGGTGTTGAGTCTCTGCCTTCATGGAGCTTCCATTGTTGGCGGAGCAGATGCCCCGGAGCCCGGTACTTGCTGAGGCTGGAGCCAGGAGGCGGGGCGCTCGGGGGGAAACCGCGCGACCGCGCGGGAGGGAGTTTCCCGCTGCCTAGAAATGGGGTCCTGCACCCTCCGCCGTTTGCTGCTTCGTCGGATTGGCCAGGCTCTGCTGTGTTGGTCTATCTAATTTACCCCATTAAATCAGCAAAATCTTCCGAGTGGTCGCTCTGCCCACTTCTGGAGCTTGTCCAATCAAGAGGGTTCCCCTGATGTTTGCCCCACCCACCCTACTTCCTGTCCAGTTAGCAGGGCTTTAGCTGTGTGTTCCCGTCTCTCGGTCCAGTTGCCAGGGCTCTTCTAGTGGTCGCTCCTGCCACTTCTCTCAGCGTCCAATCGGCAGGGCTCTCCGTGATTTCCCCTCCCTTCGTCCGCCGTCCAATTGGAACGGCTCTCCAGTGATTGCCCGCCTATTTTGACTGCTGAGTTTTGTGTCCCCTGCTGAGGAAGCAAAGGGCGTGGGTCAGAGATCGTCGTGCTTTCCAACGGGCCGTGGTTGATTCTGGATGCGGAGGCTGCGGGTCTGCAGGTCCTTCTCGAGTCTTCCTGGCTCTGCGTGGCCGTCGGGAGGCTGCGGTGCGAGAGAGGAAAGAGCCCTGGCCTCCCCGTAGGAGTCCTGGCCGCGGCTCTCCCCCTGCCCCCCCCCCCGCCCCCCGCCACTGTGACTGCGAGGTCGCCCCTGTGGACACTGCAGCGTGGGCGGAAGCAGGGCTTGAGGCTCGTTTCCGGCAGGAGATCCTGGCCGCGGAGACCAGCCTGACAGTAGAGCAGGTCTACAACTGGTTCGCCAATTACCGGCGGCGCCAGAGGGCCGGTCTGCAGCGCACGGAGCCGGCGGGGGACACGGCCGAGGACCCCCTGCAGCCCTCACGCCACCGCCACCCGTGCTTCGGGTGTGTGCACCGGCCTCGATGGTCAGGTGAGTGGCCCGAGGGCCCCGGAGGTTGGGGCTGAAGTCAGGTCACTGCACCTGCTGTCAGGGTTTGGCATGGGTAGGGTCACTGTGGTTACCGGGACCCTGCCCCGATCTGCACGGTCGGGACTTAACCCTTAAGGAGCGAGAATGTTGAGGCTGAGAGTCAGGTGGGGCTGCCGCCGATTTGTGTTTAGAGGACTGTGTGGCCAGGGCCAGAAGTCAAGTCTGTTTGGGAAGTGAGCCAAGCACCGGGTTGTAGGATGTCTTAATCATGTATTGTCATTGGGACCAAAGATGAATCAGGGGACAGAGAACATTGGGATGACTCAGAGGTTACACCCTATTCCAGCCATCGGGGCTACTGGTAACCTGCTGGGAAGGAGGCTGGAACTTGAACTTCATCCAACCTCCCATCCCATCTGATCGGCTTTCGACAGGTGAGGAAAACGGGCATGCTCGGTCCCTGGAGACCACCCACGGTCAGTGGGAGCCTCTGGCCCTGGCCTCTGACTTTTCTGGAGACAAGACAATGCCAAAACCACTGATTCCCAGGTACTGTTGTCCCCACAGGCTGGGGACCATCTTCCTGTTCAGCCCCCCTGTTCTCAGTAGGAAACCAGGCCTGCAGTGGGCATGGGAGTGCGGGGCCAACACTGGGACCAGGTCAGTGACAGCTGTGACCCCAGGGGTGGGGGAGCCACTGGCAAGGAACCCAGGTCGGGGGCCCTGCACTTCTTTACAGGACCCTGAGTCACAGCCTGACGTCACGTAGGTTGTGGAGAATGGGGAAAACAGATGTAGGAAAAAATAGGCAAACGTGTCACCTAAAAGCAGACCCAGCTGTCATAGTTTGCTTATTTCTGGTATTCTGTGTGGCTTGTGTTTCATTGAGTTGGTAACAGACAACACTGCTTGAGGTCCTACTGTGTACCAGTGACAATAACTGGGCCTGGTGCCCGATGTGCAGACCGATAACACTTTTGAGGCAGGTTCCTGTCACCTCCCTGCCCCACTCTCCTCACCTGTGAAGCGAGGAGCTGTCTCTAGGACCTGCCAGGTGGGCTGTCACAGAGGTGACTGGGCTGGGGCTGTGGACAGATGCCCAAGAGTACCATCCAAGACACTGTGAGTGTCTGTGGGACATGAATTCTTTGTGCTGCATCAGCTTCCCTTAACATCAGCCATCACGTGTTCAACCAACTAGTGGACTCCTGCTAATCATGTTCAGCTTTCAGTATTGTGGAATGCTTCACTGAAGGTCCTTGTAAATGAACTGCTGGTGTATCTTAGGTTTCCAACAATTGTATTTTTTTTTTTAAATTTTAATTGTTGTACAGTTATCTGTCTTTTACTCCCATCCCAGCCCACTGCCCCAACCCTCCCCACCTCCCTCCCATATCCACCCCTCCTAGTTTTTGTCCATGTGTCTTTCATACTTGTTGCTCCAAACCCTTCTGCTTTTCCCCTGAAATTCCCTCCCCTCTCCCCTCCGGTGACTGTCAGCCTGTTCTCAATTTCAGTGTCTTTGGTTATATGATGCTTGTTTGTTTGTTTTGTTGATCAATTGTATTTTTTGAGTGTCTCTAGAACATTTGCAGCCACAGGGAGGACAGGGAAGGTGGTGGGATGAGGGAGTGGTGGGCCCTGTGCCATCAGTGACAGCCCTGGCCTGAGCGAGCCTCTGTCCACCCAGGAACAGTGTTGGCGGTGTTTCCCAGGTCTCTGCAGGGTGCTGAGATGTACCAGGAGGGGCCTGGCCACGATTCTGCCGCTCTGCCCCCTGTCTGCCCGGACCCTGGCGTCGGCACACTGGCTGTCTGCAGTGACATGCTGGACCCCTCTTCGGCTGCCCCCAGGTCATGGCTGATGTCCCTTGCACGGGCGTCGTCCAGGGACGTTTCCTTTCAGACTGGACAGCTGGTCTACAGTCCCAGACTGGACTTCGCAATGCACCCCACAGACGCTTCTGTGGCTGTGTCCATCACCACTCTTGCTGGGCCCAGTCCCACAGGTGAGTCTGCTCCTGACAGACTGTGAGTCCCAGCACCAGAGACTGCAACTGCTGGGGTCCTTTGGAGGGTAGAGAGGTGTGGGAAGGTCCAGGACTTCCTGCTTGAATCCTGTGTTTAATTAGACCCAGAACCAATGTACCTGAAACAGGCTCTTCCCACAACATTCCAGGTAATGTTTCTCATTTAGTTAATAGTCAAAGTAAAATGTGCACATGAGCCTTGCCTGGTGTGGCTCCGTGGACTGAGCGCAGGCCTGCGAACCAAAGGGTGGCTGGTTCGATTTTCAGTCAGGGCACATGCCTGAGTTGCCAGCCAGGTTGCCAGTAGGGGGCATGTGAGAGGCAACCACACATTGCTGTTTCTCTCCCTCTCTCTCTCCCTTGCCTTCCCTGCTGTCTAAAAATAAATAAAAATCTTGAAAACATGCACATGAAACAAAATAAGACAGCGAGGGAAGAGCAAAAATGAAATGAGGTGGCTGCCAGCCCCGGGCCCCCCACTCAAACGCACCTAACTGCTTGTTAGCATCTGCTAGACGGAGGGTGGAGCTTCTCTGACCCTACTTCTCCCCACTCTCACCCCATGATGGAAATACTATTATCTTAGTTTCTTCCTGATTATCATTGTGGCTATAAGTACCTTCACAATATGTATTTGGATGTGCATATGTATTTTGCCCACCAATACAGTAGCATCTTGTGACATCCTTTCTTGTAAGGAAGATACTGACACTGTGAATTCAGCCCACCACCCACATTTCTGAGCCTTCTGTGCTTATATACATGGTGTTCTGGGGTTTTCAATTGCTTTTCTGTTACCCTTACATTGCCTGCTTTTTTTCCACACCCTTCAGTCTTCCCAGTGCTTCACGTGTCCCCTCTGAAGCCTGGCTGCTGGGAGCCACCTTCTCCCTGTGCCCCTCCCAATGGTGCCTTCTTCCTGGGCCTGGGGTGCAGCCACTATCCTGAGAGCCCCTTGAATTGCCTCCCTGAGTTTGCCCCAGCGTGCCCTGAGTCACAGGCCTCATTCTCTTTCCTGACACCTTTGTTATGTTCGAGAGTGTCTTCAGGTAACTGTGCAATGAGGTGCATGCAAGATAAGTTTTCTGATCAGTGTTCTCAGGTTGTTTTTCATCTCCTCTCACATTTGACTAACAGTTTGGCAGGGAAAGAATTCTTTTTTCTTTTAATGTATTTTATTGATTATGCTATTACAGTTGTCCCATTTTCCCCCCTTCATTACCCTCCACCCTGCACACTCCCTCCCACCCACATTCCCCCCTTTAGTTCATGTCCATGTTTTATAAGTTCTTTAGCTTCTACATTTCCCACACTATTCTTGCCCTCCCCCTGTCTATTTTCTACCCACCGTCTGTGCTACTTGTTCTCTGTACCTTGTCCCCCTCTCTCCTCCTCCCTCTCCCCTATTGCTAACCCTCCATGTGATCTCCATTTCTGTGTTTCTGCTCCTTTTGTAGTGGTTTGCTTCAGGTGTGATTAATACCTGTGAGTTTGCTGTCTTTTTACTGTTCATATTTCTTATCTTCTTTTTCTTAGATAAGTCCCTTTAACATTTCATATAATAAGGGCTTGGTGATGATGAACTCCTTGAACTTGACCTTATCTGAGAAGCACTTTATCTTCCCTTCCATTCTAAATGACAGCTTTGCTGGATAGAGCAATCTTGGATGTAGGTCCTTGACTTTCATGACTTGGAATACTTCTTTCCAGCCCCTTCTTGCCTGTAAGGTCTCTTTTGAGAAA
>PVKU01002660.1:0-214701 GCA_004027475.1 Anoura caudifer
CCTCGGTTATTACTACTTAATTAGTTTGCATGTAATATGTTTATGATGATATGAATTATTGACATAAAAAGAAGATACAATATCTGGATCCATTAGGAGAGGCACCTATGCTGTCCAGTCTCATTGGGTCCTGAATATATGTGATTAAATTTCAACTGTGTTCTTGAACTACTCTTTCTTTTGATCATAGGAAGGTAGGCGTGGTTCATCTTTTTTCTTTTATAATTGGTCTCTTTCTCTTAATATCTCTTTTCATCTGATTGTAAATATTCTATTTCTGTTAATTAGATAAATTCCTGCTCCAATATAGTGTATTTGTTTATGAAAACATCAAACAATCTCCCTTATATATCTTTATACATTTCTTTTCTCCTTATAGAAAGTTCATGTTTTCTTTAAGTGTTTTATATCCTCTCCAGTTGCTTATATATATATTTTTCTATAAAACAAGCTTTGCAATGTAATTTGTTCTGTTTAATTTCTTTCATGAAGCCCAGTTTTGAAATCCAGTTAACTTTCCAAGTAAAAGCTGCACTGTATCTTTTATCTGGCAAAGTATCATGATCCTGGGTTTTAGGTAAAATGTAGTTGAAAATGTTTGTTTAGTACAGGGTACACCAAAACAGATTCCCATTTCTCAAAATGCTAACAAAATTCCATGTGCATGATTTTTTTTAATTTTCAAGAAATAAAATTTTGTTCAGATCAGGTAGCTCAGTTATTTGGAGTGTCATCCTGCACACCAAAAGGTTGCAGGTTTGATTCCCTCTCAGGGCACATAACCAGTTGAGGTTTCATCACCATTGGGAGTGCTTATGGGAGGCAACTGAGCTATGATGTTTCTCTCTCTCCCTTCTCCTCTCTCTGAAATCAATAAAAATATATCCTTGGGGAGGACAACAATAAAAAAAATGGAAATAAAATTTAAATTGTCTCTTTATTATACACTTCTCCCAAATCTTATTAATTTGCCGATTATCTCATTGAAAAATATATCCATAAATGAAGAGGAAAATTCAATTAAAGCTCCACTTCTTTGGATATATTTTCTGAATAAAAAAGACAGCTCTTAGGATCTATAGTGTGGGTATTGTTGAAAAACTCTTTTTGTGATGGGAACTGCAAAAATCTGCATGTGTGCAGCCTGTTGTAAAATATTTTTGCATAGGGCCTTGGAGATAACAGAAGGACAGTAGAGCAAAAGTTAGCTCTGATCTTCGCTGGACCATTCAACATCAACTGGCATTGCCAACTGTGAATTATGTGAGGTACAAAGTGCCCGAAGAAGCAGGTGTAGGGGTGCTCACGTCCTAAACCTGTAGCCCTGTTGCAGTCATAGCAGTTCACCGGACAGCACTTCCATCCCCAAAGACTATTCGACCACATTTCCAGAGCTCACTGATATAAAAGACTTAAAAAAATAAAAGAATATACTAATGTTTCCATCCCTATTTCCTCCGACTTCATTATAATCACCTTCTGAGGAAGCACACCTCATTACAAAACCAAATTGCTTGCCTCCCAAGAGCTAGTTTTTAGTCTGGGTGGATTTTACTTATCCTCCAAACAACCAAAAATAATCAAGATGATTGTCTTAGTTTGACAATGTCTGATGGCTTTTGCATAATAAAGTCAGAAAGGTTTTCTTTTTCTGTTTTTTTTTAAGAAAATTTCTTCTGATAAATGAAAACTGTGTATAATTGATGCATACTAAAAAGTTATTAATTCATGTCATATAAATACTTATAAATAGTTGTATTGAAAAGCAGAGTTTCAGTTTATCAGAATTTAGAGATGTTAATAACATCACTTAGAAATTAGCCATGTTTACTTTTGTATTATTTAATCATTTTTTGTCCTTGAAATCACGTCCCTTGATAGATGTTTGCCTAAAATGCGATAGTGTAATTGGTAATGTAAGTTTATATACAAGTCTTAAGGCAGTAAAGTAAATAGTATTTAAAATGTTTCTTTCCAAATTAAAGTAATTATCAAATGCCAGCAAGAATTTCAAACAACTTTTAGGGAGAAAGCCAGCAGAAATGGTGTCCATTAATTTAATGTAGCCTATAGTTTAAATATACATGGGTCAAATTAGCAGTGCTTTTCTGCATTCTAGTCTAATACTGCCTTGTTCAGTCTTCAGAGTCATTCGACTCTGTCTTAGAACCACAGTCTGAACTAATAAGATCCATGACATCACGGAACTTGAAGATTATGAGCTGTAATTCTCAATTCAGATATGCTGGAAATACCTGGAGGAACAGTGTAGTAGGTATTTTTGCATGGTGACACTGGAAGTCTCCTAAGATGAAATTTACCAGAGACAGAGACAAAGACGGAGAGAGCGAGAGAGAGAGAGAGACAGACAGAGACAGAGACAGATTTGTGACAGAGCTAACCTGTGCATTGTAGGATGTTTAGCGGCATTCTAGGCCTCTGTCCACTAGCTCTCTGCACCCCCTGTTCCCCTTTTACCACAGTTACCACAACCCCAAGTGCCTTAAGGTATTGCTAAATATACTGTAGGGCAAACCTGTCCCTGGTTGAGAACCACAGATAGCAGGGAAGGGGAATTTTGAGCATTACAGTGCAATGTTACTCCAGTCGTTGTTTGGATTGGCCTGCTCTGTACCCCCATCAGTCTGACCAGGACCAGGAGTGCCATGTGTACACAGATATGTGATTAGGATGAATTCCATAGGCCCGGTCAGAAGCCTATGATCTCATTGTTGACCCATTCATTGTTTAATGACATGTTACTTCTATGTCTTTGCATGTTTTTCAGTGTTCTTTTTGTGATTGATTTTTAGTTTCATAACATTGTGGTCAGAGAAAATGCCTGATATGATTTCAATCTTCTTAAATTTGTTGAGATTTCTTTTCTGTCCTCAAACGTGGTCTATCCCAGAAAACATTCCATGTGCACTTGAAAAGTAGGTATATTCTGCTGCTTTGGAATGAAATGCTCTGAAGAGATCAATTAAATCCATTTGATCTAGTGTGTCATTTAAGGTCCCTCTCTCTTTGTGGATTTTCTGTCTGGAAGATCTATCCATTGAAGTTAATGGGGTGGTAAAATCCCCAACTATACTGTATTTCTGTCGATCTCTCCTTTTATGTCCATCAAGATTTGTTTTACATATTTAGGTGCTCCTATGTTGAGTGCATAAATGTTTGCTAGGATTATATCCTCTTGATGGATTGTTCCCTTTATGATTATGTAGTGTCCTTTGTCTCTTACAATAGCCCTGGTTTTACAGTCTATTTTGTCAGTTATAAGTACTGCTGCCCCAGCTTTTGTTCCTTTTCCATTTGCATTAAATATCTTTTTCCATCCCTTTACTTTTAGTCTGTATGTATCTTTCAATCTGAGATGGTTCTCTGAGAGGCAGCATATATGTGGTTCTGTTTTCTTATCCATTCAGCTACCCTATATCTTTTGGTTGGAGCATTTAAGTTATTTACATTTAAGGTTATTATTGATAGATACGTATGTAGTGCCATTTTATTGTTAGACTTTTTTCTTCTGTTTTTTTTTTTCTTTCTCTTTTTCTTCCTCTTCTTAAAGCAAGTCCTTTAACATTTGTTGCAGTGCTGTTTGGTGTTAACAAATTCCTATAGCTTTTTCTTGTTTGGGAAGCTCCTTTTTTCTCCATTGATTTTGAATGATAGCCTTGCTGGGTAAAATAGCCTTGGTTGTAGGTCCTTGCTTTTCATTTTCATGAATATTTCACACCATTCCCTTCTGGCCTGACATGTTTCTGTTGAGTGATCTGATGCCAGTCTAACTGGTGCTCCCTTGTAGGTAACTACCTGCTTTTCTCTTGCAGCTCTTAGTATTCTCTCCTCATCTTTAAGCCTTGTCATTTTAATTATGATGTGTCTTGGTGTAGGCCTCTTTGGGTCCAACTTCTTTGGGACTGTAAATTTTCTGGACTTGTGTGACTTTTTCCTTCACCAGATTAGTGAAGTTTTGGGTCATTTTTTCTTCATATAGGTTGCTGCTCTCTTCTGCTAGTATTTCCATGATGCAGGTTTTGTTACACTTCATGTTGTCCAAAATGTTTCTTAACATTCTTAATGTCCTCATTTAAAAAAAAATCTTTTTTCTTTTTGCTACTCTGCCTGGGTGTTTTTTCCTACTGTGTTTTCGAAAACACTGATTCAGTCCTCTGCTTCATCTAACCTACTATTTATTACCTCTGGTGTATTATTATCTCATATATTGCATTCCCTTTTTCTGACTGGTCCTTTTTTTACCATTTCTATGTCTATTTTCATACTGTTGAGTATCCTTCTAATCATCATTCTAAACTATCTGATAAATTGTTTGCCTCCATTTCATCTAGTTCTTCTGGAGAATTCTCTTGTCCATTCATTTGGGGTCTGTTTCTTTGTCTTCCCATTTTGGCTGCTTCTTTGTATTGTCCACCTTGATTGTCAAACTAATCAGCCATCGAACTGATCAGTTATTAATATAATCAAGCTATAATCAGCAGTCTGACTTAAGAACCATAGGGTGGGACAGAGTAATTCCTGTGAGCAGGGCTATTGCTTCCCCTCAGTCTGATACCACTTGAATGGGAGTGTTCTGACTGAGAAAGATGGCTCCTGCCGTATGGGGAATAACTCAGCACAAGGATCCTGGTGGCAGTTCCTTCAGTTCTCTCCCCATAGCCACCAGCCCCAGACTCTCCTCAAGTATCTCTAGTCCACTCTGCTCTCCTTCTGCTGGAGCCTAGGGTAAGTGGATACAAACAAAATTTTGGGCTTTGGTCCTTTAAGAGGTTCTCTGAGTCTCCAGCCATCTCTCCCTGGTAAACAGAAACCCTGCTGCTTTTCACTGCTAGATAGTATCTGGGTTCCTTTCTGGCTCTGGTGCTTTAAGCTGGGGAGCCCAGCTTGGGGTTTAGATCTCACACTTCTCAGGGGGAAGCCCTCCTGGGGTGTTTCAGTATCCCTCTGGTACTTCAGCTGCCATCCATGGGATCCCAGCCAGCCCTCTCACACCTCTTCCATACTCCCTGAATCATGTTATGCTGGAGGGATTTCTTCAGTCTATACGGCTTCTCTCTACTAGTGTTCAGTTGGTTATTCTGGATGATATCTCTACAATTTAGTTGTAATTCCAGAGTGGTCCTGGGAGGAGGTTAATGTAGCTTCCACTTACTCTTCAGTCATCTTAGATTGTGGAAGAAACATTTTAAGATTTCCTTATTAAACAGTAAATGTGCCTTATTTTAAAATACTTTTTCTCATGTTAAAACTATCTTTGTGTATCTGGAATAAAATCACCTGGGATAAGCTCTATTATCCCTTTTACATATTGTTGGGTTCATTTGGCTAATATTTAGTATTGGACTGAGCATCTCAATTTCTTAACAAAATTAGATTGTATGAGAGAGGAGATGAAAACAGGGACTGAAGAATTATCTCCTGAAAGGTGGATCCCTTGTAGTACAGGCTTCTCCCCTCTAGGCCAGTCTTCTAGGAACCCATCTGTATCAATGTGGCAGCTGGCATTGTTGAGAGGCTGAGTTGGCTTCTGTGAATTTTTTTGAAGACTTTTTCAACGCAACTGATGATTCTATAACAGGTGATTTATGAGCGCACCTGCCCACACTGTGCTGAGTGTTCACCACTTTTTGACCAAAAACCACACAACTCCCATAGCCCACCCTGCCTATTCACCTGATCTTGCGTCTGAGCAACTTATTTTTTGTTTGTTTGTCTCCCAGATGAAAAAAGTCCTTAAAGGGAAACATTTTGCCACCATGGAAGAGGTGAAACAAAAACAAAACAAAACAAAACAAAGCAAAACAAAACAAAACAAAACAGAAACTGCAGAAGCACTAAAAGGCACAAAAATTGACAAGTTCAAAAACTTTTTTCAGTAGTGGAAAAACTGTCTTGATAGTTGTATCAAATGGAGAATACTTTGAAGGTGACTGAAGTTTAAACATGTAGGAATATATACACAATGTCTTATAAATAAATTTCCTGTTTTGGGTGGGTCCCCCCCATGTTTTCTTTCTCACACTGTCCTCTTCTGGTTATGGTATCAAATTTATGCCAGCCTTATAAAACTAGATGGTGAGTACTATGCTCATCTTCTCCTGAAATGTTCTATGGGATTCTAATTCTCATCCCTCGAATGTGTAAAAGTGCAGTACTCATCTCTAAATCTGCCCTGCTCCAACATTTTCTCTGTTGAAAACATTTTAAATACCAGTTGAAGTATTTCATAATTCTAAGACCATTTGGAGTTTATTTTTTTCTTAAATCATGTTCGTTAATTTATCTTTTTCTAGGAATTTTACTTTTCATCTAAGATTTTTTAACTTCATGGTTTAATGTTATCAAAATATTTTTCCATCCTTTTAATCCCTGCTACTCAAGGTGTATTCTGCAGATGGACAGCATTAGCATCACCTGAGAGCTTTGTAGAAATGTTCAACCTTGAATTCCACCCCAGACCTACTTAATGAGATCGCTATTGTGAGTTGGATTTTGTCCTCCCAGATTAATATATTGAGGTCCTAAACCTCACTACCTTAGAATGTAATGGCAATTCGATATAGGGCCTTTAAAGAGGTATTTAAGGCAAAATGGGGTCATATAGGTGGGCTCTAATTAAATAAAATTGTTGTCTTATAAGAAGTGGAAGAGATGCTGAGCATCCCTAAGCACAACGGAGAGGCCTCATGAGGACACTGAGCGAAGACAGCCATCTAAAGCCAAGGAATGAGGCCTTCAGAGAAACCAGACCTGCTAGTGCCTTGATCTTGGACTTTCTGGCCTTCAGATCTGTGAGAAAATGAATCTCTGTTGTATAAATCACCTACTCTGTGATATGGCAGTCCTAGACAATAGTCCTAAAGTTATTTGTAGGCACATTGAGTTTGGGGAATCGTTCTTTAATCTCTCCTGCATCTGCCCCAGTAACCACCTCTTCATTATTACTGTGGTTTGCTTGTGCCATGACTGTTTTCTTGATCAGTGTTTCCAGAAATTTATCCATTTTATTAGATTTCAAAAAGAACTAGCTTTTGGCTCTCTTGACCCTCAACATTACTTTTGTTTATTATTTTATTACTTTCTTCTATTACCTTTTCTATTTCTTTTTACTTTGGGCTTAGTCTTTGTTCTCAGGTAGAATTCTTAAGGTCAGTGTAACTGATACTACACAATGGAGCATAATAGTAATTTTTAAATTGAACAGACATGTAGATAACATAGTTATTAGTTAAATATGAGGTGTAGTGCTGCTTTATTACATGAGGAGTATGACTTTGTGTCGTAGTTGTACAGTGGGAAGCCTACAGTTTGTTCAGCATTAATAAGGACATGATACTTCTTATCAAAGAGAACAGAAGGTATGACTTTTCTATACTCTGCATCGATATTCCAGATATTATCGCCAAGTCTTATTGATTTTACTCTTGGAAAATTTCCTATATCTTCCCTTAAAACCTCAGCCCAAAACACTATTAACCCTCAAAAAATAAAAAAGGAAAACACCTACTCTAATATGATTCAACATGGGCTTGGATTGCTTCAATTTAGTCTTCACATACAAGTCAGTGTCATTGAAGAATATGAGGTATCACTGTTTTAAAAAAGTTTAATAATTGATATTGTTTACAGGATAATAACCAAGTTTCTCTCCACATGCTACAGAACTCTATGATCTCACTCATTTAGCCTTGCCAGCCTTGTCTCTTAATACTCTTTCTTTTTCAGTTGTATTTTTCCATTGTCATTTATCCCTCCTATACTTTCTTCCAACTCCACCCACCACCCCCTCCCCCACCCCCTGCAATCACAGCACTGTTGTCTGTGTGTTGTGAGGGTTTCACTTTGTCAGGATGTTGGTTTCATTAAGCTCCCCTGAGGGGCTTCACACAGGCTGACCTCTGGCTTAGTCTTCACCCAGTCATTTCTGACCCTTCCTGGCCCTACCCAAATATCAGGGCCCTGACTTCAGAGACTCATTTAGGCTCCTCAGCTATAATCTTCAGTTGCATTCTAGATTTTTTCATAGCAATTCTCACATTGGCAATTTAATAATTAATTGTGTGATTAGCTATTGAAAGGCTGCCACCCTGGTATCATATACGGTACGCTGGCAGGCAGCAGGTCTGTCTCATTCACCCCTCTCCAACTATTTCAAGCAAGGGAGAGTAAGTAGAGACTGTATGATTTAAAGCAAGTGCAATAAAACTTTTTAGTATATTTCTCACACAACTAACTTTAATAAATTGAATTAAATTATATTTTCTAAAGTTCTAATGAAATTTAGAAAGATGAATAAGTCTGAATATTACACATAATGACTTTCTGCATGATAAACCTTTATTCATATTAGCCCACAAAAGACCTCAGAATAAACCCTTAAAAACTACATTGCAGTGGGATCCAAAGAGCTGTTCTATAACTTCTATAATGTGAATTTGTGCACGCTGTAAATAGGCTATTTTTAGAGAAGTTTTATATTCATGGCAAAGTAGAGCAGAAGACATTCCTGATACCCTGCCTGCTCCCTCATACGTGTAGTCTCTCCCACTATCAAAATCCCTGACCAAAGTGGCACAGTTGTTGTATCTGATGAACCTACATTGACACGTTACGATTACCCAACATTCATACTTTACACTGAGGTTTACTCTTGGTGCTGTGCATTATATGGATATTCACAAATACATAAGGGAATTTATCCGCTATTATAATGTGCATACAGAGCAGTTTTACTGCCCTAGAAGTCCTTATTCCTTGTCTGTACATCACTCCCTCTCCCAGTCCCTAGCCACCACTGCTGATCCTTTCACTGGCTCCATAATTTGCTTTTTTCAGAATGTCATTTTTGGAATCAAAGTATGTGGCTTTTTTCAGCATGTTCTTTTTTTTCATTTAGTAATATACAATTAAGTTTCCTCATATTTTTTGTGGCTTGATATTCATTTCTTTTTAGTACTGAATAATATTCCACTTTCCGAATCTATCACAGTTTATCCATTCCTTTCTGAAGGAAATATTGGTTGTTTTCAAGTTTTGGCAATTATCAATAGTGCTGCTATAAATATTCAAGTGCAAATTTCATGTGGATATACAATTTAAACTTATTTGTTTAAATACCAAGGAATGCAATTGCTGGATCATATGTTAAAAGTATGTTTAATTTTATAAGGAACCACTAGCCTTATAAAGTAGCAGTACTATTTAGTATCCCCACTAAATTGTACGATGTTGCTCCACATCCACACCAGCTTTTGGCGGTATTAATGTTTTGGACTTTGGCCATTCTAATAGGTATACCATGGTATTTCACTAATTTTTTAAATTTTCAATTCCCTGATAATATATGATATTGAATATTTTTATATGCTTATGTATGCTGTATATATCTTTTTTGGTGAGTTGCAAGGTCAGGTCTTTTGCCTAGTTTTTAATTAGGTTGTGTGTTGAATTTTAAGTGTCCTTTGTACAGGTTGGATAACAATCCTTTATCTGATTTTTTGCAAGTATTTTCTCCCAGTGTGTAGCTTGTCTTTTTATTCTCTTAATTGTGTCTTTCACATGACATCATCTAGGAATTCTTCTATATTATCTCCTAGGAGTTTTATAGTTTTGCTTTTATATTTAGGTTTAAGATACATTTTGAGGTGATTTCAGTGAACGGTGTGAGGTCTGTGCCTTTATTCTTTCTGTCTTTTTTTTTCTTTTGCACGTGAGTGTTCAGTTGTTCCTGTACCATCATTGAAAGGACTGTTATTTTTTCCATTGCACTGCCATTGCTTCTTTTTTGAAGATTGGATGTTTGCATGTATGTGGGTCTGTTTCCGAGCCCTCTATTCTGTTCTCTTGATCTATTTGTCTATTTTATTGCTGCCATATTGTCTTGATTACTGTAGCTTTATAATAAATCTTTTTTATTTTTAAAGTATATTTTATTGATTATGCTATTACAGTTTTTCCAATTTTTTCCCCTTTATCCCCCCTCCACCCTGCATCCCCCAACACTCCAGCAAGTAGGGGTTGTCAGCAGTCCAAATTTATTCTCCTTCAAATCTGTGTTGAGTAATCTGGATCTTTGCCTCTTCATATAAACTTTAGAATCAGTTTGTCAACATCCACAAAATAACTTGCTCAGATTGATTGATATTGTGATGAATGTGTAGGTAAGTTGGAAGGAACTGATGTATTGACATTAAGTCTGCTTGTTCATGAGTGTGAAATATCTCTCAATTCATTTAATTTTTATTTCTTTCATCAGAGTTTTGTAGTTTTCCTTGTATAGATCTCCTACCTCATATGCTCTCCTTTTTTCTTTTTCTTTTTTAATGTAGCCTTACTATAGGTTTAATAATTTTATTGGCCTTTGTCAAAGGATCAGCTTTTGGTAGGTGTTTTTTTTTTTTTTAATTGAACTCTTGTTTTTAATTTTGTTGAGCTCTCCTTGAATTTTTTTCTCCTGTTTCCTTTGAAAGAAATTTACTTTTCTTTTTCTATTTTTCTGATATTGAAGCTAAGGAGATTAATTTTACTTTAAAATTTTCATTATTGAAGGATATTTGACATACTATGTTATATTAGTTTCAGATGTACAACATAGTGATTTGATCTTTACATACATTATGAAGTGATCACTACATAAGTCCAGTAACTGTCTGTCACTATACAAAATAATTGTAATATTATTGACTATTTTCTATTTCTGTATATCAAATTCCCACAACTTATTTTATAACTGGAAGTAGATTTATTTTATTTTGTATTTAATTTATTGGGGTGACATTTGTTTATAAACACACAGGTTTCAAGTGTACAACCTTATAATACAGAATCTGTATATTGCATCATGAGTTCCACACCCAAAGTCAAGTCTCCTCCCACCACCATTTACCCTCCTCTTCTACCTCTCTCAGCCCTCCTTCCCCTCCAGTAATTACCATACTACTGCCTGTGTCTGTTTGCTTGCCTTCCTTCCTTCCTTCCTTCCTCCTTCCTTCCTTCCTTCCTTCCCTCCCCTTTTCCTGCAGCCCCGTAACGCCTCCACTGCTCTGATAGCTGCCAGTCTATGCTCTGTATCTATGAGTCTATTTTTATTTTGTTTGTTAGTTTGTTTTGTTCATTAGATTCCACATATAAATGAAATTATGTAGTGCTTGTTTTTCTCTGACTGGCTTATTTCACTTACCATAATACTTTCCAGGTCCATCCATGCTGTTGCAAAAGGTAAGATTTTTTTCCTTTTTTAATATCTGAATAGTATTCCATGGTGTAAATGTACCACTACTTTTTTATCTACTCATCTACTGATGGGCACTTGGGCCTCTTCCAAATCTTGGGTATCGTAAATAATGCTGCAGTGACCATATGGGTGCATATATTCTCTTAAATTAATGTTTCAGGTTGCTTTGGATATATATCCAGAACTGGAATCTCTGAGTCATGAGGAAGTTTTATTTTTAATTTTTTGAGGAAACTCAACACTTTTTCACAATGGCTACACCAATCTTCTTTCCCACCAACAGTGCGTGATGGTTCCCTTTCCTCCACATTTTTGCCAACACTTCTTATTTGCTGATTTATTGATGATATAGCCATTCTGAGAGGCATGAGGTGATACCTCATTTTGGTTTTTGTTTGCATTTCTCTGAGGATTAGTGACATTAAGCATCTTTTCAATGTCTATGGGTCATCTTGTCTGTCTTTTCCAGAGAAAATCATAGTCCAATATTCCTGATGAATATAGATGCTAAAATCCTCAGCAAGGTATTAGCAAACAGAGTCCAGCAATACACTAAAAATATCATACACCATGATCAAGTGGGATCAATTCTGAGTGTGCAAGGTTGGTACAATATTTGTAAATCGATAATCGTGATCCACCACCCAACCAAAATAAACGATAAAAATACACGATCATATCAGTAGTTTCTGAAAAAGCATTTCATAAAATCCAGCACCCATTTATGATGGAAAAAAGACCTTTTAGCAAAGTGGAAATACAGAGAACATGCCTCAACAAAGGCCATAAATGACAAACCTGCAGCTAACATCATACTTAATGGGCAAAAACTGAAAGTATTTCCCTTAAGGTCAGGAACATAACAGGAGTGTCTGCTTTCACCACTCTTATTCAACACAAGACTGGAAGTCCTAGCTACAGCAATCAGACATGACGAAGGAATAAAAGGCATCCAAATTGGAAAGGAAGGTGTAAAACTGTCATTATTTGCAAATGACATGATACTGTGTATAGGAAACCCTAAAGGAGGTAGATTGACTTTCAATCTTTTTTTTTGTATATGCATTTAATGCTAACAATTTGCCTCTAAGCATTGATTTTACTACATCCCTTGTGAAACTGTGTATTTACTTTAATATAGTTCAAAATGCCTTTAATTTGTCTTGAAATTTCTTTTTGACCAATGTGTTCTTTAGAAATATGTTATGAATTTGTGGTGTGAGATTAGATATTGTGTGGTTTCTATTATTTTAAATTGGTTAAGGTTTGTTTTGTGGCCCTGAATGTGGTCTAGCTTGGCGAGTGTTCCCTGTGAGCTCAAGAAGAATGTGTGTCCTGATGCTGGATAAAGTCGTCAATAGATTTCAGTTATGTCCAGTTGATTGATGGTACTGATGGGTTCAAATACATTTACCAATTTTTTGCCTGCTGGGTCTACCTATTTATTATAGAGAAGGGTTGCAATTTATAACTATATGAGTAGATTCATATTTTTCTCCTTCAAGTTTTATAAATTTTGGCTTGACATATTTTGATGCTCTGTTTGATTCATACTCATTAGGGTTTGCTATATCTTCTTGAAGAATCTACCCCTTTGTAATTACATAGTGATTTTCTTTATCCCTGATAACTTTCCTTGCTCTCAAATCTTCTCTGCCTGAAATTCATCTAGTAACTACTGGTTTGTCTTCATTAGTGCTAGCATGGTACATTTTTTACCTCCATTTTTTAATGTATATGTGTCCTTGTATTTAAGCGGTTTTCTTATAAACAACATATACTTGGGTCTTGTTTTTCAAGCCACTAAGACAATCTCTATGTCTTAATTGGTGCATTTTAGACCATTAACATTTAAAATGATTATTTATGTAGTTGTATGAATATCTATCATATTTGTTACAGTTTTCTATTTGTTGCTCTTGTTTTTTGTTATTTTTTTCTTCAACACTTGTGGTTTTGATTTTACATGATTTCATTTTCTTGTTTTTCTTAGCACATTTGTTATATATGGTAACTTAAATAACAAATTATCCTAATTTCACCCTCATGTTTCTGGTATCATGGCTGTGATTCATTTTACTTTTACACAGGCATACATGTACTTAAAGACATTGCTGCTCTTATTCTGAACAAACTATTATCAATTATACATCAATTAGAAATAAGAAAAATAGAAGTTATTATTTTTACCTTCATTTATTTTTTTGTCTGATGTTTTTCCTTTCTTTATGTAGATCTGAGTTTGTGACCTGTATAATTTTCCTTATCTCTAAAGAACTTCTTTTAATATTTCTTGGAAGGTTATCTATAGGTAACAAATTTCATCAGTTTTTGTTTGTCCATGAAAATCTTTATTTGTCCTCACTTTTGAAGGATAAATTTGCAGGGCATAGAATTCTAGATTTGTCCTTTTTTCTCTCAATGCTTCAAATATGTCACTTCACTCTCTTCTTGCTTGCATGAAAATTCAAGTGAAGAAGAGTGAAATGTAATTCTTATCTTTATTCTTCTACAGGAAGGTGGTTTTATTCCCCCACCCATGGTTTCTTTCAAGCTTGTTTATTTACCTTTATTTTTCTAAATTTTAATATTATAGCTTTAAATATTTTTTCTGTGAATTTTTTTCTCCTTCCAGTATTTTAATGATCTGTAGTTGTCCCACAAGTTTTTGGGTATTCTGTTCTGTTTGCTTATCAATTTTTGAAGTTCTACTAAGATATCCTTAAGCTCAGAGATACTTTCTTCAGTCATATCTAGTCTGTGAGTGAGTTTATTAAAAGCGTTCATTTCTAATGAGAAAAAATACAAAAAAAATAGGTGTCTAGGTCTCAAAATAGGGTTATTTTGCTAAATGTTTTTTGAAATATCAAAAATAAATAAAAACATTTATTTCTATTACATTTTCTTTATCTCTAGCATTTATTTTTATTTTTTCTTACAATTCCTATCTCTCTGTTTACATTGCCCATCTGTTCTTGCATGTTGTTATTTTATTCATTAGAGATCTTAACATGTTAATCATAATTGTTTTAAGTTTCTGGTCTGATGATTCCAACATCCCTATTATACCTTAGTCTAGTGTGATACTTGCTCTTTCTGTTGAAACTGTATTTTTTTGCCTTTCAGTATGATGATGGTGATAATGATGATGATGATTGATAATGATGATGATGATTGCTATTGCTATCCAGAACTTGATGTACTAGGTAAAAGGAATTGTGGTGAACAGGCCTTTAGTAATGTGTTAGTAAGGTATAGGGGGAGCAAAAGCGTTCTATAGCTCTATGAACAGGTCTCAGCCTTAGTGAGACTTTGCCTCTGGACTGTAAAGTTCACTAGTGCTTCATAGTAGTCCCCTCCTTCTCCCTTAGGTGGGACTGGATGGCTGAAGTGGACTGGAGTAGGGTATTTCTCTTCTCCCAGGTAGGTTAGGCTCTGAGAACTCCCCTATAGTTTAGGCTCTGGTAAAATAGTTTCTCTTGAGGAACAGCCTATCAGTAAGAATTAAATGCTTTGGTATATTTCAAAATGGAAACTTATCCCCCTTCCCTTGTTGGAAGCAAGAGGAAACTTTGCTCTGGCATCCACAGTGAGAATCTGGTTGAAACCTTGAAGGTAAAACTCCCCAAAGTGTGGTAATTTGATTGGGTCTCCTGGGAGGGTTTAACTCTTAGATTTGTCTACACTGCGCCACCAGCAATTCACCAATCACAGTTCAGGCTTTCCCACCTAGTACCAGTTCCCACAGACTTTTCTGCTAGTGTGCTTCTGATCTGGTTAGTTGTGATTCTCTGTATTTGCCCACTGATCTCTCCAATTTGGGGGACAGCCCTTTTCCCTATGACCTTATTTTTCTGGTAGATCTAAGAGGAGTTGTTGATTTTTCAACTTTTTGCTTTTTAGCTGTTGTTAGGATTGAGTGATCCTACACAACAGGCTCTTTGATTACTGGATCAAATATTGGAAAGCCTTTTAATGTGAATTTTTAAAACTAGATTCGATAATGGTAGACATAGGTGTTCTCTTATATATGCCAGATGCTACTCTCAGAACTTTCACATTTTGCTTAGCACATTTTAACCTTAGAATTACTCTAGGAAATAATTTCTGATATAGATTGTATTTTACAAGTAAAAAATCTTAAGTTTTAGAGGCTAAGATTGTTTCCAAGGCTAAATAGTTTATAAATGATGGCACTAAAATACCAATCCAAGTTGTCTAAATCCGATCTGTTCTCTTAATTCACGTATCAGTATTCCTTCCCTACACAGCAATCGTTTACTCCTCCACCTTTTTCTCCTTTGTAAGTAGCTTAATTTAGTTCAGGAATCTACCTGTCTCAATATAGTCAACTAGTTCAGGAGTCAGTCTCATCCACTCCCAGCTGGAGCTGAACTTCTAACTAATCATAACATTTGTATTCTTGTCTGAAGCTGATTTAGACATGGACGTACTACAAAATTCTAATAAAAAGACATGGGGGAAATTCCAGGAGACCTTTCGAAAAGGTTTCTCTTTTTCTACTGTACATTATTCTGTGTGGATATAGTATCTGGAATTTCTGCACCCATCTTGTGGAATTAAAAGGGTCCATTTTACTCGCTGAGGTTGATAGATTAGTAATGTGGAAGGACGTTGAATGAATCTAATCCTGGAGTCACCTTTGTGAGATGTTTTTGGGTGGGACACTCACATTTTCTAATTCTTGAACACAGTTTGGTAAAGGCTTACTGTAGTTTGCTGTTGGGAGTAGCTAACCTGATATACAAACCAAGAAAACAATAGCAAAAACATAAAATGGTTCTTAAAATCATCATTTATCAAATAGAGAAATTTTCTGCTATAAGGTCAAGAAAATTTGGTTCTTGGAAATAAAAGAAGCGTATAGAGAATTTGAAGCAATATTATAGGGGAAATAATCCATAGTAATTAATATTACATGTGAACTAGTCCTTAATAATTAATAAGACCCAAAACAGGTCAAATTCTTTGTTTCATTTTGTTACTCCAACATTTATAAATCACTGCCTTAAACAAATTATATTTTATTTTTCTGAATTACACCATTCCCCACCAATTTTTCTTTGTCTTGCAATATAATCAATTTCCTACAAAGGAAATTCACCAAAGAATAAAATTAGTTTTAATTACTATATCTCACTAGTTAGACTTAACACATTCTTAATCTGTGTAATTCTAAGATAAATAAATTAGAATTAGGTTTGTTTCAACTAAAACACTTCAGAAACAATTTTAGATATAGACTTGGCTTTTTATTTTAGTTACACGTTAATTTTTCTGTAGTGTAAAACAGCAGGTCGGAAATTTACATGATATACATTTTAAGAATATTTGTTTGTCAAAATTTAGTTTTTAACTCATAAGTATTAACTATTAGATATGAGGCTTGAATTCATGCTTCTTTTAATTATTTCTTGAAAATGAATATAGTAATCAAGTGGAAGTTTCACCTAAATATCCCAGCATAATATACCACCCTTTAGTGTTTGACGCCGATGTGTACTACTAAGTATGAAAATAAAATTGCCATTTCCAAGATATTATCGGTCCCTGCCCTTTGTAACAAGGTTTTAAAAATGCATTTCCTAGAGACTCTTACTCACTTATTTTCTTAGATTTTTTTTTTTTTTAACCATAGACCCAGTGATTCCCTCTGATAGCCTTTCCTCATTTTATTTTCAATAATGACTCTTTGGGGAGCAATGCTACGGGGAGTGAAATTGATCACCCATCACTGCTTCTGATGTGCTGTTTAACCAAGCTGGTGAACCATAGACTGTCATCATGGAGGGTATCAAATCAACTGTGTGCGCCATGCCGCCTGCACTCCTGCACACCTGACGATAACGAGAATCCCATTAGTGTATTAGGCAGCCCAAGGAGCTGCCAAGGAAATTTCAGACAGCAATGTTTTATGTAATCCTGGGTAATCTAGGTCACTAAAGAAGTTGAAAAATAGTGTCCCAAGAATGCAACTTCTGATTTAGACCATATACATTCAAAAGGAATTTTAGCATTTCAATTACGTTAGGCAAAGAAGAGTGTTTCCATTTTGAACTACATGGTGCCTTTTCAGAAGATTTGTAATTATCAGTAGCAGTGCTTTGTCTTTCAAGTCACTTCCCCCAAATTGAGCTGTTTTGTTCACTTTATTCTAAAATTCTCTTTTTTGACCACATGTCCTTGTCTTGTTCATTTAGCACTTGGGGACTATTTGAAAGGCAAATATTAAATTGTTATATTTATTGGTTGTCTTGTTTTCTCCATATATATACTGAGTATGATTTTTTAAATTTAATTTTCATTGTATTTTTTTCCATTACCATCTAGTCCTCCTATGCTCCCTTCCCCCCCAGCAATAAACACACTGATGTCCATGCCCATGAGTCCTTTTTCCATGAGAGACTGGGTATGATTTTTTTTTAACTTTAAAACTAGACATCAATTAGCAAAATGCACCTTTCACATCCTGGAAAAACCTAGTAACAAAACTACATTTTTGTACTAAACAAATTATTTACTATATATATAAAAATATCCAAAGGTTAAAATGCCCTGAAATTTTCTGAGAACACCTATAGCATTGCTGATATATGTAATAAAATAATTATTATATGTTAATATGGAGTATAATATGGAGAATTTTTCTGAATCTTTTTTAGAAAAACCAAGCAGGAGAATTTTTATTAAAAGCTAAAATATAGTTTTTATTTGAAAATAACATGAGCCTAGCATTTTAAAGTAATACACTGTCTTAACGTATCTTATACTTAGTTGAACTGAAAAAAAAAGCTTTTGCATTTCCCTGTCAAAATCGATCATTTTCTTCTCCTTGACAAGGCCTCTGTTTTTATCCTTTCCAACTTGTGTTCTTGTTTTAAAGAGAGTGCAGGATCATAATATATAATACAAATTTTAATGGGAAGATCAAATAAATGAAAAATTACTCCATGCACTAATTATTTTACTTTCTTGCAGAAATTTTATAACATACTGTATAAAATTGCCAGCATATTTCACAAGAATTTTCCTTGTTCTTGGTTGTATTAAATTTAAAAAACAGTTTGTGTATAAAAATATAAAAGAAACATAATGGGATAGACAGAAAGCAACTTATTGGAGCGTCTTTGCTTGATAAGTGTGTTTAGACATTGATGACGTTAGAGCTTTTGAAGTCGCTGCAGGCGGAACTGCACTAAACCTTTCAGATAGTCTTTTAACTTTATATGTGCATTATGTGAGATAGCTTAATGAAGAAGGAGGGAATATAAGAAAGAATAATACGCACTTTAATAAATCATATATCCTTGTGCTATTTAAATGTTTCTTCAAGGTTGATTGAAACTTTAACCTCAGTCTCAATAAAAAAGAAAAGCTTCAAATTTGCCAGACCTTGAATTTTTACAACACTATGTTGAATTATGCAGTGATCAGTCAATTATTCATCTCCCTCAGCCTGAGATAGCTGTGCTTTGAAAAGCATGCAAAAATGGGGCTACAGAATGTGATGCTGTGTCAACACATTTCACTTAGGATTGCTTACAAGACAAATTTTTGTTTCAACATTGATTCTAGTTTTCTTGATGTTTGCTTCTAATAAGGTACCTGTTACAAATCAATTTCAGTTTGCATGCTTTAGTTTCTGATTCAGGATGATACACTGCCAAAATGACATTACTGTCTTTTTCATAGATTTCTACACCCGTATGAGAAATAGAGATCTTTCATATTTCAAGGTAATCTTAACACAGTACTGCGAAACAAACCTACTTTTCTGCTAATGGAACAAGCAAGAATGGATGAACTAGTTCTAAACTCCAGAATAGATTTATCTGCAATAGTTGGAATTCTTAAGATAATATTTTATCAAGGAAATAAATAGAAAGAGAGATGCAGAAATAGAAGGGTGCTGGCCTCTAACAAACACATTGACAAAGGAAGGATTCTGTCGGGAAAGCAAACGAAGAGAGAAGCCTCACACAGTAATCAGGGATGCGGGCTTTGGGATTTGAGTCCCAGGTGGAATCATGATTTACCAGCTCTTTAAGCCAGGGTAAGGGGAAGGTCAGGAGATTTACCTCTCTGAGCCTCAGATTCCTCACTGTTATAGCAGGGGAAAAACATTTACTTCATAGGCCAGTTATGCTGATTATCTAACAGAATGTATGCTGGATATTTAAAACATAATAATTGGCCCAAGTTGGGTGCTTAAAAAATTGTACATATTTATATTAACTAATGGTCAGAACTGAAAAGGGAGATTCCCAGAGATGTTTGGACCCCAGGATACACATTTTTCTAAAACTCTTAAATCTGATAAAATACTCTGTCTTAAATGGTTAATGAATACTAGACACAGTGCTCTGTCAAAAAATCTGTTAGCATGTTTACATTTAATTGGAACTATGTGGAGCGGAAAGGGGTATCTTTTATTAGTTACTTGCTCTGATTACCCATAATGTCAGCATTGACTGTATCACATTCCCTGTCAATGCCGTTATCTTGCTCTGTTTTTATAGGATCTTTCCAGCACAACTAGAACATTCAGAGACCCACCATAAATTATGATGATCAAATCAGAGTTGGTTTCTCTTCAAAGTGAATGTATCCCAGCAGCTCAAGACTGACAATGAAATCATCCCGTGTGTTCAAGGCCAGCTGGCGGAGCAGGACTGAAAATTGGGGCCCTATTCAGTCCCCGTGCGCTGTGTACATGGTTTGAGTTTTCACATTAAAGACTTAAGAAGCTTGAGATTTTTGTTGTTGTTGTTCAAAGGCAACACTATAAAGGTATACATTGTCAAAATGTTTATGTTGGCAATCTAATATACAACTTATTTCAAATTTAGCAATGAAAAATAAACAATGTAAACTATTAAAAGTATTGAATTGCTACCTTTAATAAATCAAATTAACCACTGTGTTTTTTAAAGAAAATATAATTATATCTGAGAACTATGGAATTAAATTTATTACAAACCAGTTTTACAAAATGTATGACATTAAATACTTGAGATATATAATTATTTCTTGTTAAATAGTTCTCAGAATAAACTAAACCGATTTTAATTAGTAGAAAAAGTTGCAAATGTACATCATAGTCCATATAGAAAAAACAAAATCAAGTGGAGTTTGTTTTTTTGTTGTTGTTGTCATGGTTTTTTTGTTTTGTTTTGTTTTGTTTGCTGTACAAGATATAGGCTTGCATGCATCATTGCTTTCCAAGGTGTAATTCTCCCTTGCTAGAAACTCTGAGTCAAACTCAGTGGAGCAGGGGTTAATGAAATGAGGATCAAATGAATTTGAGCATATGCTCCATTAATTCCAAAAAACTCCCCATGTCGTTTATTTAAATAACAACTCAGAAAATTTAAAACTGAAATAAACTTAATGACCACTGACCTCTTTCATAGGCCAGTGTTTACTGAGATTTTCCCAACTTCAAGAAATAGTAATTTTAAGTGAATGCTCTTGCAGTGTTTAAAGTTTTGAAAGGATAAATGTGTTCCTTTTGCATTATCCAGAATTCTCTCTGGAGAAAAATCCAATATGTTGAGGGAGCACAGCATCGTAAGCAAACAAACAGGTTTGGGAACCAAAGATTTATATTCAGGCTCTGTCACTTGCAAACCTATGCATGACTGTGACCAAACAAACGTTCATCTTCTAGATATCAGTTTGCTAATTCAAAAATGGTGTTGATCATACTTACCTCAAATGGTTATCCTAGGATGAAATGAGGGACAGATTATAAAATACACCTTATGTTCCTTGGCAGATGATAAATGCTCAACCATGGTATTTACTGGCCTATCATGATGGCCTGAAAATAAAAGGGAGAAATTATTGTTTTTTAGAAATCTTCCAAACTGCTCTACAAACCTATTGTGTTTCTAATATTCAACACTTTTGACCAGTTCATTGTGTTATTTAAATTAACATATGTTCTCTATCCTCTATGTTGTTTCCTTTTAACCTTCCCTCTTTATTTTGTTAATGTTCTGTCTATCTATCATAAACATACATATACAAGTTTACATCATCTTTCACTTTGAAAAAAATGATTCATTATATGTTCTTCAAATTGCTATTTTTTTAATGGGGCTGTATGTCAGATTCATCTGTGGAGATGTCCAAAAAATACAGATAAATGGTCCCCATGCTAGACTTGAGTCAGAATTCCCAGACGTGGGGCATAGGAACAATTATTTAAAATTTTAAACAGATAGTTTCCTAGGTTATGCTGATACATTAAGAATCACTGAAGTAGAATATTTTATGCTTTTTTTTTTATGTAGTGCTGCTGATATATGAAGCCCAGCAAATAGTCAGGGACAAAGAGTAAAATATACACAATTTATTAGAAGGGATAGTTTTATTTCTGCATTTATTTATTAATGTCTTATCTTGTTCCTAAAAATTAATCAATCCCGTTTAAAAGAGATAGGTACATTTGAATGCCAAATAGAATAAGTGAAGATAGAGTAAGACCAAGGATAGAAAGTAAAAATGAATTTGGGCTGAAGGTTAGTATAATATATTCAATGCATAAAGACATATGTACTTGCTTAATATAGGTCACAAATTTTATTTTCAGCTTTGTCCAGCCAAAGCAAATAAAGGAAAATGAGCATTTGCAATGTTTATGTAGTATGTAACATAAAACTAAGCCAATAAATGAGAAAGCATAATTATTTGTGCTAGGGAGACCAAAGATAAACATTTTCAGTTTGCAGATGATACTAGGTCCAAATAATCGGACATATTTGACTTGTATATTTTTTTGGAGCAGGAAAATATAAAACTTCTAGAAAGACAAAAAGTTTACATCTTTATGTAGTGCAAAGATCTTATAAATCAAGTCTCTGCCCACATATCAGTCAGAAAGGTACCTTCAACTCTGGTGTCATATATATAATCTTGTAATTCTAAGGAGAAAACTTCTGAACATGGTTCTGTAAATTGTAAAGCTAATCTTAAATATCTTAGAACACCTAGATTTATTTTTTTTTCTAGGAAAGCATTTTGGTCTTGCAATGAGTTACTACCTTCCCTCTAATCATACCAGAGGTAATAGCATGCTTGCTAAAAGGGCTTCTTCTATTAAAGCTACGGCAAGTGATGAGACCATTATAATTTAGGGTGTGTTTCATCCTTTTGTAAGAGGTAATTCCACAGGAGATGACTGTAATAGATACAGTATGCCATGATGTAGTATACAATGATAGAGTGTAATATAGCATTGTATGACTGTAGACCTTAGAATGACAGTCCCCGGCCAAACAACTTAAGACGATCAATTTGATTTACACATAAGGCTGATGCAAACCATGGCGCATGAACATCCTGAAACCCATTTAGTCCTACATGTAGTGATGGAGGCCTGGAAAATAGTCATTTTCTTTCCATCTTTTCTTGCTGTTCAATTTTGGTTGAGTGCCATATAATGTACTGAAATAAACTGTCAACATGCACTGCTGTTGCTCACTGGCAAAAAGCTCTGCAGCTCTTTGGATGGTTGACAAAGTGTCTATGGCATCAACACAGAATCTTTATAAGTATAAAATTAGATGTATATCATGCTATAGTAAGATGCTGCTTTGCTGATAACAATGCCATACATATATACTTTTACACCTATGATTTTATTTAAATTCAATTCAACACATATTTATTGGGCAGTTTATGCTTGAGTGCTATGCTGAGTGCTAAGGATGCAAGGATGAATAATACATGGTCCTGCACTTGAGGAAATCACAATATAGTGGGTAATACAGCTGTAAAACCAAATAAATTATAATAAAATATGATAAATACATTAGAACAAGAAGGAAATGTGCTCTGGGAGCTCAGAGGAAAGAACCCTCCCAGGAGAGCTGCTGAAGAGGGGACACCTAACCTGGGTCTTCCAAGAAGGAGAGGTTTTTTTTTTCCTGTTTTAAGCAGTAGGAAAAACACTTACATAAGTCCCGAAACAGAGCAGTTCTGAAATGTCACGCTACTTTGACACGTACAGCGGAGTGGGGACATAGGAGCTTAGCATAGGAAAAGAACATGGGTGAAGGGTACAATGAGTGGAAAGAGAAGCTGTGCTGTTATGGATGGACAGAGGGTGCACGCTGTGAGTGACTTTGCAGGCCAGGATCCCGAATGGGGATTTTATTTGTAGCCACCAGATAGGCAAGTGCGGTTTTAATGTAGAGAAGAAACAGAATCATTTGCTTAAAGATAATCATCCTGCTGAAAGGATTAGAGAAAGGCCATGACAGGAGACTGCTGCTATGATTTGAGAAAATGATGAGGAGAGACTTGAAATAAGACCATGACAGTGAAGATAAGAGTGGAAGCCAGACTTGAGAGACATTTTTAAAGAAAAATCAAAAAGATTTGGCGACTAATTAAATTTGAGTCAGTGAGAGTGGGCAACGTCCAAAGGATAATCAGAGTTTTCATCTTTGAAGAATATAAAATGAATGCTGACCTTCTTGACTAAAGGAAAAGACATCAGTCAGAGTGTATTTTCAAAATATTAAATTTAATTCAGTTTTGTGCCTGCTCCATTTAAGGCACTTGCAAGATATACATGTAGTTTGTTGGTTAAGCATTGGAAGTATAGCCTGGTTCTCAGGAGGACAATTTTGGCTGGAGGTAGGGACTGAAGATTTATCTGCTTGTGGTGTGTAGTTTAGGTTATAGGTATGGATCAAGTCCTGTGACAGCTGCCCCTTAGGTACCTCCTCATATACTCGTACTTACCTGTCTCTGGGACTCTCAGCTCTTCACCACCATTGCCATCCAAGCCACTGCTACAGTGATCAGTGTTGTATGGACTCTGACCGTGTTTGTGCAGAGGCACCTCAGACCCACACCTTGTACCTTCTCCCTCCCACCTCAGTACACCCCCCTTTGCCACTGTGATGTGATATGTGAGGGGTCTTCTTGGCATCTTTGCATGCACAAACTAGAAGTGGAGGGGACTTAATGTGCTGTGTGGTGATCAATGGAAATCAAGAGCCAGCAGACAAATTATTTTCTCTTCCTCCTGCAAATGGCCTTCTATTTGTTCATGCCGACTCTAACAACATGGTCTTAGGTAATCTAGCAATGAGTTAAATTTGATAATAAAAGGTGTTTCCAGCATAGATGCAAACTCTTCATCCTATTTTTCCATCCTTCCTTAAGTCACTCCTCCTTCATCTCATTCTTGCTTTTTAGGATTCTGTGTCCTAATAAAACAGTGTTAGAAATGTGTGAGAAATAGAGGTGGGAGGAACCAGATGATCTGATCCAAGCACCTTTATTTGATGCTGTGCTTATGGTGGGCTGAGTCGGGATTGACTGTAGCATGGAGGGAAGGCAAGGGGTTTTTAAAAGAAAAAGTGCGGGGTTTGTGAGGGGTTAGGGGAGGAGTTAGTCTCTTGTTCTTCCAGGCAGGTGCCTCAGGGTTCCAGAATGTGAGCTGGGACAAAAGGTGAGGTAAAGAGCTGGGCTGTTCCCCGGTACAAGAGGTTCAGCCTGACCACCGGCCATTGTGGCTTGTGCCAGATGTCTATTGTAAGCGGTGGGAGAGAGTTTCAATTAAGTGTCAGACTATCAATTGAGTTGGGACAACTGAGTCATGAGCAGTCCAGTGGGTTGGAAAACTGGCCTGACTGGGTCATGAGCAGTCTGGTGGGCTGGGATCTGGTTTGACCCTTTCAAACAGCACTTAAGACTATCAAGGCATGCTCTTTGCAGAAATGAGATTATCACACTGGGAAAGGTGTAATTTTTCTGGGACCAAATGGGAGAGGCAAACCACTGAGTAATTTGAACATGTAAAGTTTAATCAAAGTAATTATTATAACAGGGACTTAGAGTAATAAAGTATTGATAAGGAAGAAGTAAAGAGAGTTCTCACAAATATAGGAATAGCAGATATAAAAAGGAACTACTCAAAGGTGAGGTCCTTTAGGCTGAGATCAAAATCCTGTGGAGCAGGCACAGCACTGGTTGATTGGATAGCAGAGAAGTTGCCATGGTGCCATACTAGTGGAATGTTCCAGAAATATGTCCTCGAGGGTGCTGGAAAAAGCTGTACACAGGGAGGTGTCTCATCCGAGGCACCCCAATACAAAACCACCCAGATGGGTTGCTGAGGAAAGTTGCTGGCTGGGGGGTGTTGCCAGGCACCATGTGCCACAGACATGGACACTGCTTCTAGAAGGCTTCAGTGCTGTGGAACTTTGGTGCTAAAGACCTGCATGCATCGTAGGAGGCTGCCAGGAAAAAGCCCACCCTGCAGGCCCTTCTGAAATGTCATTCCAGCATCTTCTACTGACAAAGCTTAAAAGTATAACAGTTGGCAAAGGAAAAATATTTGAAGGGCTCAAATCCATTTTCACTGAGGAGACACAAAGGGTAGAAGGTAAACACCAATAAATTGATTCCTGGCACACAGACTAAGATAACCACCTTAGAAGAGTATCATAAGTAAGAACATGAGACAACAAAAAATATAGCCAGGTGGATCATGGCATTGTAAAAGTATGTAGAGAATGATGAGCCACCGTAAAAGAAATGTGGAGAGAAGGGTGCTAGGAAACTGAAGGAGATCAGTCTTGAGAAATGGGATGTAACAGTTTAGTCACTTTGGAGAAGTGAAGAAGGATGAAGACAGAGTGAAAGCCCTTGACTTTGTAAATGTGTAGGTTATCAATGACATCAACAAGTGATGTGTCAGTAAATGATTTAAGGAAGAAGCCAGAATGAGATGGAATGATGAGTACTTGGATATCACAGAAGTGGAGATACTCAAGAGATTGGGGACAAAGGGGAAGTTCAGTAATATGAATGATAAGTGATAGAAAGCACTTCTGTTTTATTATTGTTGCCATTTATTAAATTAAAAAACAGCTTTGGCATATTTGTGAAAAGAGAAGAAAGGCATGAAGAAATCAAAGTTGGAGCAGTGAGAACCTCATGTAGAGGAAATGGCAAAACCTTAAATGGAAAAGGAATCTACCCTTCATGACAGCATGGATGGAACTGGAAAGCATTATGCTAAGGGAAATAAGCCAGTCGGTGAAAGACAAATACCATATGATCTCACCTTTAACAGGAACATAATCAACAAAAGAAACAAACAAGCCAAATATAACCTAAGACACTGAAATTGAGAACAGGCTGACAGTCACCAGAGGGGAGAGGGGAGGGAATTTCAGGGGAAAAGGGGAAGGGTTTACAGGAACAAGTATAAAGAACACATGGACAATAACAGGGGTGGGGGTAGAAATGGGAGGGAGATGGGGAGGGCTGGGGGATGGGCAGAGATAGGGGTAAAAGGCAGAAGACTGTATTTGAACAATAATTAAAATTTTAAAAAATACTTAAGGAATCCCTTCTCTGAGAAAACATGGAAAGGGAGGGTGATAAGGGTGCACTACACTGAAGGGCTGAGCCTATGGAAAAAGCTCAGGGCTGTAGTTAGAAGACCTGGGACATGACTGTTTGCCTTCCTAGTAATGGACAGTGGACCCTAGACAAGTCACACTTTTACTGTGTCTCAGTTTTCTACATGTTAAAGGTATGTAGATTTGTGATATGAACCCAATACTCTCTAGCATCCTCTTGAGAACTATTGTTCCATAGCCATGTTAGACCCTCAATTTTATAGTTGGAAAATAAAAAGCCAAAGGATAATTATTTGCCCCAGCTTATCCTGAAAGCCAGTGATAAATTTGAGAGACGCATACAGAACTGGAGCATTGAGACACAAAGTGCACAAAATGTTTTGTTCAAAATCAATTTTATGTGAAGCGCCTGAACAATCCAACACATGAAATGTTAGAATAGTGCATTAAATATGTCTGTAAGGCAGAAATGTAACACCACTGGAATACAGTCTAGCATAATGACAGCCTACTCAGTAAATATGATATACACGTGGAATACAAACCAGGTTGGCAGGATTTATACCAGGGATAAGAAAGGGGGAAGAGAATCAAAAGGAACTTACAAGTTTCTGAGGCAACTGTAACCAATCCTTAGAAATAATAATTTCAGCACTTTCATAGTTAATAGTAATGCACAGGGACTCTTACGGAATTTCCTCTTTCAGCCTCTGCATATGATGTGCAAAGATGCTCAAATTCTGGGCTTTTCAAACCTTACTGGGCAAACAAGTCACCTACAAATCTAATCAAACATGTGGATTCTGATTCAGTAGGCCTGAGCTAGGCGTGGGGCCTCAGATTTTGCCATTCTCACAAGCTCCAGCAGACAGACCCCGCGTTGAATAGCAAGGGTCTAAGGAATGACAGTTGGCCAAATTGAAGCGACAATAAGGAATACATGGAAAACAACCAAAAAAACATACAAAGAGCATTGAAAAAATTCCTAAGGCATACACTAATCTCAGAGGCTCAAAGGAGATTTTTTTAAATGCATGGTTTATATTTCAGCATTGGTTTTCAAATCTTTCTTATAGTTGCCTTTAAAAATATTAATAGCTGTTTGAAGCAGATTCATGAACATAAGTGACCATCTAGATAAGTCTTTCACATAACTTTGCAAATCAACTGATATCAGATAAACCTAAATGACTAAAAGAAAGAGGATTCTGAGCGACTATTACAGACTGAAGATGACTAAGGAGAAATAATTAAATGTATTGTGGGAATCTTGAACAGAAAAAGACATAAATAGAAGAAATTCTGAATTTCACATAAAGATTATAGATTATATAATAATATTGTAACAATGGTAGTTTTCTAATAGAAAAAAATTATACTGTGTATATTCAAAAGGGTATTAGAGGAAGTGGTGTGGGGGAAATAACACAACTGTACAATTTGTGAGTTTTCTTTAAGTGTCAAATTAGTTCAAATTTAAAAGTTTATTTTTAGAGACACCAAATTTCTGCCCTGACTGGTGTGACTCAGTGGTTGGGCATCATCCCTCACACCGAAAGGTCAGTAGTTCAGTTCCCAGTCAGAGCACATGTCTGAGTTTCGGGCCAGGTCCCCAGCTGGGGCATGCAAAAGGCAACCGATTGATGGTTTTCTTGCACATTGATGTTTCTCTCCTTTTCTTCCTCCCTCCATCTCTAAAAATAAATAAGTAAAACATTTTTAAAAATTAATAAAAAATTTAAAACCAAATCCCTGTGCCCTCTTCTAGACCTATGCAACCAGAATCTTTAGAAGGAGATGAGGAGATGAGGAATGTGAATTTTCAACACATTTCCAGGCAATACTTTCCCACTAAAGTGTAAGAACAACTTACAACATAGCTTCTCCTGAATGGGTCTTGCTGTAATCCTACCTATAAGGTAGGGAGGGGAATGGGCAGTTACAGAAGAAACAGCTAATCCAGCATCTTGGTTCTGCACTGCAGACTGTGTCCCGTCCTTTCATTTTAGGTGTGCGCCCACCTCCTCCTCTGCTGTACTGGTGCCATATTCTAAAGCAGTCTCACATATGCTAGGACTAAAGATTTTACCTTGTCAGAATCTATTTGATATTTTGTTAACTTACATAAAAGCCTGCCTGCAATTTTATAGGAAGTTGAAATCTGCTTTAGAGTATATTGAGACTCTAAAATATACTCTTAAAAGATTGCAATACAGGAAGCCTGTGTGTTGAAAAGAAATGTTGGCTTTTCTGAAGTTGGATCCAAACCAATCACAAATCTAATGCTTAACACTGCTATGTCAGTCATTTGCCTCAGTGCTGTGCCATTCATACTGTTAAATGAACATTTTCATTTCCCAGAGGAGTGATCTGCTGTCCATCCTTATAATACGGAGCATGGTTTCCGAGCTATTTACATCAGCACTGCTACCTTGCAATGGACCTATTTTACTCGTTTACATAAAATGAAGGATGCTTTTAAATCAACTAGAAAAGAACAAATCAACGTGCTGCTTGCGATGAATCAGAGAGATTGTGTGACAATGAGAAGATGCATCAGGCGTAAGAGGAATATTATGGACACCAACTTTAATAATGTATAGTATACATTTAAACAGCCTTATTTGGAAAAGATCCACATTGACTATGCATCCAAAGGGTGATTTAGAGGAATTTTTCTTGTGCATTATGATTATGTGACTAGAAGCAGGAAACGATATTTGTAGTTTCAATCACCTAATGAGGTCTGTCCTAAAATGTAGATCTTTTAAAGTGCACTTTTTGGAGAGATATTTATATGAATTTTTATGAGCTTTAATGTGTAGGTTTAGAAGCTAGATTTTTTTTTCAAATGAAGGATATTGAGTAGTTTTGTGTAAATTATCTTCCTTTTTCACTCAATAAATATCTTAAAAAAGTGACAAATTTGTAAATAGAAAGGAATGGATTTCCCTCATTGTTTTTCTATGGCTACTGAGCAGAAACCAATCTTATAACAAGTGAAAATTACTCTGAGAAATGTTTTGAAATCAAATTTCCCCAAAGCAGGAGAAAAGTACTTGCATGGAGTCAATCATTCCTACAAGCATAGATTAAATATGAAGATGCTAAATAATTGGTTCCTCATGTATTTTATTTTTATTCACCATATTGGCTTACCGAATGAAACAAAAACTGGGAAGAGTCTGTGCGAATATATAGACATGCCCACTGCAAACACACACGGAGGTACTACAGTGAGAGCTTTAACATATCCTCATTATTCAGGTAAAGAACAAGCTAAATAGCGGCGCCAACACGCTGTAAATCCTTAAGGCTGACAGAGAGGCGGTTATGACAGCCTTCGCATTATCTTATTGCGGAATCGAGGCAGTAGTCACAGCTGGCTCATATGTCAAAATGTGTCAGGACTTAAATGGTAAAACAGGAGTGCAACAGCAATTGGCTTTTCAATCAATAACACAATCAATATATTTCACAGATATTTTCCCATATCTAAATTACTTTGCAGAGATGAGGGAGCCCAACCGAGTGTTTATAAATCAATACAACACACAGCTAAAGGACATCTGCTCCTGTTCTTATACTTCAAGGTGCTGTTTGCCTTTTCTTTCCAACTCTCTTCTTATTTAAAAATGTACTTTTGAGGACAAACAGCCCTCTTGTGCACACAAATCAGCTTCCTGCTGCATTTTGTGCACAGGAGGTTTTTTAATAATTCCGTGCTTGAGCATTCAACTAAGTGGAAGGAGAGGTTTTCTTAGCTCAGAATGCTTTGACTGTTCGAATTAATAAAGTAGCTTTCAAATTTCAAGTAATATATGCTACATAAACTTCAAATAAATAATATCAAAGTACAGCATCCAGACTCACGAGTTGAAATAATAACCCAGGGCATTATTTTTTTCCTCACGTGGAACAATATTCTTGCTGAAAATTGTATATTGTATTTGTACAGATATGTCACAAATGAGACAAATGCTGTCCTCTACAAATCCATCCCCTTTGCAGAAAGATATGACGGGGACAAAAAAAATCTACAATTTAATGCAAAACTCTAATACTGACATATAATTTTATTTCCATCCTGTATATCAGAATGAGGTGAAGTGTGAAGTATGGTTTAACGAAAGCTGTGGTATTTTGAGTTAAAACTGCCGTATCTATCACTGGCCTCTATAACACAAAGTAATAGTATGTTTCACACTGTCAGTGCTTCTTTAAAAAGAGAAGGCCATGTTGTGGTACAAGTGGAATGCAAATTAAATAATCAATCCATGTACTTTTCCTAAGCTTGTGTTGCTGAGAGAAACATTTTCTAAGTAGCTTACACAGAAACACAGGAGGTTGAGGCATTAATTACTTCTATGTGATTTAGGGACATGAGTCCAAAATGGGGCGTGGAATGGAAGATGCTACTCAAATCCAAGCTCATTTGTGGGGTTTTTTTTTCTGTATATTTGTAAGTAAGAGTATTTGCTGCTTATTACATTGATTAGATTGACTGGTTGGCCTATCAAGTGGGCAATGCTTTATGAATGTGTGCCTTGACTGATATGACTTGTGCTATCAAAATTTCATGTCTTTTTTTTTTTTCAATCTGCTGCAAAACCCTTCAATTAGTGAACCTCCTGAATTTGCCATTCTGGCAAGGACTGTTTGAAATCCAGCCCTTTTGTGAAGCCTAGCTCATCCTCCAATCAGAATAGGTACATCTCTTCCAAGTCTGTTCATCATGTTTCTCATGATGCTATGAAGCAACTTAAGTGCTGCCTTTTGCTTTTGTAATCATTTATGAATGATTGCTTCCCCAAAGAATACATTATAAAACTTGAGAGTTTGGGACTTGCTTTGGTCACTTTTTGATTTTCTACTTCTGATCAAAATATTGAAATGCTTCATTTATTTTTCTTTAAGGAAGTATGTGTTCAAGGTATTTAAAATCATTTATAGGAAACAATACAAATGGATGTTAAGCTCCTAAGAAAAATTAAATCTGATTCATTTTCTTCACAGAAATACTCATGAGCGCCTCCTTTTATAATAGGCATTGGGATATAGCACTGACCAAAACAGACAGAAATCGCCACCTACATTTTATTTACATTTGTGCAGTAATGAAAAAAAGTGAAGTAAGCCATGGTGTATATCATTTCTATACAGAATTTTTAAACATTTAAGAAAAAATTTAAGGCTCACATATTGTCACAATTTTTTCATGATTACTTCCTATGTCATAATTGGTACATACTTAAAAAAATTATTCCTTGTTTACCTAAAATTCAAATTTAACTAGGTGTTCTGTATTTTTTTGGGAACCCTAACTTAAATGCTATTTAATAAATTGATAGTAAATAATTTACTATATTAAATGTGTTAATATACTATTATTATGCAGACACTAAAATTTGTGTTATTTTTATTTATTTTAAAATATTTTTAAAATTACATTTGACATACAATATTATATTAATTTCAAGTATGTGACATAGTGATTAGACATTTATATTACCTGTAAAGTAATCACCCCAATAGCTGTGGAACCTATCTGATACCATACACAGTTGTTACAGTATTAGTGACTATATTCCCTGTTCTATACATTACATTCCTATTACAGTTTTTATAAATGGCAATTTAAACATCTTACTCCTTTTCCCCTTTTCACTCATCCCACCAATCCCCCTGCATCTGGCAAACATCAAAATGTTATCTGTATCTATGAGTTTATTTCTGTTTTATTTGTTTATTTTGTTTGTTAAATTCAATGTATAAGTAAAATTATATGGTATTTATCTTTCTTTATGTCACTTATTTCACTTAGCATAACACCCTCTAGGTTCATCTTTGATGTTGTGGATGACAAGATTTCATGCCTTTTTATAGCTGAGTAGTATTCTATTGTATATATGTACCATGTCTTCTTTTTCCAATCATCTATCAATGGAAACTTAGGTTGCTTCCATATCTTGGCTATTGTAAATAATGCTGCAATAAACATAAGGATGCATATGTCTTTTCGAATTCATGTTTAGGGTTTCTTCAGATAAATACCAAGAAATGGAATTGCTGAGTCCCAATTTGTCTCTTGTTATAGATTTTGGTTTAAAGTCTATTTTATCTTACATAAGTACTGCTTGCCACCCCTGTTGTCTTTTCATTTCCTCTGCATAAAATAACTCTTTCCATCCCTTCATTTTTGGTCTGTGTGTATCTTTCAATCTGCAGTAGGTTTCTTGTAGGCAGCATATTTGTGTCTTTTTTCTTATCCATTCAGCCACTCCATGTCTTGATTGGAGCATTTAATTCATCTACATTTAAAATAATTATTAACAGGCATATAGTTATTCCATTTTATTCATTTTTAAATCTTTTTTTCCTTCTTAAAAAAAGTCACTTTAACATTTTTGTAAATACTGGTTTGGTGGTAATGAAGCTCTTTATCTGTCCTTTGATTCTAATTGATAGCCTTGCTGAGTAATCTCGGGTAATTGTGAATTCTTGTTTTTTATCACTTTGTTTATTTTTTAAAGATTTTATTTTTTACTTTAGACAGAGGGGAAGAGTAGGAGAAAGAGAGGGAGGGAAACATCATTGTGTGGTTGCTTCTCATGCACCCTCTGTGGGGACCTGGCCTGCAACCCAGGCATGTGCCCTGACTGGGAATCAAACTGGCAACCCTTTGGTTGTCAGACCAGTGCTCAATCCACTGTGCCACACCAGCCAGGGCACATCACTCTGGATATTTTGTGCCAATCTCTTCTGGCCTGCAAAGTTTCTGTTGAGAAATTAGCTGATAGTTTTATGGGATCTCCCTTGCAGGTAAATAACTGTTTATCTCTTTCTGCTTTTGAAATTCCCTCTTTGGCTTTAATCTTTGGCAATTTAATCATGATGTGTCTTGCTGTGGGCCTCTTTGAGGTCATCTTATTTGGGACCCTCTGCACATCCTGGGCTTGCATGTCTATTTCCTTTGCTGGGCTAGGAAGTTTTCAGTCATTATTTCTTCAAATAGGTTTTCAGTTTTGCACTCTCTCTTCTTCTGATACTTCTGCAATGCTAATGTTGATATGCTAGCTGTTGTCCTAGAGGCCCCTGAAAATATCCTCATTCTTTCAGATAATTTTTTTCATTTCGCTGTTCCAATGGGATTTTTTTGCTACCTTGTTTTCCCAATCACTGGTTAGGTCCCATGCTTCATCTAATCTACTGTTGGTTCCCTGTAATTTATTTTACATTTTAATTATTGTATTTTTTATTTCTCGCTGGTTATTTTTAATGTTTCTGTCTCTTTCTCTTTTTTTTAAATATTTCTTCTCTGTGGTAAAGTTTTCAGTGAGTTCACTAAGTTTCCTTATAACCAGTGCTCTGAACTCTGCATTTGGTAGATTGCTTGTCTACCTTTTGTTTAGGTTTTTTTTTTTTTTTTTTTTTTTTTTTTTTTTTTTTTTTTTTTTTTTTTTTTTTTTTTTTTTTTTTTTTTTTTTTTTTTTTTTTTTTTTTTTTTTTTTTTTTTTTTTTTTTTTTTTTTTTTTTTTTTTTTTTTTTTTTTTTTTTTTTTTTTTTTTTTTTTTTTTTTTTTTTTTTTTTTTTTTTTTTTTTTTTAGTTTTTTTTAGTTTTTTCCTGATCCGTCATTTGGGACATGTTTGTTTGTCTCCTTATTTTGGCCACCTTTCTGTGTTTGTTTCTAAGTGTTAGGTAGAGCTACTATGTCTCTCAGTCTTGGTAGGAGGCCACCTTTTACGGTAGGTGTTCTCTGTGGTCCAATGGCACAGTCTCCCTGGTCACCTGAGCTGAGTGCTCCAGGTGTGTCCCTCGTGGGACTTGTGTATGCCCTCCTGTTGTAGTTGAGCCTCAGTTGTGGTTGGCATGTCAGTGTGTGGGATGGTCTCTCAGCCTAATTTGCCATGAGGACTATAGTGGAAGAGCTACTGTGCAGGGGCTGACCCAGTGGAGAAGAATTCACTTTTGTGGGGCTGTAGTACCTGCTGAATGTGTCCTTTGGGTATAGTGTTTGGAGAAATAGTTGGGTGGTGCTCTGGTTTACTCTGAGGCTGGACACTGGGTGTGTTGGTTGTGGGGCCTCTTGGGAAAGGCTCTGGTGCAGGTCGAGGGAAGATGCTTCCTTTTTTCTGCCCATAGCCACCTGGTATGAGCTACAAAGTGATCTGCAGAGGTTTGCCGCTTGTGCTGGGCTTCAAAATCCCTGGGAGAGACTAAGCTGAGAACTGAGGCTGCTGTTTCTAGTGTCAGGCTTGGGGCCACTTAGCAAGAGGTACGGTGATTTCCTAGGCCAGGTGCTGTTTGTTTGGGTTTTGTGAACCTTTGAGAGATTTTAGTAAGTCCACAGCATGAGCCAAAACCAGCCATTTGTACCGAGAAGCCACTTGAAGCAGCTGGGTGAGAATACAATTTGAGTGGGGTGGGATCTCAGGGAATCACTAGGGCAAGACAAACACTGTTAGCTAAATTGATGGACACTCAAATGTGGTGCCTGTCTGTGCCATAGACAGTAGGCTCAGCAAAGGAACAATGGCTTCCACCAGAATGTCTGTCTGCGAGAAAGATGCTCCTGAAGCCCTCCCCCTGAAGCCAGATAATTCAGTTCTCCCTGTATGTTTCTCGTGCTTTTTGAACTGCTGTTCCAGCACTGGAGTTCAGTCCAGTGAATCGTCAGTAAGTCTGTGCATAGGCCTTTTAAAAGGTATACCTGGGATTCTAGAAGCCCTCTGTTCCACTCAGCTGCAATTCCTGCTGATTTTCACAACCAAAAGTTGTGGGAACTTCTCTTCCTGACACTGGAACCCTGGGCTGGAATCTGCATGCCCTTGCTCCTCAGAGGAGAACTCTGCAGCCAAGATATTTTCCAGAGGTTTCCTTTCTTCCCTTTTCTTTTCTTTTCTTTTCTTTTCTTTTCTTTTCTTTTCTTTTCTTTTCTTTTCTTTTCTTTTTTTCTTTTCTTTTCCTTCCCTTTCTTTTCTTTTTTCTTTTTCTTTCCTTTTCTTTCCTTTTCTTTTCTTTTCTTTTCATTCTCACACAAGGATATTTTATCATTGATTTTAGACAGAGGAAAGGTGGGGAAAGAGGGGAAAAGGTGGGGGGGGAGAGAAACATCAATTGGCTGCCTCTTTTATGCTCCCCAGCTAGAGACTGGATCCACAACCTAGGTGGGGAATGGAACCCACAACCTTTCAATGTATGGGATGATGCTTCAACCAACTGGGCCACCAGGGCGCCTCTGGAGATTTATTGCCATATGTGGGTGTGGGACCAGTTTGTTGCATTTCTCTGACCTTCCTATGAGTCTCCATGTGGCTTCTTCTTTATATCTTTAGTTATAGGAGTTCTGTTCAGCTAGATTTCAGGTGGTTTCAATCAATGATGGTTGTTCTGTGGTTTATTTATAATTTTAATTTGACTTTGGGAGGAGACTACAATGTTTACCTCCTCTACTATCTTGATTAGAAATTAAATGAAAATAAAATATCATAATAGCATGTAGAGAATAATGTTAGTTTTATTTTTTAAACAAGGAACATGCATGCATATATTATATATATACATGTTTGGTGTACCACAGGTATAATTAGAATAAACTTCTGAATATTATTTTTATCTCTTAAATTCTTCATTATAGACAGTCATTGTGTTTTTGAATGCTCATTTCTAAAATAAAAAACTCTTATAACAGTTAATATATGGATTCACTATATAACAAATTGGAAATTATCTCCTATAGACAGGTTGGTAGCTTTATGATGTTTCAAATTTGATTAATCACTTAATAGTGACAATAACAACACCAACAAGTAACTTTAATTGAGTGCTTACTATGTACCAAGCAAGCCCTTTGTACCAAAATCAAATATAACCTCAGTTTAGATTATAGGATCTGTTTATATACTTTGGCATTATGCTTAATATGTGTGTGCAAAAACTGAAGCAAAAACATTCGTGTTCCCGGATGAGGGCTCTGAAAATGCTATGGTGTCTTCAGCCAAAAATGTAAGATAGGAAGATACTAATGAAGTATATAAACCTGACAGTAAGCAGTGGTTTTTGCTGGGATACATGTGAGGAAATAAAGGAGAAATTTCTTCATTGAACATTTGGAATTGCATACAGAAATAATGTTTATAAAATTATCCACAAACCTTACTCTCCCTGAAATTCCCCGTAAATTTTCAAATGAGCAGTCTTGAAGTCCTTCCCTCCCCCTCATTGCTTGTGTACTTGCAGTGGTAGCAATTATCCTTAAACATGGTGATGTAAACCTAAGAATGGGTATTAAATTAATCCAGGATACAAGTTCATGCCTTTGCATTAGCTGCAGAGTGATTTAGGCACAGAGAACCTTAGAACTCACCCTGAGGAAGCAAGGCAGAGTAGCAAGTCTTGGACTGCTCTTGAAGATGTCAACAAATACAAATATTTATAGTAAGTTTTAAAAACATAATGAGGACTCAGTTTGGTATCTCATTATCAAAAAAAATTAATACAAAATGAAACAGTTCAGAGTTTTTGAAAATATTAATTGATAATGATAAAGAAGAAAGTTGATTGATTAATGATAGATTCAATTTCAGTCAAAGGCAACAAATATATGGAAGTTGTAAGTAGTAACAGAGGAGAACTGTTTTGTTGACACCTGTGCAAATAAGCATCGACCCCTATGCTCAGAGCCCAAAATAAAATTAGTGTACTTTATTCACATTACCTGACAGCTTCGGTTTTATAATAAGTTACATTCTGTTGGAACTCGGAGAATACTTGTTGCCGGAAGAAGGTCTTCTTTTAACCTGTGATGACTAGAACACTACAAGAGTACGGCTGAATGGAAGGCTGAAGCAATGGCATTTGTAACCTAATTTGGGTCAAGGAACATTTAAGGAACCAAATATAACTTTCATGGTCTAATAATTCTTGAAAACTCTGAAATGCTGTTTTAACAGTCTTGTATACACTTGGAGACATAAAGTTTTTAAATTTTTTAATTATGTAATATGTCAAGTATGTATACAGATACAGGGCACCCAACAAATGGGTTAACATTTTGTCATCTTTGTTTCAGAATTTAGTTTTCAAGACATAAACATTAGAGATGCCTTTGAACAATCCTTTTTATTGTATTCCACTTCATTCACTTCTAAAATACCCCAAATACACTGAAGTAGATGTGTATTATCCCTTTAACATGGTAAACTATTGCTATGAAATTTCATTTTCTATATAACAAATCAATTTTTAATATTTTAATTTTCATAATTATACCATACTGTATCACTGCAACATGATTTTCTCAAGGAAAAAATGCATTAGAGATTTATCATATTGATTTTTGTACAACTTGTATATTACATTTGCTGCTTAATATTCCAATGATTGTACAATTTATTCATCCATTCTCTCATCAAGTGACATGTTAAGTTGTTTGTTTTGCTAAAAAATGCTACAATCAATTATTTTTGCACAGGTCTCCTTGTACATATGAGTGTTCCTTAGAATATATGACTCAAAGACATTGCTTTAATTTATTTGCATTTTCAATTTTGCTAGCTATTGTAAAATGTCTTATTTTGAAATCTCACATATGCTGTTTGTAGAATCAAATTTTGTATGTTTTTAAAATATTAAAGAAAACTTTTTATGTACTTTATTTCTTCACTCTATTGGGACATTATAATTACATGGTTTCTTATGAGTATTAGTTAACATATTTTTAAGTAAATGAATTGGCAATTTTGCCATTGCAATTTATTGAATATTGCATCATTTGCTCTGGCCGGTGCAGCTTAGTTGGTTGGGCATTGTCCTGCAAAGCCAACTGTCACTGGTTCTATTCCCAGTCCAGGCATGTACTTGGGTTGCAGGCTGGTCCCAGTTGGGATATGCTAGAAACAACTGATTGATGTTTCTCCCACTCTTTCTCCTTCCCTTCCCCTCTGTCTAAGAATAAATACAATCTTAAAGAAAATTAAATGAATAGTACATCATTTCCTTGCAGTGCTATAAATACTTTCACTATAACAAGTATGCATGCATACATGCATACATACACATATATACATGTATATTTAGTAAACATAAATTATAAACTACAGCAATTTAAATGAAAAGTAGTGATATGGGGAGAAACAAAATAATAGAAAATATTGAATTGCCCATATATGTTATATATTCCAAAATATGTTATTATATTGTTATTTTACATTTTCCCCTATATCAATACATTTTTCTTTAAATTACTATAGTTTTTCTCTGCCTAACTTATTTCACCTAGCATAATACCCTCTAGATCCATTCATGTGGTTGCAAATGACAAGATTTCATTCTTTTTCATGGGTATTTAATGTTCCACTGTGTGTGTATGTATGTGCGTGTGTGTATATACATATACATATATACACACACATATATATATATCCATTTGTCTATTTATGAATGACTAGGTTGCTTCCATATTTTGGTGGTTGTAAATGTTGTTACAGTGGACATAGGGGTGCATATGCCTTTTTAAATTTTCCTTTGGATAAATTCCTAGGAGTGGAATTTCTGGGTTGTATAAAATATCTATTTTTAGATGTGTTAGTAAATTCCATACTGTTCTCTATAGGGACTGCACCAGTTTACAGTCCTACCAATAGTACACAGGGTTCCCTAAAAAAGACTCATGGAAGCAGAGACTGAAGTGATGGTTACCAGAAAGGGAAGGATGGGGACTGGATGAAAAGGAGAATGTGGGCAATGGTATTGTGGCAAGTTTATACCGTGTTAGAAGGTTACTAAAATTAATGGGGTGTATGATTACTAAAATTAATATATTGTAAGGTATAAAGATGTGGAATCACTATATGGTACACCTAAAACTAATAGAAGATTGTTTACCAACTATACTTAAATAAAAATGATAAATTTAAAAAATCAGTGTAGTTTTATCATTTGTCTGTACAGCTAGTAGATAGAATTCCAGTGGTATTACTCGTCTGTTGCTTTCTTTTCTCCTTCTCTTCTCCCTTCCTCCTCCTCATATCCCTTTCTCTTTCTTTACATTTTTTAAAATTTCCTCCTTTTCCTCCTTTCTTACCTAGCTTTCTCCCACACTCTCTCTGTTACCGCCCCCTTATCTCTACTTCCTCAAAATTATTGTGGCTGTTGTTGGTGATTTATTCATCATATAAATTTTGAAAGTTTGTCAGATTTCATTAGAATTTGGTCGACTTTCATTTGGGAATGTGTTAATTTGTTTCATAATAAATCTTCCTATATAAAAACATAATCTGTCTCTGACTTTATATGTGTATTTTCATATTTTTAAAAGGTCATATTTTTTCTTTTGTAGTCTTGTAAATGTTTTATAGGGTTTATCCTAAAATGTGTTCCAAGTATTATTTTTACTTGGCTTCCAAAATTCAAATACTGTTTATTACACATTCAAATTTGTTTTTCTGGGAATAAAGGAATGTTTTTATTTTTATATAGTGAGCTTTTTTAGATTTTTTTTTTTTGATTTTCACAAGTTCCAATAGGTTGTCTACAGGCCATTGCATTGTTTCTCTGGATATAACATGGTAATAAATAATGAAAATTTGTTACCCTCTTCATAATCTTTGTATATCAGTTTTTTCTTACTTTATTTCATTGCCTAGAAATTCAAAAGCAATGTTAACTAAAAATGGTGATGGTAGATATTTATTCTGATTTTGAAAGATATTAGGCCTAAACTTTCACCATTAATAATGTTATTGTTAGATACCATTTTTCAGTTGGAAAAATGTTTATCTGACTGCTAATTTTACATGTATACAACAGCATATGGGCTTAACATTTTTGGGTATTTATTGAGAAAATGATGTTTGTTAAATCATTAATTTAATGAAAATCAATAGTTATACTTATGTTTTCTTATGGCATTTGAAAGAAAAACAATTATTACATTTTTTCAATTTCAAAATAACTTTGTTAGATTCATTGAATTATTTTACATATTTATGTCTATACTTTGAGCCTTATTATTTTTATATTTCATACTTTTTAATTATTATATCAATGTCATACTATTAACAATGTTTACATTATTTTCTTCTTTTTATATTCACCTTAATTTTTTTTTATGCGGTAAGTGTCATCCATATTCTATTTTTCTTTAAAATAATTTCTAAATTCATCTGGGCCCAATACATTTATGTGGGTAGAATTTTAAGTACGGTTTTAGTTTGTCTAATGGCTATGGGCTTGACCTTTCAGATATACCTTTTTTTCTAGAGTCAGTATCTGTGCTTTATGTATTTCTAGACGAATGCCCATTTCGTCTAAGATTACAAATATATGAGTATAAATGTTTCATAATACCCCAAATGATACTAAACCCTCTATTATATGCAGTGTTATATCTGTGACAGAGAATACCTGATGCTAACCTTCTTGCAAGTAGTTTGCATACATGTAATATGTTTCAACCAATGAAGTTGGGAAACATATTGACAATTTCCGGATCTAGCTCTGAAATATCCCACCATATCATTTATTATCATTTGCTTTGTTTGCAACCAAACAAAATGGATGCAGCAAAGCAATCTGTGGGAAGGCCAAAAGATGAAAGAATCACTTTGATACAGATAAATATAAATTTATTTTATATACCCTCCTTGTGATTTATTCTGTATTCTGCATCTGAAAGTTCTTGCTTTTGTTTAATTTTGTGACAGAATTTTAAGTTAGCACTCAGAGGAGGACTATCCACAATAGTCACATTAGTTTATTAGAAAAAGAGAAGGATGAGATGCAATCACTATTACTCCTTGTTTCTTTTTACACCACTGAGGTTTTCAGTTTTTATTTTTGTTGTTCATATAAGTGTGTATAGCAGTTAGAATGCACAATTCTGACTAATAAACTATTAAAAATATTCCTCTTATTGTTGTATTGTTATCTTGTAACTACTCTTGTGAAACGTCTTTTCTATTTTATTCTAGAAAGTCCAATTTTGGTTTGATTATCTCTCCATTATTTCTTTCTTACTACTAAATTAATATTCTCTTCTCTACACTGTTTGAGATTACTTTATTACATATTTTCTAACTTCTCAAGCCAATCACTATATTAATTTTGTCTGCATTTTTTCTAAAACATGAATTTGATACTATTAATGTTGCTATAAGAACTGCTTTAGCTAAACCCTACAAGATTTATTTTACTTGAAAAGTTTATCATTCTCTTTTAATATTTGATGAGGATTCTTATAATTTCTTGAATGATCATTTATTTAGAGTGAAAAGGTGTTTTTCTTTTTTTGATTTATGGCTCGATGTCATTGTAGTCATACATTGACTTATTCTTTGGTATTTGCTGATATAAAATTTTGTCATAGTCCCTGGCCTTTGGACATTTTTGTTAAAAACATATGTGCTTGAAAGAATGTGAAATAATTTTTTAAAGTAATTAATATTTCATTTTTGTTGTTATTCTATTATAGTTTTCCCAATTTTCCCCCATTTGCCCTTTTCCACCCATCCTACCCCCACACCCAGAGTCAAGCCCCACACTGTTGTCCATGACCATGGGTCATTCAGGCATGTTCTTTGACTAGTACCTTACCCTTCTTTCCACCATTATCCCCCTACCCCTATCCTCTCTGGTCACTGTCAATCTGTTCCATGTTTCCATGCCTGTGGTTCTTCTTCTTTAAAAAAAATATATATTTTAATTGTTGTTCTTGTACAGTTTTCTGTCTTTTACTCCCACCTCAGCCCACTGCCCCAGCCCTCCCCGTCCCTCCCATTTCCACCCCCCTATTTTTTTGTCCATGTGTCCTTTATACTTGTTCCTGTAAACCCTTCCCCTTTTCCCCTGAAATTCCCTCCCTTCTCCCCTCTGGTGACTGTCAGTCTGTTCTCAATTTCAGTGTCTTTGGTTATATTTTGCTTGCTTGTTTGTTTGTTTTGTTGGTTAGGTTCCTGTTAAAGGTGAGATTATATGGTATTTGTCTTTCACTTCCTGGCTTATTTCACTTAGCATGATGCTCTCCAGTTCCATCCATGTTGTTGCAAAGGGTAGGAGCTCCTTCTTTCTTTCTGCTGCATAGAATTCCATTGTGTAAATGTACCATAGTTTTTTGACCCATTCATTTACCGATGGGCACCTGGGTTGCTTCAGACACTTGGCTATTGTAAATTGTGCTGCTATGAACATAGGGGTGCATAGGTTCTTTTGGATTGGTGTTTCAGGGTTCTTAGGATATAATCCTAGCAGTGGGATTGCTGGGTCAAAAGGTAGATCCATTTTTAGTTTTCTTAGAAAATTCCATACTGCTTTTCATAGTGGTTGTACCAGTCAGCAATCCCACCAGTAGTGCACTAGGGTCCCCTTTTCTCCACAACCTCTCCAAAATATATAAAGAACTTACACGACTCCACTCTAAGAAGACAAGCAACCCAACTAAAAAATGGGCAAAGGACTTGAACAGACACTTCTCCAAGGAGGACATACAGAGGATCCAGAGACATATGAAAAGATGCTCAATATGGCTAGCTATCAGAGAGATGCAAATTAAAACCACAATGAGATACCACTTCACACGAGTCAGAATGGCCATCATAAACAAACCATGCCTGTGGTTCTTTTTATTGGTTGGTTTATTTTATTCACTAGATTCCTCTAGGTGAGATCATACAGTATTTGTCTTTCACATTTGGCTTATTTCATTTAGCATAATATTTTCCAGTTCCATCCATGCTGTAGCAGAAGGTTAGGAGTTCCTTATTTCTTTCTGTTGCATAGTATTCCGTTGTGTAAATGTACCACACAGTTTTTTTTATCCACTAATTTAGTGATAGGCACTTCGGCTGTTTCCAGCAATTGTCTATTGTAAATAGCACTGCTAAGAACATAGGGGTGCATAGGTTCTTTTGAATTGGTGAATCAGGATTCTTAGGGTGTATTCCCAGGAGAGGAATTGCTCAGTCAAAAGGTAGTTCTCTTTTTAGTTTTTTGAGGCAATCCCGTACTGTTTTCCACAGTTGCCACACCAGTCTGCATTCCCAACAACAGTGTTCTAGGGTTCCTTTTTTCCCACATTCTCAGCAGCCCTTGTTTGTTGATATATTAATGATAGCCATTCTGACAGGTGTGAGGTGATATTTCATTGTGGTTTTCATTTGCATCTGTCTGATAGCTAGTGATGTTGAGCATCTTTTCATATGTCTATGGGCCATCTATATGTCTTTGGAGAAGTGTCTGTTCAGTCCCTTTCCCCATTTTTCAATGGATTTTTTCTCTTTCTGATGTTGAGTCTTATGAGCTCTTTATATATTTTGGAGATCAAACCAGTGTCAGAAGTATCATTGGCAAATATGTTTTCCCATAAGATCAGCTCCCTTTCATTTTGATGATGGTTTCTTTAGCCATTCAGGAGCTTTTAAATTTGATATAATCCCATTAGTTTTTTTTTCCTTTATTTCCCTTACTCTATCTAGGAGATATATCAGCAAAAATATTGCTGTGTGGGATATATAGAATTTTGTTTTCCTCTAGGACTTTTATGGTGTCATAAGTTATATTTAAGTCTTTTATCCGTTTTGACTTTATTGTGGTGTATGGTGTAATTTGGTGGTGTAGTTTCATTTTTTTGCATGTACCAGTCCAGTTCTTCCAATATCATTTATTGAAGAGGCTATTTTTATACCATTGTATGCTCATACCACCCCCTCGGTCACATATTAATTGACCATAGAGACCTGGGTTTATTTCTGGATTCTAATTCTGTTCCATTGATCCATGTGTCTGTTCTTATGCCAGTACCAGACTATTTTGATTACAGTGGCCTGGTACTATAGTTGGATATCAGGTATTCTGATCCTTCCTACTTTGTTCTTCTTTCTCAAAATTGCTAAGGCTTTTTAGGGTCTTTTGGAGTCTGATATAAATTTTAGAAATATTTGTTCTAGACCTGTGAAATGTGCATTGGTATTTTAATAGGAATTGCATTGAATCTATAGATTGCTTTGGGTAGTATGGACATTTTACTCCACATATGGAGTAATTCTTTCAGTTCATGAACATGGTATATGCTTCCATTTATTTGTACCTTCCTTAATTTCTTTCTTCAGTGTTGTGTAGTTTTCTGAGTATAGGTCTTTTACTTCCTTGGTTAATTTTAATCTTAGGTACTTTATTTTTCTTGTTGCTATAGTAAATGGGATTTTTCCCATGAGTTCTCTTTCTGATACTTCATTGTTGGTGTACAAAAATGCCATCAGTTTCTGAATGTTGACTTTGTATCCTGCTATTTTGCCAAATTCACTTATTAGGTTGAAAAATGTTTTGGTGGAGAGTATAGGGTTTTCTATGTACGCTATCTTGTCATCTGCCTATAATGACAGTTTTACTTCTTTCTTTCCAATTTGGATGCCTTTTATTTCTTTTTCCCATCCGATCTCTATGACTAAAACTTCCATGAATATGTTGAATAAGAGTAGTGAAAGTGGACAGCCTTCTTGTTCCTGATTTTAAGGAGAGAGCTTTTAGTTTTTGCCCACTGAGTATCATGTTGGCTGTAGGTCTATCATATATGGCCTTTATTATGTTGAGGAATTCTCCCTCTATTCCCAGTTTGCTGAGTGTTTTTATCATAAATGGGTGCTGGATTTTATCAGAAGTTTTTTCAGCATCTATTAGTATGATCATGTGATTTTTGTCCTTCATTTTAATTATGTAGTGTACTGCATTTTTTGATTTGCGAATACTGTCAAACTGAACTCTCTACTCTATGCAGTCTCCGGCCTGCTAGCTGTGCTGGACTGGAGCTGAGAAATCCCTTTGCCATGTACCTTTCTGATCTCTCTGTCCAGCTGAAGTCAGTGGGAACAAACTGCATTTTCAGTCTCTTCCCACCGCTGGCAGGACAGCTACAAATGTGGTCCCTGCCCAGCATGCTTCAGCTCCCCTTTGAAAAAGTCTTTCTGGGCACACCCATTGCAGTACTGAGTTCCTGTCTGGTTTTCTACACACACACCACATCTCCAAAAAGCCAAAAGTCTCTCACAGTCACAAATGGCCCTGGCCTACCTCCACCCAACCCAGGAGTAGATAGAATCAATCAATCAATCTCTCTCTCTCTCTCTCTCTCTCTCTCTCTCTCTCTGTCTCTCTCTCCCTCCCTCCCCCCTCTCTGACACTCTCCCTGTTGGTGTTTGCTGCTGCAGCTACAGGTGTGCTGCTCACTGTGTGTGTAACCTGGATCTGCCTGACTTTGTGTTTCCAAGTCACTGTTGGCCCAGGTCTTGGGTTCTCTTCCCTGGGAGGGGAGGGAGCCGCAAACCTGCTATTTCTGATGAGGCTTTCTGTGGCTGTAGACTCCACATATATGGAGTGTTTCCCCTTCAACCTATAAAATCTCTTTACTGCCCATTGTGAGGAGTCTTTTGTTCTCCATGAATTCCAAATTTCTTATCAGCTAAGATTCCATTGAATTTTTAGTTTGTTTGTCAGCAGATCAGCTGAGTATCCGAGTTGGGGACAAGAGCAAGTGGACTCAGCTTTGACTTACTTGGCCACCATCTTCCCAAGTCCCAAAATATTTTCTAATATGATAATTCTTAATTATTATATTAAAAACATCTAATATTGATATTCACCTGATTAATCTATCCAGTAATGAAAAAATCTCTGGGAAATTTCCACTTTATTTTTTAAAATTTTAATTTACCCTTAGTTAATATTTTTCGCTACATATTTTCATTTCATATTAGTAGGACAATGTAAATTTTAATTATTTTGATTGTTCATGATCAGAAATCTTTATACAAATATACAATGATTTCTTTTATTGCCACAGTAAGGTATTTGTATAAAGTCTATTGTGTCTTAAGTTAAATTGGCTAAAGTATCTGTCTGTTAATAAATTTTTTTTTCAATATCTGTTTCCCAAGCTTTTATATTCAGCATTTTTGAGTCCTCATGTTTGGTCTTATCTTTGGTAAATAGTTTGTTGCTGATATAATTTTGAAGATTTAATCTGATAATACCTAGCTTTAATTGATGATTTTTAGTAGTTTATACTTATTATTGTTATCAATATATTTATTTTTATTACTAGTGTCCTATTTAGTTTTCTACATGTCCTACTCTTTCACACTTCTCTTTTTTCTTTTGCCATATTCAAACTGCTTAGGTTTTTTACTTTTATTTTGTTCTCCTCTTCTGGTTTAGAAGTTGTATTTCTATTCTTTTACCTCTTCTCTTTATATTTTAAACATGCATACTTTACTTAAAGTCTAAAATTAAACCGATTCTCTTCCTTTCCTTCTGTAGAACTTAAGGTATATTTTTAAAGGAATTAAAGGAGATACAGGAATTTGTGGGCAAGAACAGTTTCCTGGTGTTGGGAGGGAAAGTTTTCCTTAACCCTACAGAGGTTCTTTTAGCTGGTCTAATAATCAAATTGACATAAGGCAGATTAACAGGAGAAAAACAAATTTGATTTTTTATGTGTGCAAAGCTCACATACATTAGGGGTTAGAAAACAGGCAGGAAAAATTATGTATATATGTCATGTTCAGCTGAGGAATGGGATAGGGAACTGGAGTTTCAGAGGGGAAGAGGGTAATTCACATGGCAATAAGAAGAACAGATGTTTAGTAAATAGATATTTGCCCTATCATACAGATTGGTCATCAAAATGTATTTCACACTATAACTCTAATTATGAACAAAGCCCCCAATTTAAATTCTTTAAGGGAGAGATAAAAGTTTCTCTTCAGCCCACAGGGTTGTGATTGCCTTTAGCTCAAAATAACTCTTACGCCAAAGTGGCACATCTTGAGGAGGCCTGCTTTGAATCCCTTCATTGGGGTACAGTGAGAGATCTGGGTTTGCCCCTCAGACTAGGAAAGGTGTTCCTGGGCTTTGAGGGGTGGGAAGGAGACATGTTACAGAGCAACAGAGGTCCGTTATTGTCCACCGCCTTATGGAAAGATGTCTCTCAAAGCCAGAGATTTGTGAAAAGGAAAGGAAATGTTTATTTAATGCTATACAGAGTTAAAGTATCGACCTAACATTTCTATTAAAATATCAAAGTCCTTTAGGATACCCATAGACACCCACAGTGCTTACTATCTCCCTCTGCCCTAATTCAGGGTACCCTAATCTGTAATTCAGGAAGAGAAGCACATGTCCCGGGTCCAGGCTCTTAACACCGTCAGCTGTGTTGTCGTCCAGGCAAGATCTCTAATTAATCCAAAGCCATGTGGCACCTTCTCATGGCCTACTGGCAAGAGTCCTTTCCCCCTTCTTCCATGCTAAATCTCTCTTGCTCCCAGGCCATGCAGCCAAAGGGAGCACCCCAAAGCCACGTGGTCCTTCTTCTACCAAAGCTGTGGGGAAGGGGTCCCCACTCTGGCAAAGCCTTGTGGCTCTCCCTCTTCACCGAAGCTGCAGGGGTCTGCACTCTGATGAAACCATGAGGAATCTCTCCCTCTGGCAAAGCTGCGAGAGGGTCTCCACTCGGGCAAAGCTGAGTGGCAATTCTCTGCTAAAGCCACATGGTGATTTTCCCTCTAGGGTTGTGGGTCCTGCACTCTGGTGAAACCCCATGGATCTCTCTCCAATGGCTGCCATGCCTGGGTTTAAATCCCCATGCCAATCCTCCTCTGCAGCCCCATTTCTGACTCCTCCTACAATTGGTTACACCTGCCAGCATTCCCGTATATTTCCAAGGTTATTGGGATGCCATCATGAGTCTGGGCAGGTGTGTCCCCATTTTCTGGAGCCAATCTTCTCCAAGCTCGCACACAGGCGCTGTAACTTGGGGTTCTTCCCTCAGTCACGTCTTGGAGGGAGTCCTTTCCATCCCCCTGTCTCAGAGCATGGCCACAGCTGTTTAACATATCTATGAAACCAGTTAAAGGTTACAGATATGTTAAATGACCATGCCAGAGGTTAGCTACGAAGCTGTTGCTATGCAAAACTGCTCTCAATGGCCCTGCTCCATTTGTCCCTTCCCCCAACTCACACCTGAGGGGGAAGGGGGAAGGACCTCTTATATGTCTTTCTAATATTTCCTGGACACCCTGAGTTCTGGGCCCCATTCCAACTCCCTTTTTGGGGCCCCCCTCTTGGCTGCACCCTGTTGCAGACAGATTCCTGTGGTTCCTTTAGCATCAGGGACTCTGCAGCTGTTGCAGAGCCACAGTGAACATGCAAACTGCCTTTCTTCCTTCTCAGCCCACCCACCACATCCCACTGGAATGGGTGCAGGGTCTCCTAGGCAGGCAGAATCGTAAACAGGCTCATAAAAGATTCTTCTCTCTCACATGTCCATGGAATCAGCAGAGACTCACCAGAATTGAAACAGAGGGGAGGGCAGAGGAGCAAGGTATGTTGGCGGTGATTTAGGGGACCTATGGCTGATACCACCTTCTCATGTATTGGCATCACACAAGGCCTCACTCAGAGCAGGGAAACAGAACGACTTCCAGAGTCATAGAAGTGAAGTTTACTTTAAAGCACAGGAAACAGGAATTTGGAGTCAATGATGAAATAATAATGAAAATCTATTTCTGACATATCAGAATTTATGAATTAAAACTCTATTATACCTAAAATAATTTCTCTAGGAAAGGAGGACATTGTAAAAGGCAAGATAGTGACTTATTATAAAATTCAGCATTTGTTTAATTATATGCATACCTATTTAATATAATGGTTGTTGCTCTCAAAGGGAATGATCCTAGAGTTCATGTCATTTAATATTTTTTAAAGACTTTATTTTTTGACAGAGGAGAAAGGAGAGAGAGAGAGGGAGAGAAACATCAATGTGTGGTTGCCTCTTGTGCACCCCTCACAGGGGAACTGGCAGGCAACTCAGGCATGTGCCCTGACTGGGAATCAAACTGGCCACCCTTTGGTTCTCAGGCCAGTGCTCAATCCACTGGGCCTCACCAGGTAGGGCTCATTAAATATTCTTGTTTTGCTGAGGGGATGCTAATCCTCAGGGTGCTGGGTGGCTTGCTCAAGTTTAACCAGTAGGCAGAGGATGAGACTGGACTAAAAGTGTCTAAACTCCAAGTTTAATGCTCTCCCCATCTGATAATGCAGGGGAGAGGGCACTGTAACAATCACATCAAAATGGTGACAATTCCCAGCAGTAAAAAGGCATATAAAGGGCAGAGTATACCCAAAATGTGCTTGCAATTAAGTATTTGCTAAGTCCAACAACCTGACTGGTGAGAACCATCAGGAAATAATATTTCAAAAAACATATTGTACTGAGTCATCAAACAGCTGCTGTGAATAAACATGTAACTACGGTTGTTCTTTCATTTCCTAAACACTATGGGCCTATGAAGAAAAATTCCACAAATAGTTCTCTATAATTAACAAGAGTCTTAGAAAGCTACATCAAAAGTATCTGTTCATTTCAAAAAGTGCTTACTGAGTTCTGTGTGAATCCTAAGCTATTTTGTACATTTAGATGGCAAATAGCTATCAATAAGTTTATACCACTGAGTAAGAGACTGAATGAAATAATTATTTTCCTCTGGTAATTCTGACAATCTCAAAATTCTCAACAAGCCCAAACATCATTTAACACCAATTGAAGTTAGAAAACATTATATTATAGAAGTGAGAAAATCTTGCAATAGACATAAGCAATACTTATTTTTAAAGCCATTTCTCTTAAATACTATAAACTGGAAAAGTAAGTTAGAGGACTAGGTAGTAGAAGTTTGTGTTAAGGTAAATATCTCACTTGTATCAAGCAAACTCTGATATAATATTTATTAAAATATTTAAATATAGAAATAGATGGAAATTTTTCAAAAGGACAGTTTTGATCCCAATAAAATATCCGTAAAAGTGAATATTACCAAAACTTAACCCAGAATTGAAACCATGAAACTTAAACTATTACATCTGGCGTTAAATCATTGGTGGTAAAATGATCAGAAACAGACTTATGGCCTAAATAAATACTCTAAAAGGCATATATGTTTTAAATTTGTAGGGCTACAGTTTGAAAAATTTTGTTCAATATGAGGATCCCAAGAACTAAAAGATGCTTAAAATGTGAGAGTGTGTGTGTGTGTGTGTGTGTGTGTGTGTGTGTGTATAATGCTTAGTTGGATTAGTTGGATGAAATTGCCCTAGTACCTCCCAGGAGTCTCCAACCTGGAGCTTATGGGCCACATGAGGCCCAGGGTGGCTATGAATTTGGCCCAATATAAGATTGTAAATTTACTTAAAAACTTTTTTTTGCTCATCAGTTTTTGTTAGTGTTTATGTATTTAATGTGTGACCCAAGACAACTCTTCTTCTAGTGTGGTCCAGAGATTCCAAAAGTTTGGACGTCCTGCTTTATAGTGACTTTTAATACAATAAAAATTAAAGAATAAATCGTGTATGCATTAATTAGAAAATTTTATGAATTAGAATACCTATTTTAGTGACAACCTCAGATAAACTTTATTTATTTTTTTAAAGATTTTATTTATTTATCTTTAGAGGGGAAGGGAAGGAGAGAGGGAGAGAAACATCAATGTGTGGTTGCCTCTAATGTGTCCCCTGCCAGGAACTGGCCGCAACCCAGGCAAGTGCCCTGACTGGGAATCGAACCACGATCCTTTGGTTCGCAGGCCCACGCTCAATCCACTGAGCTACACCAGCCAGGGCAGATAAACTTTATTTTGTTATATGGTACTTATGTCTCATAAAATTTTAGTTCTAACAATTAATATTCTTCTTATTAAGTTGGATATCTGAGAGATGATGGGGATAGTTAGTGAAATGTTGAGTTAGGAGATGATTAACCTGTATAATTAGACTTCTATCCTTCCCCCCCACACCAAGTTTTTGAAAGTGAATAGATTACCTTTTATATTTTCAAGATAGTTCATGACCTAAAATTTTTCAGACTATGTGAGTTCTAATTTTGACCCTACCATTGATTTGACTTGTCACTAATCTTCCAAGGATAAATCATTAACCCCATCTAGTAAAACAGCAGAAGTTCAGTCTTTCATATGCTGAGTGAATGCATTATGTTTTAAAGGAATCCCCTGGGTGATACCCACTTCAGTTGCCCTTTCGCTCATCCAGGCTTTGTCTGTTTTCTCGTAAAAAGGAACAGTTGGAGACTTTATATAGTTCCCCCTTTTGTCTCCCAGCTTTCCTCTTAAAGAAAAAAAGAAAAGAAAGACATTTTGGCTTTAGACTGTTTAATTATTCAATAGAAATCAAACATCTCTTATCTAGATTATTTTTAAACTACAGAAAAGCTGATAATCTCAGTAGGATTTAGTAAGGTACATATAATGTGTTTTTTAGTTTGACTTTATTTATTTAACAAGCCCTTAATTAGTTAGTCTAGATTCTTAACTTCTTAATTTATTTCACAGATGTCCAATACAATCTCAAGGAAATCTTCCAGAAGATGATGTATTATAGAATAAGTTGTATGCCTAACACCTACATGATTTTATCAAATTCAATAAATTCAATGAAAAGTGAAATAACAAAAAAGGAATCTCTCAGAAGGAACCATTTCATTCACTTTAGTAAAAGTTCTCTCTTTTCCCCAAACTAGTTTTCTTTTTAAACTTAAGGCAGGATTAAGGTCACTGATCACATAATACTTTTTTAATTAATCAATCATTATCATTACTAGTTTGTTTTCTATAATTCGAGGTGATATGTTTAATTCAGTAAACACCGAGCAGAAATATATAATATAGTCACTTGCTAAAATGTAAAGCACATTATTAATATGGTAATAATTAAAACAATTTGCTTCTTTCTCTTTTTCTTGAACTTATTTGCAACAATATAGAGTGTTCTGGGATTCAAAGGGTTAGATATCCTGGTGATAAAAAAGGGTGCTCAAATTTTGACTTTGACCATGAAATTTGTTCCACTCTTCTAAAGAAACATCACTAACCTGTAAAGGGATTTTAACAACATGTCTTTCAAAGTCAAACAATGCAATTCTTATACTGAGAAAGATGCATTGACTGGTAATGAGGTGTGAGAAGTTTCAAATAGCTTGGTATGAGACCAAGGTTAATATAATTATGGACCACAAACCCCAAGAAATCATTCACTCTCTTACCGTCTGAACTACCAGCCTGCAATAAAAGGTGGTCTTTCAGTCTTCAGTGCACTGATTTAAAACGATCTATTGATCTGGACCAAAGAAAGATGAATATACTGAGGAACTGAGGCCGCCATCAAGTGATAATGAGCAGAACCTAAGGAATGTGACTGTGGAACAGGGGATCTGCTCTCTGCAAAAGGCTATGACAAAAGCTGGGAATTGAAAGAACAATGAGGAAAATTCTAAGAAGACTGTCATTCTCCCAGTCCCCGACAAAATGCATTAAAAGGATGTCAGGAACTACAGAGAAGAATCATACAAGTGGATAAGCGATGGATTCTTTGCAGTGCAGACCAGCGAAGGAGCCGAAGAGAATCACACAACCTTGGGAACTGTGGAAGTTATACTTGTTTCTCTAGATTGTTTTTTCCTTCACCAAGGGAAAATGAAAAATGTCTCAGACAGAAAGGTCCATCAAATCTTTCAATTATGGACATTTTTGTGTGTATTCTAATCCAGAAGCATTAATACTAAGATATGTGTTTCACTAGGCAACATGAATCCTCTCATTTTTCATTACTCGCAGACACAGACATGACATAGATAGTTTCTCTTAATGAATATATATTGAGAAATGGCGCTTATACTTTTTGTGTGTGTTATAAACAGGCTAGCTTTAAAACATAGATGTCAGAAACTCTTTGTGTTTGAGGCAGAAAACACGTTTGTTAGTACAATTTTAAATGGTCCTATTTGCATTATGTTGTATATTCGGTTATTTCAGTGACTTGTGTTTTGGGTTTAATGAACTTTGTTTCTGTCACATTCTTCACTGAGAATTTTCTTAGTTATACAGGAGAAATCATTTTAATACATTCTCCTCTCTCCAGCATAAAAACAACATGTAATAACATTTGTTCTACTTTAACATCAGTGTAGATATTATATAAACACTTAGGATAGGATTAATCACATTTACCAGTGATTAATTAGCATGTTTAGATACCTTAGTAGTTAAGAATCGAAAGCAACATGAATGAAATATTTTCATTTTCTCTCCCTCCTACCTCATCCTGAAACGTCATATCTTATCACCCTCCAAGCTCCAGTTTTCGTCTGTTCTCCCTGTAGCGCCTTCTGGGATATTTCACAAGGAAAAGCACTGAGGTGTGTGTGACTCAAGGTCATGTTCCTGAGAAAACACCAAGCACCTATACTTTTAGCTGGAATCCAAGGTCTTAACTGATAGTGGGAAAAGGAATAATCACAATTTTGAAAGAGTTTGTGTGAAGTGGTAGGAAGTACATTGTCCTTGACTTGGGAAAACTCCAGTGTAAACCTTGGCTTGGCCAAATATTTACCCAAGGTCTTGACTTCTCCCAAGTCTCTCTTGTGCAAAATGGGAGTAAGAAGATTTACTCAAGGGTATTATGGTGGTCTTTTATTGTCTATATATTTAGTTTTATACTGATGAAATAGATACATACCATATGTGTATATATTATCTATGGTATATATTACATTCAGGGTCCAGCAGAAGTAACGCCTACTTGAGTGTGGTTTTATTATTTATTTATTATTATCAAAGACATTGGAACATTCCACCTAAGATGTCATATGGTATGCTTAAGTATCATATTGGTATGTAATAGAATTACATGCTTATAATTTTGTAGTGAAAGATTTGGTAATAAAAAGGGGGTGCTATTTGCGCTGGGCCCTGCCAGGGTTGTCCAACTTGTGGCCTACGGGCCACAGACAGCCCGGGATGGTAATGAATGCAACCCAACACAAAATGGTAAATTTACTTAAGATATTGTGATTTTTTGTGTGTGGTTATGTGTTGCAGTGTATTTAATGTGTGGCCAAAGACAACTCTTCTTCTTCCAGTGTGACCCAGTGATGCCAAAAGGGTGGACACCCTATATTAATATGTGAGTGTGTATGCACGCACACAGCAAAAGGCATGCAACAAAAACAGCAATTGAATGCATCTCACCATTGCCAGTTCCCTGAATAAATAAACTTTTAACACTTCTCCTTGCTTCTTCAAGTATTAAGTTCCATATTTCCAAATGATGAACTATAGTACTATTTTATGATTTTTAAATAATCCAATTTCTAACATAGAAGATAAAGATTTAGCCCTTAACTTCCATTACCTACTCACATACCCTCTTCACATCTGCACTGTATAGTTATAGCATAAAATTTACATAAGCCAATATTAGTACTTTCTTTTAATGATTGCATACCATTGTTTGAAGATGAATCATGGAATTCATAACCAATAAATTCACTTCCATGTCCCAACATTTTGTATTCTGAAATGAACGGGTGCCTCATTTTATAATTAGGTGATATTCTAAGACATTAATAATTCACCCCTACCTTGTACAAAAGGATTGTAAAAGTCTTATTTATATGGTGAAACGCACAAGATATTTAGTATTTCCTTGTGTGTCTGTATGTCTGCCTAGGATGTTTTTCTTTGCATCTGCTGCTTTCCAAGTGTGCTGACAAGAGGTTGTCAACTCTCTAACTGGAGTCTCTTTCTCACGGAAATTCCTTTGCCTCCCTTGGTGGATCCTTTGTTTCTTCTTGCTTTGTTTACCCCTTATTTTACAGAAACGCATCTTCAAAAAGCTTCTTGAATAAAACGTGCTGGAACTTTTAGATCTTGCTTATTTTAAAATATATTTTGACCTCATATTTGAATGATACATTTTTTGTTATTACAGATAATTCTTTCTACATAGTTCAAAGGCATTTTTCATTGTCTTTTAGCTACCAGTGTTTTCATTAATGAGTTTAAAGCAATTGATTACTGAGAATTTGCATTTTTTGCTTTTATATCTCCCATATCACGCCTCAATTATAGAAGCTTTTTGATTCTTCACTTTTTGTTGCCATTGGTCTATTATTTCTCAATGTTATGCCTTAATCCAGATGTTTTTCTATTAATTAGTTCAACTACTCAGTGGGTCCTTTCAATTTATAATTTTGTGCCTTAGAAAAAAAAGTTTACATTATTTCTTAAGCAATATTCATCCATCCAAATTTTCATTTTTTAGCTGTTTTTGGTGTTCCTTTTAGTTGTACCTTGGAAATTGGGCAATTATAATTTGTTTACCCTATATATTTTTAAAATTATTTTTATTATTTGAAGAAATGCCCACAAATCTTTTAAAACACCTCTTCATTTTTTTAAAGTATTACTATGATTATAGTCTCTCGTGATCAAGAGTTCCTTTTTCAACTCAAGGAATTATTTTTTCTTTTATAAGAACATCTTGTTTATACTTTACATCTCTTATCTTTCTCAAGACATTATAGTTGATAAGGATCTTCTCCCTGCATTGCATTATTTCTTAGTTCTTAGTTCTTTATTTTTTCTTTTGGTATATTTTGGTTCCTACCTTTCATGTTGGAGATTGTCTTTACATGTCTGGGTGAGCTTGGCTGATGATTCCTAATCAAATGTATAGAACTAAACAGAAGATTGCTAGATGTTACATGTGTGGGACTTGCTGAATGGTAGACTTCATCACAGAAGAAAGAGGTGGAACATTTTACTGGTGAATCCCTCATGACATAGCTCTCAGTCTTTTCTCCTGGACCAGGCAGCTTTCCTGAGTAGAATCCTCTGACTCCTGTCTGTGTGATATATTATGTCTAGCTCTCTTGTGTTGGACTCAATCCCTAATCTCTGCTTTTATAGATACCTGCTGCCTATAACCCTTGGACCTTCCAGGATTCTGCAGTGTAAAACCTCACTGCATCTTGTTGCTTATGAGACAGCTTCCCCATCTTCATTAGATTCAGTTGCCATTCATCTGCCCATTCTCCCACTTGATTTTCCAGAATGTTGAGATTTGTTAAAATTATCTGTGTCTCCTCCTGCATTATTTTCAGGGTTTTTACATTTATACTTTCTTAATGATTATTTTACTGGCATTTTAGTAGAAATTTATGTGGGAATTAAGGTAAATATTTATTCAATTTGCAATAATGTACCCCAATAATGCCAGTGATTTTATACTTTATTCTGTCCTTTAAAAGAAGATAAATTTATTTAAAAATAATCTAATATGGGTTGTCAACATAAATGAATAAAGAGTGGAGCTTCTCCATTTGCAATGGAAGCAAGGGAAATAAAACCTAACCGTTAGATTTTATCTTTTTCACTAACCCCAAAGAAACTTTCAGTAGATATTGGGGGCTCCAGAACTCTCTTTAGACTTTACACAGTTATGCCATATAATGTTGGTTAGGGTTTAGTTCCCGACTACAAAGACCGCTTTCCTTACTTTAAGCATAAATGCTTTATTGCAGGAATTTTTTTGACCTGCTAGAAGAATGGACTCCACATATACCTCTAATTTCTTGCAATCTCACTGCTTCTTCTCTGATTGAGAAAGCTGCTACCTCTGATGTAGGAAACCATCAAATTAGGAGTCCCACACAACAATCTGCACCAGCTACATACGTAATTATTTCCCTTATATTCTCTCCTCTACTAACTGTGATCCGACTTAACACTTTGAGCAAATGTATTCAATTGGTGGAACTTCAAGCACACATTCAAGCCAATGGCATGGACATATGAGAAATGTACTTTCCAGCCTCTGTAATAAGCTCTGGAAAAAGCCTGGCCAAGGTGTGAAAAAAAGCTGATCTATTATCTGTCCAAACATCTATTTATCTACCTACATCTGCAGCAACTTGCTTTTTCACACTAGAATATAACGTGGATATTCCTGCTCCTCTTTTTCTTTTTAAATACATACAATTCCAAAGGCTTGAGTGCCTCAGCCGTGCTCATCCATCTAGGCTCTGGAGTGGATCAATCAGATGTTTGGATTGATTCATGGTTTTGGTTTTACACAGTGAGTGTAAAAGTCGGATACAGTAGACCTTATCTGCAGCTTCACTTTCCGGGGCATCAGTTACCCACAGCCAGCTCTGTTCCAAAAATACGAAAAGGAAAATTCCAGATATACAAATTCATAAGTTTTAGATTGCACATTGTTCTGGGTGGTGTGATGAACTTTCCTACCCTCTGGCTTCATTCTGCCTGTGATGTGTTATCTCTTTGTATAGCACATGCGCATATGCGACCTGCCCAGTGGTCACTTAGTAGCCATCTCCATCTTCAGACAGACATTCAAGGTATTGCAGTGCTAGTGTCAAGTCACCTTTAATTTACTTAATAATGGTCCCAAAAGAGTAGCTATGCTAGCAGATTGGATATGCTAAGGAGTGCTTCCTTTAAGTGAAAAGGAACAAGTTTTTGATTTAGTAAGGACAGAAAAAAATCACATGCTGGACTTGCTAAGATCTATGGTGAAAACAAATCTTTTATCCATGAAATTGTGAAGAAAAAAGGAAAATAAATCTGTGCTAGTTTTGCTGTCGTACCTCAAACTATAAAAGTTACTGCCACAGTACCTGATAAGTTCTTAGTTATGATGGAAAGGGCATTAAAATTGTGGGTGGAAGACATGAACAGAGAATGCATTCACATAACTTTTATTACAGCATATTATAATTGTTCTATATTATTAATGGCTGTTGCTCTTACGCTTTTACTGTGCCTAATTTATAAATTAAAGTTTATCATAGATATGTATGTAGAGGAAAACCAATCTGGTAGGGTTTGGTATTATCTGTGGTTTCAGGAATCTGAGGTCTTGGAATGTCTCTCCTGCAGATCAGGGGGAAGTATTGTAAGCATGCGACAATTGAGATGAATAATTGGTGGACCACAGTCTGTAAAGACAAAGAATATCCAGAAAATACTAATACAGTTTCAAAGAAATTACATTATTAATTAATTTATTAAATGAAATCCTTACCTGCAAAGAGTAAAACCCATTTTAGCTAGTGTAGAACGGAAATAATATAGAAGATTCTTAGTAAATTCATGGAAGTCCTTCAGAGCCAGGAAATCAGAAGTGAAGGCTACCCTACCACAAGATCCAATATACATTAAAGCAGCAATTTTCACCTGGTATGCTGCAAGAGGCACACTGATGTATGCAAGTATTTTTAAAACAGGCACTACCTGACTATTTAGTCAGAGTCACTGACCTCTGTTCCCTTAGATTGTCAAATAAAAAAATGACAACAGCCAAGACAATAGCAATTCACAACAAAAGACAACAATAGCTATCTGTTGTGAATGAATCAAAACTATACCTATATTTTTTGTCATATTGGCAAAAAATATATGATAAGTGATAGAAGGTAATATAAGTAAAAAATAGGCTTTTGAGTATAATTTCTAGAAATTAATATGTCAGAAATTAGTATAGCTTTTGTTTTTAAAGATATAATAAGTTATTGTAGTCTAACATGCAATTCTAATTACTATTGTATTTTGACATCAAAATAAAGTGTCCTAAAAGGAGCAATTTCCAGACAAAACCAAAGTGTCTCTCACTGATTTACTTATTTTGGAAGCAGAGACACTATCAGATAATTTTATTTTGCAAATGTCTCTTTCCAAATACAGAGAACCAACAGATTCTACAAGGATTTACTTTAAGTACCACCTAATATGACTATCACTTTAGGTCTGTTATAGTGTTTTTTGTGTTATCTCAGTGGAAACTGCTTATATTAATGGAAGGTTGGTATATGTACTCGCTGTTGTTTTCTTGTGCTTATGTTATTGTGATATTTATAATTGTTCGAAAGTTATCTTTGTCACTTTGAGATTTGACTGGATTATGTTCTTATTTTATAATAATAAAGGATGAGAGTTATTATGAACCAAATTATTGACATATTTCCTGTGTCATAAAGTTTAAAGGGAGAGTTGCAGGTAAATGGTTAGACAGATGAAAGGAAGTTGGAGAGAGGAGATTAATAAAGATGAAAGTGAGGTAATGGAAAAAAATTTAGGAGAGTTGAAATAAGAAAGAGAGGAAAAACAGTTGATATTAAAAATGGAATAATGGAAAGAATTTAGAAAATAGAAGAGAAAATAAGTGTACATGGTATTATAATCTATGAAAGAAATTGCATTGTTAGTTTGTTGATGGAAGAGAAAGGAAATAGTTTTTTCTTAAATGTTTGTAAAATAAATGAGGCCTAATCATCATGTCTTTAGATGAATGGAGTTACATGGGTGGAGGATCTTATAGAAAGAATATGAGAATATAACTGTCATACTGAGTCACATCAATCCTTAGAGATACAGCATAGCTTCTTTGATGTTTTTCAGGAAAGCATGCTATTTGCCCTCTACACCTGAACCTTGGGGCATCTGTGATCCTTAACTTCCTTTTGGTAACCCATTATAAACTTCATTCATGAATTTATCTAAGCCCTTCCTGAACCTATTTATATTTTCAGACTCTATAACCTTCTGGGGTAATGACTTGCATATGTTTACTACCAACTATGTAAAGTACAAAGCCCAAGTCCCTTTTATCTTTTACACTACCCTGGGCATCCTCTAGTCCTGGGGCTCTTTAATTTGGTGAAAGGAATTCATCTTTACCTTTCATGATCTGGCAGTTTGAATATATGCAGCCTCATCTGTAGTTTTATAAAACTGAGTATTCCTAACCTTTACAATGCCCTGACATTGAAGCCAAGATTGTGCCACATAATGTAAAGAGCTTTACTTTTAATTAACTGCATGCTCTCAGGGAAATTATCTCATATTTGTAGATCTCAAAATTATCTGTAAATCAAAGTGCTTAATAATCTCTAAAGATCCTTCAATCTTCCTTCCTTGCCTTCCTACCACCCTTTCCACCCCATCTGCAAGGGGTAAAGGATGTGGAAGGAAGGGATAAAACTGCAGTATAAATGAGTATGTGATCTTCAAAAGCAAACCACCATGATTTAGATCCCGTTTTCTCCACTTCTTAGCTCTATGCCTTTCATTAAAGTACTTACTTCTCCCTGCCTCAATTTCTTCATTAGTAAATCAGAAATAAGGATAGTTTGAACTTCATAGGATTATTTTTGTTAGAAAATTGTATGTGTATAACTGAAAGCAGCATCTTCTATATAATAAGCACTATATTAAATTTAACACGTGTGCACGCACACACAGAAGGAACAACCATACCTCCCAACACCTGAGCCCTTGAGCCATCCCATTTCACATTGACTCATTTCACATTGGCTTGCCCATGTGATTTGCTTTGGCTAAGGGGGCATTAGCAAATGTGAAATAAGTCTATTTGGTAAGTGCTTTTGCATGTGGGTTATCTTTGTTGGAAGGTTTTCCTGAGGCCACCATGCGAAGAAGGTCAGTTTGGTCTCCTTGAGGCACACGGAAAGAGAAGTTCAGTCATTCAGCCTAGATAGCAGGCGACCTACCAGCTGAATACAACTGCATGAGTTTGCTTAGGTGAGTCAAGCAGAAGGGCGGCCCAGCCAACCTAAGAATCATGAGAAATAAAACTTTTTCTTTGTAAAAATCAGTAAATTTAGAGTAGTTTGTTACATAGCAATATGTAACTAAAGATCTGATATTCTCTAGTTCTTTTCTATAGGCTAGTCTGGATGGTTTATGATAGTGACTGAAAATTCGCATAAAGCTAAACTAATAAATTCTAATCCCATTTTCCATAAATGTGTACACACTGTATGTACATATTTGACAAACAAATGTAATTGCATTAAATTGAACAGATAAGTGATGTCTGATTTAGTGTTTCCTGGGAAACAGGCTTAGAGTCAGAGATTTACATGCAGGAAGTTTTATTGAGAAGTATTCAAGTGCGGGATGAGGAAAGCAGGAGTGGGCAGGGTGAAGTTAAACTGCAATGTATTGAGCAGGGGTCTCAACAAATCACACACAGAGCTCTGGAACTGTGATGGCCCTTCTCAATGGTTCCAAATTTAAATAAGGGGGCTGAGCCTCTGAACCAACGCTTTCATTAGTCATTGCTGATGATTGCCTTCAGGGAGAGGCTGTAACCTTGGGCGAGGGACCTCTTTTTACTGAGGCACCTTTCCCCTTTATTTAATACATATGTTAATTAATAATATATTTTAGTATATATATATTTAAATAGACTTAATTTATTAATATATTAGATATAGAAAATATACATGTAAGTTATATACATATTTAATGTTATATAAAATATATAAATATGATATAAATATCAATGCATCAAATATATTAAATATGTAATATATTAAATATATCAAATATATCTTAAACAAATATATATTAACATATAAATATCTATCAACATATGAATATACAGTAAATATAATATCTATTTACTGAAGCATATTTCCCTTTATTTACTGTATATTTATATCTATTAATAATATATTGGTTTTGTGTGTATATTTAATATTTAAAATATTAAATCAGATATGTTAAATATATATTCAATTGAGATATAATTGACATAAAACATTGTATTGGCTTCAGGCACACAACATGTTGATTCTGCATTTGTATTGCAACATGATCACCACAGAATTGATTTTCCTTGTGATGATAATTTTTAAGATCTGATGTCTTAACTTTCAAATATGCAATATAGTATTAACTCTAGTTGCCATGGTATACATTACATTTTTAGGACTCATTTATATTATTATTTTTTTCTTAATAAAATATGGTTTTATGAGTCAACTACAGTCATAATGTAACTATTGTATATTTCCCTTCTCTATTCATTCCACTAACACAGAGCAGAACTGTATGCCAGTCTAATTTTCCTCATGTGGGTCAGGAACCTTGGATGGGCAGCAAAATCTCAGCTGAGGCTTACAGCTGAGAAAGACAAACTGAATCTTCTTTCTCAGATGTAGACATTGAAGCTGTGGAATGATATCCATGGGGTGATGCAACTGTACAGTGAGGGAGGGGATATCAAATTTAAGTGTGGTCCATGCTTCTTTGATATGTGGTTGTTGCCTATTGTGTCCAGTGCTCTGGTAAGAGCCATTTTCCAATGATATATGTATGTTTCTCGCTGTCACAGTTGAATGTTTTAGCAACCTGTGAGAAATTGCAACATTCTACAATTTCTTGTCAGTGACACCAATGCAACAGAGGTCATCATAGAATGTTGCACCCGATGAGCCTCTGTGGGTGGAGAGCTTTGCCCATGCTGCACAATTACATTGTTACCCCAGGAAAATTATGTTTTTCAGTGAATCTTGGGCTAAGATCAGGTCTGAGTTTTGCACTGATACACAGAGATTCAAACTTTCAGGTGCTGGTGTCTCACTCTCTTCCACCAAAGTCATGCAGCTGGTTTCCAGTCTTCTGATGTAATGCATAATGTTCTGGTCCATATTTTGGGGGTGGGCATGTTCATATCTAGCATGATCCTACCTTCAGAATTTAGGGCTTGTAGATGATTTTGATTTCCTGACTGGCCATTGCCTCCAAACACCCAGATGCGAGATCCATGGGGCACACATCTGAGAAGCTCCCATTTGAATTCAGCCCATCAGTAATGAAGATCTTCCCTTCTTGATATCATAAACCTGGGGTAAATATGAGTAGCTGTGGCCAATCCAGATATAGTAGCTGTTTCCATGGAGGACCAAGGTGTACCATGTTGCTTTTTTGGGCTGCTCTCCAGGCATCAAGAGTGGCAACAGCTTCATGGTGTCCCCAAGAGACTAAATTTCTGAAAAAGACGTCCTGTTAAATTAATTTAGATGACTCTAGAACTCACCTACCAAAGGACCCAACATGTAGTAGAAGTTAGTGAGCAATGAGTGAGTGAAGAAAGAAAATGAATAAATGGATATATTAATGGATGAACACAACCAAGTACCTAAGGCACTGACTGACCCCCAAAGACTGAAGCCCAGAAGTCAATAATGAAGGCTGCTTGTAGGTAAAGGGGCTTCTGCAACTGCCCCTGGTATAGTACTATCCTTGAATGACAGCCATGGAGGGAGGGGACAGATTGGGAGAGAATGGGCTAGTTTCTCCAGCTCAGAATTCAAGGAGGGCCCTGGCTGGTATGGCTCAGTGGATTGAGGATTGGCCTGCAAACCAAAAGGTCACTGGTTTGATTCCCAGTCAAGATACATGCCTGGGTTATGGGACAGGCCCCAGTATCGAGTGCACAAGAGGCAACCACATATTGATGTTTCTCTCCCTGTCTTTCTCCCTTCTTCCCCCCCTCTCTATAAGTGAATAAATAAACTCTAAAAAGAAATAGTTTTTCTAACACTTTAGGAAATGAAAAAAAAAATAATAAAAAAGAATTCAAGGAGGACTTCTCCATCCCTTGCCACTGTGTCCAGACCAGCTTCCTTAAAGAGCCTGGCTTCTGGCTTAAGAAGCCCCTTGATTTTTGTGGGTAGAAGTCTGGCAGCACTGCCCAGTGTTGACTACCCACGGCCTGCCATAACATAGAGCGTTATGAAAACTTTGTAGAAATTTCATCTATCAAAGTTTCTGAGAGACCAAGAAAACAGTAGACGTTGGAAAAAATGTTTTGCATAAAAGCCATGTAGTTAAGTATCCATTGAAAATATTGGAAAATTAAAAAACATACAAATTTTATCTGAATGTCAACACTACACAACTGTATATTTACAATTAGGTAAACTAAGTACCTTTCAAAAAAGAAAGACATGTAGAAATGACCAAGGCTATCTTTTCAAATTAAGTCCATCACTTTGAAAGTGCTTGGTATGTAACTTCTCAGGGTAAATGAGTCCCCCCACCTTCTTTGTTTTAATCCCAGAGAGGGAAGAATATACCATAAAAATTATCCTCATAATTTTTATGCGTGCAAGAGAATATATTCATTGGGTTAAGTTGGTCATATTAAACACACACGCAAGCCCTGGTTGGTGTGGTACATCATCCCATAAACTGAAAGGCCATGAGCTCTATTCCTGGTCAGGGCACATGGCTTAGGTTGTGGGTTCAGTCCCCATTTGGGGCATGTATGAGAGGCAACCAATCCATGTTTCTCTCTCATATCTGTGTTTTTCTCCCTCCCTTCTCCTGTCTCTCAAAAAATCAATAAGCATGTCCTTGGCTAAGGATAAAAAATAATAATAATTAAAAAATACGTACACATAGGAACCACTAAGTAAGGATGATTTAACAGAAAATTATCTTATTTCTTTCAAATAAAATAAGTCTGAAATAAGCGGTCCAGAGCTGGTGTGGCGGTCCTTTCCAGTCTTCTAGCTCTTTGCTTGGCCATCCTTAGTTATGGCACTTGTTGATCTAAAGTGGCTGCGTTAGCTTTGGCCACTTCAGTTATTAGAATGGAGTAAGAAAAGAAGTGACCCAGGTTTTTTGAAGAAATTTAGTTAAACACTCAACGTCTCATTTACAGCCTATTGCCTGGAGCTCAGTCACATGACCACAGATGCAGCATGGAAGCTCGTGTAGTTGTTCATGTAACTCAGGGTCTCTGGGTGACCGCTGATTCTCCATCAGGTCCAGTAGCTCTTTATTGTTTGGTGACTTAATAAACAAAAAGACAGTTATGTGCCTGATACACACACACACACACACACACACACACACACACACACACAGAAAAGAAGAAAGGGGGACATCAGCATAAACATCCCATGTAGGAGATGTATAAAGTAGAAAACACTGAAATCATTAGCCCATCAAAATGATGAAATCCTACTGGGTAGGAATATGAAGCTTCTTAACTTATAGGTAGAATAGATTCATCAATTACGTTATCTGTTCGTTTTACTTCTGCTTTCTGGAGAAACTCTCCTGCCATTCTCCACTCTCCTTTCTCATCTTGTGCTTCAGAACACACCTTCTGAAGGCATTCTTTCTTTCCCTGACCCTCCGCAGCCATTTCTCTCATAGACAACAAAGGGTGTCTCTTCTTGAAGCCTGCAAAGATTTGAAAGCCCATTTTTTAATATAGTGTAGGTTCAGGTAATATTAAAGTTTTATTAGTAATAGATAGTTGAAGTCAAGGTTTGTGGTTTCTTTTGGCTTCCAGATCTGGTAGTTTTAAAACCTGATTGTACCTTGAGACCACTTAAAGAATAGGCTTGGGTGGGAACACAAGACACTTAATCTGATTTTTGCTGCAAGCATGCCTCCTGTTGTCTGACAGAGAACTATTAATGGAAGGCCTTTTTAAAAGCTTTGGGATCAGTGATTTATCTCCTGGTATGGCTGCTTCTTCAGAGTATCTTATAAGTGTTTCAGTTTGGAATACAGAATGGCCTGCCTTCCTTCCTTCCTTCCTTCCTTCCTTCCTTCCTTCCTTCCTTCCTTCCTTCCTTCCTTCCTTCCTTCCTTCCTTTCTTTCTTTCTTTCTTTCTTTCTTTCTTTCTTTCTTTCTTTCTTTCTTTCTTTCTTTCATCTTGAAAGGCTCCAAATTTAATGCATTTAGATTTTAGGACTCAGAAAATACCTCCCTGGCATCTCTACCCAGAGATAAACTGGATCAAGTTTGAATTCATCAATCCTAGAACTTTGTTGAAATCAGCAAGAAGCAGCCAGCTCAGACAATATTCTAATTTGTCCACATTTTCCCTTAGGCCATTTAGTTAGCTTTTCAAAGAAAGACAGGTAGCAGTTTGACCAAATATTTTAGCCAGCAATATTGGGGTTGTTAAAGTAACCAGATTAGCCCCTAAATGGGGTTGCTTGTGCTAAGCCCCACGTCAGCAAACCAAAACTTTTAACTAAGTTTTATGCTAGGCTCACCAAGAAAAAGGCCAGCTACAACCGAGCAGAGCTTTCTTGCTCTGGTCAAGTTACTTGACCTTGCTCCAAGACTTCCCTTTGGTCCATGTAAGGAAAGGAATCCTGCTTTAACGAATCAGCAAGTGCCCAGGGTAACTTTCGTGTTTCTGCTTCCTTCTGCCTATAAAAATCTCTTTCCCTGCATAGCTCTTCAGAGCTCTTTTCTATTAGCTAGACTGGAGGTTGCTCAATTCATAAATCACTCAATAAAGGCAATGAGATCTTAACAGTTTACTCAGTTAAATTTCATTCTTTAATGAAGCATGTTTCAGGTTCTGATATTTCAGTGTTTCCTTTGCATGTAGCACATTAGAATTCTGATAGGCAGAGGGTCACAGAGACCCAGAAAGTAGTGGCTTAAACACACACACGCATGAATTTATTTCTCTCTTTGATATTTGTAGTAGTCTAGGACTGGTGTGTATGACCACAGTGCCATCAGGAGCCCTGGCCTCTCTCTTTATTATGCACCATTCCAGTGAACGGCACTTGTGCTGAAGTTCACTTGAAAACACAAGGGTACTGCTGCAGTTTTGATCGCTATGGCTACGTGACGAAGCACAAGAAGGAAATTATTAAATGGAGCTCACAAACTGGAAGGGCCCTCCTTTTTTCATTTCTCTGACTTTAGCCATCTTGCTTAATAGACTTCCTAGTTGTTCCCCTCAACACTTACCTCCCATTGTTCAACCACAGTCATCTGGTTGGCAGAGCTCTAAGAGAGGCTAGCAACCACTGTCTTTTATTCTGGGTGGCAATGTGTCCATCTGAAAATTGGGTTCTGCTAGTACTAGGGAGAAAGAAGAGAATGGTGGTTGAGGTAGGCAGCTCACAGAGGAAAACGAGAGAGGGAAAGAGATGTGAGCAGAAGGGAATTGATTTGTTATGAACCTACAGTCTAAAGATATTGTTCTGTTCTTCTCTGGATAAACCACTGGGAAATTGCTGTTGGTATCCTTTCTAGGAGATCAATAAACTATGGTGTCCATAACATCACACCTAAGGCAGAGATCTAATTTGTCCAAGCTAGGATACTTCAGACCTGAAAACAGACAATATTTATATGTTGGAATAATAGATATAAACCGGAAACCTCTTGGGCAAATCAAGATATATGAGCACTGTTATACTAGTTTTGAGCAACCTCAGTACCTCCTGTCATTTACCTTCTTGGTAGCCTAAGGCTAGAACTAATGTTACTCTAGTGTAATAGTAGTGATAACCAAAGTTAGATCAAAGCATGTTCACATATATTTTGCTTGCTATTTTCAACAAACTTTCGACAAGTTTAAAAAGAAATTCAATTAACAATTTCAGAAATAAGCCTACTTAAGCCAATAGTTATACTAATTGCTCAAATTCACACTAGTAAAGGCTAAAGTCAGGATTTTGGCCCAGGTTTCCTGACGCCAATTTCTGCGTCTGATGCACCTCACTATATTGTTAAGAGCGCCCTCTCTTCAGGATGCATATGCACAGGGGGAGTTTAGAGCACTTTCAGGCAACGCTAGGGTGGTGTCTCGGAAGTCACGGTCCCGTCCTGGACTGCAGTTTACCAAGTCCTGTAGTATTAATTGGGCTTGCCTAGAGTTGGAGACTTTGTGGACTGTTTGCTGTTACACTTTTCTTCCATACCCATAAGAGATGTAACTAGTCAATCTCAACATTTCCCCGCACTTGACTTGACTTAGCCTCACAGTCCATCTCCACAGAGCATTTCAAACAGCCCCTTCAAGAATGGTCATGAAAGGAGTGGCAGCAAAATGGTGGAAGGCAGCCCATAGCTCTCATCCTGTCACAGAAACACTGAAAACAAGCAAACAACTGTCAGAACCAAATTTTTCAGAACTCTGTAAAACAGTCAAAGGTTTACACCAGCCGAGCAAATGATGAATCAAGAAAAAGGCAAATTCAAGATAGTAGGGCAGTTTTGTGTTGTGCTTACCTGCCCTGGCCCCACCCTCACCGTGCCAGTGGATGTCTTGGAGGGCTTGGTTTTAAAGTGGCAGCAACCTGTGTTTCCAGGCAAAACCCACAGGGAAATAAAGCTGATCCCTCTGCATATTATTCTGTACATCTGTTCTGACCTGTCTGGGGGGTCCTTAGGATTAATGCAAGGTGCTTATCTTCTATTGCCTGCTGACAGCTCGAGTGGTAGACATTGCTTAAAGACACTGAAATCTGGGCCAACAGTCCTCTGTCAGGGGCCAAAGCTTATGGTCAAAACAAGCCATTGATCACCCAAGATCCAGAGCAGAAGCTGGGAAGAGCTTATTTGGGAAATCAGAACCCTCAAAACCAGCAACTACATCAGGGACTTAGAAAGCTGTGCACATGTCCCAGCTAAGACATATCTTCAGAGGATATATGAGGAGACCCTAAGCTTTCACGAGGAGACTCAGTACAGGCCTGGCCAGGTGTGGAAGGAGCGGCCTGTCACACAGCCAATATGCAAAGACTGGCTCCTTTAAAAAAACATGGCTCCTAGCATTCAAGGATATCTCCGTCAGAGCATTTGTGAAGGCAAGATGCGAAGAGAGATGCTGACAGCTGTACGTGGCAAGGAATGCTGTCTTTACAGGAATAGTTCGGGGTCACTGAACAGGTAGACTACTGTAGCCTTCAGCAACTGAATAGGCAGCAGGCCCTGCAGAAAGGAGAGAATTTGATTTCCAGAGTTACTACATTATAAGATTTAAATGTCAGTTTTTGACCAAAATTAATCACAAGGCATACAAAGGAACAGGGAAGTAGGGTCCATTGTAAGGAACAAAGTAAATTGACAGAAGCCATCCCTACAGAAGGTCAAACTTCCTGGGCAAAACCTTTAAAACAATTGCCTCAAGTATGCCCAAGTAGCTAAAGGAAGCATAGGTAAAAAAATCAGAAAAATGAACTGTGAGCAAAATCAGAGTATCAATCAGAATGTAATTATTAAAACAACTGGAGTTAAGAAGTAAATAATTCTAATAAAAATTATTACAGGTATTTAACAGCAGATTTGAGTAGGTGTAAGAGTCAGTGAACTTTTAAATAGTATTGTTTGTAATGATTAAGTCAGGCACAGAAAGAAAAGATGTTAAAGAAAAAGAGAACAGAGCCTGAGAATACATGGGAGACCATCAAGTACACCAACATACACCTTACAGAATACCAGAAGAAGACTGAGAAAAAGAAAGTGGCACAAAGTGTATTTGGAAACATAATTGCCAAACAGTTTCCCAAATGGATGAAAAACATGAATCTACACATCCAAGATGCTGTGGATTTCAAGCAGGATAAATTCAGAGATCCACATGGAAATATGTTATAATCCAACTGTTGAAAACAAAAGACAAATAGGGACTCTTAAAGGCAGCAAGAGAAGAGGGACTGGTCAGATACAAGAGATCCTCCAGAACATATCAAAATGGAATGAAGGTTGAAATTAATAACAACAGTAACAGTAGAAAATTCACAGGTGTGTAGAAATTAATAATATACACTTGACCAATGGGTCCAAGAAGAAATTACAGAGAAGATTAGAAAATATTTAGACAAATGGAATAAAAATGAAACATATTAAGCCTTATGGTAAGCAGCAGTTGTGCTCAGAGGAAAGTTTGTTAACTGTGAAATCTACATTAAAATGATTTAAAATCAATCATCTAATTTTACACTTTGAGAAAGGAGAAAAAGAATATCAAACTGCATCCAAAGTTAGCAGAAAGATAAAAAAGATTAAAGTGGAGATAAATAAAATAGAGAATTAAAAAAACAGTGGAATCAATGAAACTAAAAGTTGATTCTTTGAAAAGATCAACAAATTAAAAAAATAATATACCCAGACTATGCCCTCACTGGTGTGGCTCAGTTGGTTGGGTATTGTTCCTCAAAGCAAGAGGCCACCAGTTCAACCCCCAGTCAGGGAACATGCCTGGGTTGCAGGTTTAATCCCTGGTTGGAGCACGTAGGAGAGGCAACTGATCAATGTTTTTCTCTTATGTGGATATTTTTCTCCTTTCTCCCTCCCTTCCTATGTCTCTAAAAACACACAAATAAATAAATAATATAACCAGACTAAATAAGAAAAAAAGAAAAGCCAAAAAATAAATAAAATCAGAAATGAAAGTGGGGGTATTACTACTGACCTTACAGAAATAAAAAGCATTGTAAGAGAACACTTGAATACACACCAATAAATTAGATAACTGATAAAAGGTAGAAATTCCTGGAAACACAAAAATTACCTAAACTGACTCAAGGTGATAGGAATAAACAATAGAAATAGATCCACCTAAAAATGGTTAATTGATTTTTTTAAATATCAAGTTAAAGGGAAAGCCATAGTGCTTTAATCACATGGTGCTGTAAAACCTGAATATTCAGTTAAAAATTAAGCTTTAGTTTGTAGCATACACAAAAAATAAATTCCAACTTGATTATAGAACCAATCATGAAAATTTAAACTAAAAAAAAAATTCTAGAAGAAAATATTTTGTAGGAGGAAACCTACAAAATTTTAGAGTAGAATTTTTAATAATTTTGATTTTTTAAAAATGTGAGAATTAGGAAAATCTCTTTTTAATAAAGTGTTTCCAAAACTATTTATGAGAGTAACCACTTATGTAACCCACCTCTTTATTCTTTTACCACTGTTTATGTTAAAAGTGTTTTTTATAAAAGATGCATTATTAGCTAATGTGTAGCCTGTGAATAAGCTGCATGTTTATGGAGAGTTCAGGAACGGAGATGTGAAGATGGGCTTTGAGATGAGAGCCCCCTGTTTTCTCAGAAGGTCAGCACCAGAATAAACTACGTTCCCCTTCTCGCCAGCACCTGTCTCATGAGTCTGGCTTTCACTGAGGCAGGCAGCCGGACCTGTGTTTGGTTACACTTATGTGCATTTACCGTTTTTGATGCTCACCAAAAACTATCTAAATAAATCAGTGTTTAGACTTATTTTACATGTTGATAAGGAACTGGTTTATATTTGCAGGTCCATATGAACTAAGGGATAATAGGAACAGAAAAATCAGAAAAATGACACTCATCGTAAAAGTTGGTAAGATAATGAATACCTTGGTATACATATGGCCAAGGTTTTTTTAAATGATATTTATTGCTTATTAGTATTAAGAAAGTATCAATTTGTCAATACAAGCTAGGGAATATAATTTTTAAAGTAGAGAAGATACAAGTTAGAATAATATTTATACAGCACTGTGCTTCAAAACAAGAAGAAAATAGAGAGTTAGAGCTAGAGAAAATAAAAACACTGAAATAAATACAAATCAATAATTTCAGTAAATGATATGTATAAAGTTACCTGAGGTAAATGTGAGATATATTTAGGTTAAATATCCAAATATAAGATGAATTTGGAAATAATGCAGCACAAAATATTTATTATGAATTTTTGAAAATGGAACAGAAAACATGCTTGCCTAACACTTGAGATTTAATTTCTTATAAACCTCCTGGTAATCAATTTTTGGTCAATAAAATGAAACTTTCTAAGAAATAAGAAGAGACATATTTGGCATGAAGTTAGTGAAGTGGGGACTTCAGGGCCCTTTCCTGGCAAAGACACTTAGCGAAGACTGGGGAAGGGTCATGGCCGTGTTTTAGGTGGCTGCATGATTTAAAAGGAAGTCTCAGTATTGCTTAAGATTTAGGCCCAGAGTTTGTTCTTGGAAATAGGCATAGGGAGCTTTAGGAAACAAATGGCTACATAATTCCAGGGGAAAGGGGGAAGGGTTTAGAGCAACAAGTATAAAAGACACATGGACAAAAACTGGGGGGGGGGGGTGGAAATGGGAGGGAGGTGGGGAGGGCTGGGGCGGTGGGCAGGGATGGGAGTAAGACAGAAAACTGTACAAGAACAACAATTAAAATTAAAAAAAAAAGAATTTGCAAATACTTTAGTTTCTTTTTGCTTTCTAAAAACACTTCACCGTATCCCTCCTCTGCAATCTCAACAAAATGTAAATTGGTTTTGCTTTGTTGCAGAGAGTGAGCATTTTAAAGGCATTCTTTTCATTTTCCCTGTGTCTAGTCCTGAATCCAAGCATTCAATGCCTTTCTGATTTTATGGCCCTGTTTTGTTGACTCTTGTCTCTGGGGTCTCACTGTGATCCGGAATATGCCGAGTAACTTGGATCCTTGAGATGGAAAAAGCTGTGTTTAAGCTTTATTTAACTTACTCAGCTCACCAGAGTTGGACAGGCATTTCTCAAAAACTCTTTTCAATAAACGCAGTTAAAAGGGTTATATAGCCCTCAAGCAATTAATGGTAACTTTGTGCCAGCCTGCATCAGAATCCAACGGAGAACTGTGGTATGACTCTGTCAGGAGTTTTAGACACACCTGGCCCTCTGGATGTTAGGCTTTAGCAAATACAGGATATTTCTGAGGCTTGGTATAAATTTGATATAGCTTCCTTTTTGTTTTGTAAGTCTTAGCTGCAAAGATTACTATTCCACCCAACTTAATTCTGTTGTCTGTAATTTAACATTTTTTTCTCTTTGTTTTTAATAGTTACAATTCACAATTTCTATTCAATGCAGGCATAATCTGAGATGTTCCCTACCCTTGATTGCTTAGCCATCCAAGGAGTGAATACAGCCATTACATAAGAAATTGAATGGCAGAGTTTGATCTTAAAATGCATAGATTTAAGAATTGGGTGGTATTAAACTGCATGTGGATCATATGAGACGTACTGGGAAGAAAGGCCACATGATACTTCCTGTATGAGTGCTCGATGAAGGGTCGCATAATAACCAGAAATTCCAAGGCCTGGATCCCTCACATGGGTAGGTTTTATATAGCTTACCATCCAAAGATTTTTGGCCTATGTACAAGACATGTCCTTAAAACATATGCCAGAAAATCCTTGGAGAAAGTCTACAGATCATGGAGGTTAAGTGAAGGGATAGGCGCTGGGCTTTGAAGATGAGAGATTTTATCTACACGAGAAGAAAAAGATATTACTTTAAGTGGTATTCGCTGAATTTTTGCCAATCGGATAACTCTTTATGAACACATCCTAATAGCTGTGTTTGATTATTAATATGATCTTGAAAGAAATTAAGCTATGCAAAGAGAACACTTCCGTAGAAAAAGTTAAAGGAGTTTTTTTTTTTACTTGAGAGGAACAAAGAATAGAAGAGAAAGAAGGGAAAATGAAGGAACAGGTGGAAACAGGCCAGGGAAATCTTAGTCAGTGAGAAATTCCTTGAAGTGGGAAAGACTAAATGACTTTTCAGAAGTTTGCTTAATGCTGCTGATAATTTATTTTATTATTATTATTGTTATTGTTGTTATTTACTTCATAGCAATGTGATTCATCATCTAAAAACATTCAGTAAAGGTTGAATGATAGATATTCTCCAATCATTAAGGAAAACAGGCTGTTTTTATAACTGAGTCAACATGAGAAGAGAGTACAAGCGAAATGGAAATGAGATCAATTTTTAGCAAAACTAGGAAATAAAGCAAGGAATGGAAAAATGGTTGCATGTATTTAGACATTTACAAACACCTTGGAAGTGAAGTACCAGAAAATGAGACAGAGAATAATCAGTTTTATTTAAATATAAAGAATAATTATTCAATTAATCAAAACCTTTCATATAGTATATCAGTCAAGGCAGCCTGCTCTAGTCGTTCGAACAAATACCTCCACATTTCAGTTGCTCAGTACCATAGAGCCTGTTTTTTTTCTTAATACTTTCACACAGTCTAATGTGGATTGGGAAGCTCTTTTGGTTCACTCTCCTTCAGTCAGTCACTGAAGAGCCCTTCCGTTAGGTGCCTCTGACAACTCAGCGTCCTGCACTTTCAGCCATGTTGATGGGAGATGGAAGACTAGAGAATTATGTGGGAGATTTTAGGAATAGGTCTGGAAAAGCATATGTAAACACTATTCCCATTCCATTGGCCAGAACCTAACCATGTGACCCTAAACTAACTAAACTGAGGCTGGTGAATCTTGACTCTTCCTGGGTGGCCCCGGTATGCACCTGGCCTGTCTCTGCCACAGGTATGCCTCCATCTACGGCTATAATCATTTGGAGTAAGAAAGGGAGGGATTGGAGTTTGGGAACAGAAGAAATTGAAAGCTCCACTTGTAATTTCTGTAAAATCATACCTTAAGTTGTGTATTTCTAATCTCCAGATTTGTATCAGCAGATCTTAAAGTCCAAGTTTTTGTTGATCCCTAAAGACACCCATTTTGACACCTAAATACAGGTACTGATTTGGATTTTAAAATACATAGGACAGGGTTGGCATCTTGCCATAGTTTTCCTTTTAGGAACAAAGAGGAAATGTTTTAAGCTTGAAGACCTATTGTCTATATTTAAGGCACTCAACTTTGGTATTTTACCTGCAAGGGAGCAATGGACAATTTGAAACAAATAACAGTATAGCTGTGTTCCAATATTATTTTATTTACAAAGGCGAGCATTTGATTTGAAGGTCAAAGTTTGCCAACCCTGATTTGAATAACTGTTGACCTAAAGAAAAATAAACACAGAAGTCCCTTAATTTATAACACATATGGTGAATTACATGTAAATCAAATTCCTGTAAAAGTTCTTTGAAAGTTGGATGACTTCTTTTGTTAGTGATAAGGTTTTGTTTATTAATGAATCCCTTGATTTATTTTTGGTATAAAAATATATTATCTTATATTGCATGTATTTATCTTGAGACACATTGTTACTTGAACTACTCTTTTATAATGTCCATGTTTTAATTTTTTAAAGCAATAAATATTTTATCAATGTAATAGGTCATCTGCTTTCTCAATGTATAGATTAATTTGTATTACAGTCAGACAATTCATACAGTAAGTTCAAGATGTTTTCTCCATGGAAAAATAATAATATTTTGAGAAAGCCTGAAAAGGCAAGCATGAGTATAGGCCAGAATTTGGAAGGCAGCATTGCTCTGGATACCATTGGAACCAATCGTGAGACAGAAAATAGATGGGACACTATTGCCATCTTAAAATTGGACCAAAGCCCAATTCTTTAAATAGGCTCAGACTCACTAACACATAAGAAATTCAGGCAAAAGGGAGGCCTTTATTAATGGTAATAAAGGCCCATAGCTCCTTCTTTCATTGCTTCCTTCCAGCGGACTTAAGGGTTCTATCTTTTGTAGGATCTAGCAAAAGCTCTAAGAAATAAACCACAAATGCTAATATTCTAGATTTTCCTACTATTTCTCATAACACTAAGATTCAAAAGCAACTTAATATCCCAAGGTATTCAGAATGTTTACTGCTTCATAAAGATCACCAAGTGTCCAGCTTGGAATAGTTAAGTTCTTAGTTCTGTATCATCCACTCTTCCAATTACTTGTTTTAGAATCTCTTAACTGTACCATTTCTCATTTTCAAATTAGTTATCTGTTACTATCCTTTTGCTTATAACTAACGGAAAACTTGACTAAATGGCTTACAGACTAACCCGTTTCCTCATGTAACAAGCATTCCGGAGTTTGGTGGTTTCAGGGAGGTAGCTTCTCCAAGGGAGGTAGCATTTTTGGTGGTGTTCCAAGGGAGGTAGCTTCTCCAAGATTAACTTCTTGTTCTTCTTAAGGTACTTGAATGTCTGCGGCAAATCTATGTGGCACAGCCTCAAATTACAGCAGCACATCAAAATTAGAGGGAAGATCATTTTTATCTTGACACCGCTTTCCTTTAATTAGGAAAAAAAGCTTCCCAAGGTCACTTTCTATGAAATTTCATTGGCCATTCTGTAGTCATTTGCCCATCCCCTAGGTGAAATGCAGGGGACAGAGAAAATGTGAATTTGACATTTTCGGTTTCTAAATGAAAGGTAAGCTCTAGCAGCAAAGAAGAGGGGCTGGGCTGTGAATTGCTTTTGAAAAAATAGATAACAGTGTCTGTCACAGCTCCTAAGTGAATAATCATCAAGTGTTATTTTGGTGTCCGGTAGAAACCTATAAGCAGGCAAATTTCATGCAATAGCTGACTCAAATCTTTTATGCGGCCTGTAACTGAGTGTAGTAAGAACACTCATCATGTGCTATAGAAAGGACTAATCCCTATCTTCTGCAATAGTCCAGCTGGTTATCTGTCTTCCTGTCCAAGGTACTGGCAAAACTACAGTCCTGCATAGCTGTGTTTTATAGCGTTGCTCATTTATTGATCATGGTTTTAAGAGAATCCAGGGGTCACTTAACTGACTTAGGCATGGTCTATCACACCTATCTCCTGCAAGTTTGATGTTTTAGAACACAGGAACATGCAGATGGTGAGATGCCATAATTAATACAACCTGTAGAATTTAAATGCACTTTTGGTGATTCCTGTTTCCAGTCTTCATTTTCCCTGCTCAGTTTTATTTTATTTTATTTTTTAATAAATTGGGTGTGCAGGACTTTTTAAAAAGATTTTATTTATTCATTTTTAGAGAGAGGTGAAGAGGAGGAGAATGAAAAGGAAAGGATTATCAATGTGTGGTTACCTCTCGAGTGCCCTGTACCAGGGACCTGGCCTGCAACCCAGGCATTTGCCCTGACTGGGAATCAAACTGGCAACCCCTTGGTTCAAAGCTCGTGCTCAATCCACTGAGCTACACCAGCCAGGGCTCCCAGCTCAGTTTTTAAACCTCGTTGCCCACTCCTTCATTAATTATGCCAGCCCCAGATTACACTTTTAATAAGTTAAGATCTCTGTTAAGGTCTGCTTAAATTAGATGAGGCAAATGCAGTGTTACAGGCACATGTCCATTGCTGGCACCAGCCCCACGCTGCAGCTCCAGGACGTTTGTTCTGTTGTGAATGCCCAAGTCTTCACTAGTGCCCATGGCTTGACTTGGGCTTGCTTCTTTTCTGGCTGAGTTTATTTCTCTGCCTCTAGGTAGAACTGAATAAGAGAAATGGCAGGGAAAGAGTTGAATTAACTACCTACCCTGAAAGGTTTGTTTAGATAAATTATGTGAGTTTTTGTTATCTTGAATTTTATGGATTGATAGCTACCAAAACATTCCTTCTGGTAATTTCTAGGCAAGTCTTAGTGGCTTGAGTGGCTTGAATGGATCAGAATAAGCACCAACCACCTTTTAAAATCTAACTATGGACTATTTTATGCACTCTTAGAATAGGGGCTCTCCAGAGACTGGTTCTTCACTTGCATTAGGGCAACAGGTCTCAAGAGCTTGAAATCAGGCACTTGAGGTCAAGAGCTGTGAAGCCTTATCTTGCTCCTTATCTCCTTGCCCAAGAGATAGGTTTCCTGCCTCATTCTCCAAATACACTGTCATATACATAATGTGGTGCAGGGTTCCAGGTTATTTTTCTCTCCAGCCATGGTCACCAGAGCTGGGCATTCTTCATGGCCATGTTCTTCTGCTTTTATGGTAATTGACAAGTAATTCATAATGGCATATAAAAAATATAACTAATATTTTTTGTACTTTTAATGTACAAAGTGCAGAACATTTTTATATTTGATTCTCATAGAAACTTGGAAGGTAAGGAAAATGATATTTTATTATTTTCTTTTTAGTGAAGATAAAAACATTTCACCAAGCTTAAGTGATTTGTCTAATATTGCTGAAATGATAAATAGATCCAGAATCCAAACCTAGGTCTGGCTCCAAAGGCTAAAGCTCTGTGTTCTAAGAGAACAATCCATTTGTGGTAGATGAAGAGATGACTTAACTTTTAATATCTAGATCAGAAATACCATAAATTTTATGCCTTTGGTCAAAGTTTTACCATTGATTTTAATTATGACCTGAGGACTTGTGACTGAAAGCTGAAAATGGCTATGAAAAAGGAATCCTGGGAAACAGAGTTGTTGGAGAGACAGGAGATTATTGCATAAGCAGGAAAATATATAAATATATCTACATTATAAAAATATAAAATCTACACCAGAGCCAGGAAAGATTCTAAGAATAAGACACCTGATGCCAACTAGTCTAATTTCTTTATCATGTAAGAGGAGAACTTTTCAGGCATTCTGCAGGAATTTTGTTGCACATTGGTTTATATAAATTTCATATAATTTAAGCCATCTTATGGGAATTATTTTAAAATACCAACTTAGAAATTTACAAAGCAGAAAATTGAGACTCAGAGAGGTTTAATAATATGTTCAATACTATTAGATACGTTAAGCAGTGATAGTGAACTAAAGCTCTATAGATTCTGGACTATGTTTCTCCCCTCCCCATATAATCTATACATTCCACTTTAAAATCATCATCAATACACTGTTTTTGAAAGGGTTGAAAAGACATTTAATTTTTTTCACAAAAAAGCTCATTTCTGATGAGATAAATGAATTGAAAACCTTATTAGATTCATTCAAGGGCCAAAGTTCAAAGAAAACTAAAAGCACAAATGTTTTATTTTACCAATCAACTTTAAGAACAGAATATTGAATCTAGAACAATTTTGTTTGTAGGTAGTTCAGGTTTCTCAAATACGTAGGATTAATTTTGGGTACTAAAATTCAATAAATAGTGTGCAATTACTAGAATTAGTAACAGTCGGAGCATGCGTACAGAATGTTGCAGCAGATGGGTGATGTGTATACTTCAAACAGCACAATTGGCAAACAGAGTAGTTAGTAAAAGCAACAGAAAAACATATAAACAGTGGTCCATTAGTTGTATTAAGATGGAAAGTCAACCAAGCAGGCTTATTGATGTGGTAACAAACACTGGGCTGGAACAAAGATAAAGTGGTTGTTCAAAGGAAAGAATACCAGGAAAAGACTAGGAAGCTATTATTATTATTATTCAAATAAAGTCTTTAAAGAGAAGAGATGAACTGAATATTCATAGGGGACACATGACAAACAATCTCAAATGATAGGCCTGATTTCAATAATAAAGTGGCAGATTAAAACACATGAGGTGATACAAATATAATAAATGTCCATATATCTTACACTGGGTATTTCGGATTAGATACAATCTTATTTCAAGCATTCTTTAAATCCAACTGTGAATTTTGCTATAAAATTCAACTCAAGGACAGTAAAGCTTGAATATATAAAATTAAGTTATATGAAATACAGGCCAGTTCTTAAAGCACAGGTTTTTGGTTCACCTTTTTTTCAGAAAAAAATAATTTTTGAATAGATTATTTATCAAATGTTGTTAACAACACTACAAAGCAGCTAGCACATTATTATCTTATTTTTAAGGTGGAAAAATGAGGCACAGAGATTAAGCAATTTGCTCAGGTCGCAGTTATTAAATTCTAAGGTATGAATCCAATATGTTTTTCTAAAACATAAATCTTTTTCTAGAAATAAATCTTGTGGAGGGTCTTACTGTGTCTGTTCTGTAGAAAAAAACTGCACAAGGATTGAAGGATAGACATAGCGGTTATGTAATTCTCAATAAATGATGTAAACATTTGTTTGTTAAGATTTCTTTATTATAATATGAGTGCATTGAATGAAATGACTCCTAATTTTTAGAAGTTCTCTAATGAAAACTCTGTTCTGTAATAAAATATTAATTAGCCTATCTTTTTAGAAAAACAAAACAAATAACTAATAGTCAAAAACTCAGATGCTATTTAATATATAGCTTTTTAACAAATATATAAAATAATAAATGAAATAGTTGTTACTGGATTTATGAGATAATTTTACTTAAGTTCAGGCAGGTAAATTAAAGAGTTCTATGAAATACATGTTTTGAAAATTATAAATTTGAATTTGGTTCAAAAAAGATGTTTTTAAAGACTGAAAAAATTCATTATTCAAGAAGAAATGAAGTGGGACCTAATCAACAAAACAAAGAAGCAAGCAAAATATAACCAGAGACACTGAAACTAAGAACAAACTGACAGTGACCAGTAATTGGAGGGGAGGTGGGAGGGAATAATGGGGAGAAAGGGGAGAAGGGTTTTCAGGAACGTGCATAAAGGACACATGGACAAAGCCAAAGAGGGTAGGATCAAGGGTGGGGGGTGGGGATGGCTGGGGTGGGGGTGAGTGGTGGGGATAAAATGGAGACAACTGTACTTGAACAACAATAAAAAATGTGAAAAATTAAAAAAAAGAAACGGATAATTTTTAAAGTCACTAACTATAAAAATGCACTAGAATTAAACATTTTTGTAGTTTAATAGTATAAAAATTTAAAGAACAGAACCACATACTACCTGAATATTTTAAAGGTAAAGAGAATGAAAGAAGAACCCTTTGAGCACTTTTTATAAGCACCACATACTATTGATGTCCACAGCCAGCAAACACGACACAAAATAGACCGTATGTATATAAGCATACATGTATTCCACGAGGACAGAATATTTTGTATTGGGAATTCCTTGCTATCAACATCACATACTTCATAAAAGATCAGAAGTTTTATGACTCAGGTTTTCTTTTTTGGCATGTTTTGAAGTTAATTTTTGTTTCCATAAATTAAATGACTTGTATCCATAAGTGGGATAAGCAGCACTTTAATTTTTATTACTTATTAATGTGATAATTTTCTATAGTTAAAAAAGTATATTGAAACTTTATCTAAGTTAATAGTATAAAACATGTACTTGAACATGGAGATTTTTTAAAAATTGTTTTATTGTGTTATCTTTTCTGGTCAAATCTACAAACCACTTGAAATTGAATTTAATGACTAATGTGAAGTCAAGATTTACTTTTTAAAAAAAATATGTATATCCAGTCAACAGAAGCCCATTTATTAAAAAGTCCATCATTTCTTCATAACATTCTATTGTATATTAAGTGACCATAAATATGTAGAGCTATTTCTACACTGTCTATTGTGTTACAGTGGTCTATTTGTGTATCCTGGGACGGTACCAAAAGTCTTAATTGCTGTAGCTTTAAAATAGATCTTCATCTCTGGTTGTGTAATCTTATGTTGAATGTTTAAAATTTCTTGATCATGGACTGAGTAGCCTAAGCGACGTAGACATTATCTTTATAAATTCAGTGACCCTGGGAGAAGAATGAGGTGGCAGAATGTATGCTTTTAACTTTCAGTATCATGTTTCAGAGGAAGAGGGCTTTGCAAGTGGCAGAGTGCATTTCCCAAATTATTTGACTTCCCACAGGCTTATTTTCTGCAGGGCAAAGACATTTGGAAAGATACAGCCATGATCAGTTAACTAGATAACATGCAATTTTCCTTTTCCATTTTCTTCATTATAAATAACATCTAAAGTTGTTTTATGGAGAATGTAACCTGCCAAATAATTACATTTCCGAGCTTTCCTTAAAGACAGAACTGGTTATCCGATAATTTCTAGAGAAAAGACTTGCTCCCAGTTTTCTTGCATATTTCCTTTCTCTTCTTGCTTAAAAATGCTGTCATGATGTTTCAAATACTGAGCCATTGTGTTTTTATAATGGCTTTAGTTTAAGGAAAAAACTTGGGAGTAAATATCACAGGCCAAGAGAAGTGAAGCAGAAAGATGAAAATAAGATGTAGTTTGACACAATGAAATTAATTAGACATTCTTGGACGTCAACTTCTGGATTTTTTGACATGTGAGAAACAGCTAACACTATTTGTTGGCCCAACATGGTCTGGTGTGTTTCTTTTATGCAGCCAAATGAAGTCATAAGAGGAACAACTACCTGTTTTTCTCTGCTGACCTCTTCCTCCTGCCCATAAGAGTTATTTTATAATGTGTACCTATCAGGGACCATACAGTTACTATTTTAGTGCTAAATTGGTAGTTCAATGTATTGATGTTATACTTTTATGTAACATGGCTCATTATTTTTTAGTTTTAAGAATAGTTTTGGACATGAGGAAGAGTTCTAGTCTATCTATCAAATATGATTGCTCTAACAGAGTTGCATTCCTCTAAACAGTAGATAAAGAAATGGGTTTAAAGTAATTAATCATGGAAAGCTGCTAATTCAGGCAGACCCATGCATACTTGTCTCTGGAAAAAAAAAGAGCAGACAAAAAATAAAGCAAATGAAAAGGCACCAGTAATAACAAAAACAACAACAAAGTTAATCATGGTCATAATTAAATTTTAAATTTAAAATACAATTCAAAAGGTAGAAGCCAAATTTGAAATGAAGTAGCTAAATCTATTTTTAGCATGCACAACTGCTCTTTAAATTGTTAATCTCTACCATATTAAATTCATGTTAATAAACTACTGTTTAATAAAGTACAGTTTTGGTGGGTTATTTTTTTAAGTTTGAGAAAGACATGGGATAAACTGTTTGTCTTTTCTGTCACTAATTTTGGAATATTTTCCACCTCTCACTTAGTGACACTAATTTTCTTCCATCTGCGGAGAACTAAATAAAATATGAGCTGTCGTCCGTCACGCTTTGTACAAATGGCAAATGCAAATACTTAGCTCACTCTTTTCATTGTTAAATATTGTACCTTTTTGTTTTTAGCTTGTGCTTAATTTTAACAAATGTTAAAGTTTAAATTGAGCATTGTATCTTCTTTTAAACTGTATTAAATAATTAATAAAACAACTGAATTCTACTTAATTTCATATATTCCCCATCATTTCTTTGGGTTTACTATTATAAAGAGCCAAGAAATAAATTCCATGGGAGGAAAATCTTAAAATAATAACAATTCACTTACTCTTTGATGTTTTTAAATTTGTAAAAGACCACGAATTCCATGCTTAGGAGAACCCAAGCACTATATGCATAAAATAATCTACAAAAAATACATTAAAATAATTGAGTTGGTGATAGGTAAAGCAAAGTCATGTGATAGAAAATATCCAGGAGGGGCAATTTTTGATATTGTTCTGAGGGAATGTCTGAATCATAACTGAGCTGTGACCCTATATTAGTTAAGATAAATATACAGTTCCTATAGCAAAGCCCCAACTGAATGATAATAGTTCAAACAATTTTTTCTCTATTACGTATCAGTCCTTGGTTAGGAGTACATGTTGTTGAGGTCCATTTTTCTTCTATCTTTTGGCTCTTCTCCAATCCCCCACCCTCAGGATATTGTATTAATTCTCATATCATTAGCATTTAATATTAAATCTGAAAGGGTCACATCATGCAGAGAATCAAAGAAAAATGAAGGAAGGAAACACATGTCATTTCATTGCAAGGACATTACCTAGAAGTAACTGAAATCCTGTCTATTTTCATCCCATTGGCCAGCACATGGTCACATAGCCACATCTGGTGTAAATGAAGCTGAGAAAAGATGTCTCTATTTTAGCCAGATACAATATTTGCATTCCATTATTAACAAACGACTGGACTTTGGGTTGACAGAATTTTACCTGAAATTAAAAGGATGAATTCTGCTTAAATTTTGGGAGACAGTTTCAGACCATTATATGTTTAATTATTTTCTCATTCTGCAACAATCATTTTAACTTCTGTTTCTAGAACGATAATTAAATAATTATTAGACTTTCTGTTATTGTCGCAAAGGTGTCTGAACTCTGCTTACTTTTGTTCAGTCTTTTATCTGCTGTTGTTATGATCAGAGCTTGGGCTGGTATGGCTCAGTGGATTGATCTCTGGCCTACGAACCAAAGGGTTACTGGTTTGGTTCCCGGTCAGGGCACATGCCTGGGTTGTGGGCTGGGGGTTGACATCTCTTACAGTAATATTTCTTTCCTATTCTTTCTTCCTCTCTTCCCCTCTTCCCCTCTCTCTAAAAATAAATAAATAAATTCTTTAAAAGAATTGGAAAATTTTTACTGATTCATCTTTAAGTTCACTGAGTTTTTCCTACTTCATCCTCATGTCTACTATTGCTCCCAGGCAGTGGGCCTTCTCTCTCATATGTTGTATTTTTACTTGCCACCTGATTCTATAATACAGTTTCCATTTCTCTGCTGAAAGTTTCTGTCTTTGTATTAATATTGAGACTGATTAACTTAAGCTCATAGATCATGTTATTAAACTGCTTTAAATCTCAACATCTGAGTTATCTTGGGATTGGCATTCTTACTATTTTTTCCCAAGGTGTTGGCCAGATTTTCCCTCTTCTTTCCACGTAAAGTTATTTTGATTATATCTTGGGCATTTGGAATATTACATTGTAAAAATCTGAGTCCTTTTAAAGTTCCTCGAAGATTTATTGTACATTCTTTCCCTTGTTTCTTTTAGCGGGTGTTGGCATGGTTAGGTTAGATCAAATGTTTGATTTGCCTTCTGGATGCGGTGCTTCTAAAGTCAGCTCAGGTTTCAGAGTCTGTACTGGGCTGTTTGAGTTTCTCTGTGCCTGTTCACTCAGGGATTTGCCTGGTCCTTAGGTATTGGCGTAAACAATAATTCAATTCTCAGAGCTTTTATCATGCTTATCCATGTCCCTTCTATAAGTGCACAGATTGGATGAACCTGCGTTTTTGTCAGTTCAGATACAGTATTTGGATATCCCTGTCTTCGTCCTTCACCTCCCCAATATCTCAGCCATTCTTTGGGGCCCGGGGGGCCATTTCCCCAGTCTCCTGACCTGTATGCCACAGTATCTCTCTATGGTTTAGCCTGCTGCATTTGTGTGCAGTTTTGCCATGCTGTGGTCATTCTCTGGCAAAGCAGAGGAAGAAAATAAGACAAAAAATGATTATGTTTCCCACACTTTGGGAACATTGGAGTCCCCCCCCCAACTTTTTTTTTCATTCCTCTGGACATAGGGATGGTTTTTCGCTGAAGTCTTGGATACCCTGCAAAGGGATTAGAGTAGCTTCACTACTGAGGATTCTTCCAGGCGGGGGTGAGGCAGAGAACGGGAAAAGGAGATTCTCTTCCCAATCCACTCTCCAGCTAGCAGAGGTCATTTTGTTCTGTCTTCTGCCTTGAAAAATAGAATTTTCTTTCTAATTTTTATTGTTTAACTCTACTTGAACTCTCAGGTAAAAGCCAGGAGATAAAGGAGCGAGGGAAAAAAAAAACAGTCATGACCTTTTCTTCTTCAAGTTTGACTTCCCTCCCTATTCATCAGCTATTATTGACTTTCCGGAGTGAATGTAGTCAGTCATTCTTTGTGATCTGTGTAGAATTTTTGTTGCAATCACACGGAATGATAGGCTGTAATAAAGTGATTTCATCTGGATCATGATTAGAAATCTTTTACGAATTCTTAGTATTTTGTCATTAATGATTTATTATTATGCTACATTTAGGTTTACATTTTTGCATTACAGTTTGCAAAGTATGTTTTCTGGGCTGTAGTGATAAAAGGGGAATTTGAAATGTTTGGATAGTAGGGAAGAAAATCATGGGGAAATTTAATATAGAGTTTACTTACTTTAGATCTAACATATATTTAACTCACTTTATGCCCATTTTAAGGGACAGTATTTGAACGAGGCCATTGATGTCTAGGGTTTCTGTTTGTGAGTAATAAAATGCGGCATTGTGCTTATCTTACATTCCTCTTACTCTGTTTCAATGCTGAGCTGATGTGAGTAAGTTTCTCCAACTGACTTCTCAATGTTTATTGTCTAGAATTAAAACTAACTTCATAGAAGAAACATAGAAGTAATAAAGGCACATTAAATGGTTTTGCCATTTAATAAAATATTTATCCAAACTAACCGTTTTTGCACTCACTTCAAAGTAATATCACCTGAATATTTCCTTGAGATACTATTCTGCTTCATAGCTCAAATGGTAGCACCACACAAAATAGACAATAGAAAAGTACAATAATTCAAGGCATATGACATAAAATATTTTAACAGTAAATTGAAATCCCGTTGAAATTTTTTTCTTGTGTATTTCAACATTTTGAAGGATGCTTTCAAAACTAACCTTTCTTTATTCCATCTCCAAGGTAACTACACATAAAATATTTTGATACAATGAGGAGGAACATTGTCTAAACAATTAGTTTTTCCTGTTAGTAAACTTTGTATGACTCTATTACTCATAATCTAAATTTGGCTAAAGCAATGGATATAGCAGACATTCAATACTATTTTGGATGGATATAACCCAATCTATATAGCAGTATATTTCCTGGAATTGTTTTCAAGAAAAATCATATGCTTTTCCATGAACAGGAGTCCTCACGTACAAGATTAACCTCAGTACTTACAGGTCAGGCATTCCTATGCTCTCATGTCATTGATACCGGTCAAATCAGAGTTCGAACTAAGGTCAATGAACTTCTAGTGAAAAATACAGAATGTTTAAAAAATCATCTAAATTTATAACAATAACTATTATAATGATTGTTAAACAAAGATATTTAATGTAATTTTATGAAATGCTGGCTTTCAGTAAGAACCTGCACAGAGATGACAAATATGAGATAAATAAGAATATCAAAATTAGTATCCTTATGCTCAACAAAGTTATAACTTTATAGAGATATATTTAAAAATTAAGTGATATTTGCACTAGTGGCTATATGATAAACTCAGTATTTATTGAGAACTCACTAACTGGTCCTGTTTTCTCCATTTTAAAGTTTTTATGCTGTTTTATATGAAGTTTGCATTTTCTTCACAATAAAAACAAAGGTAGAGACTCAAAAAGTTTTAATAAATTTCCAAACATATTTAGTACTCCAATTCCTGTTTGTTGCCTGTGAAACACAATGAAGCCTCACACAATATTTTGGGGACACAGGCAGTTCTGGAAGTGGGAGCAGTTGATATTGGTAGGATTTCTTTAGAGTGCAGGAGGGGCTGTGTATTTGAAAGATAAAAATAAGCTAGCATCTAGAAGTTGAAATGGTAAACATTTGCTTAAGGAACTAAAGCACTGGGGTTGTAAGATGTCTGCAGTGGATCGGTGATGTGGCCGGAGTAAAAGAAAGGTAACGTTAGGCTGCGGAGTTTGTTTGACATTCACTAGGTAGTTGGTATCCACTGAAACTCATTGAAAGGAAGGAAGATGCCATGGTTCATCAAGATAAATCCTAATGCCTGGCGTAGGATATAGCATCGGAAAAACAAAACAAAACTGGAGACTCCAAAAAGGAGTCTGGGTAGAAAACTATTGTGAGTTTAGGCAAGAGAATACCAACAAGCAGACAAATGCGAGGAATTTTAGGGGAGATAGACTGTGTGTGGTTTTAAAGCTTTCTGAGTGTATATTATATGTGGTAAACAGGGAGACAGTAATTTATTGGGTTGGCCAAAGAGTTTGTTTGTTTGTTTGTTTGTTTGTTTCCTATAAGAGGGCTGGAGTAGCATTTAGTTGTTTTTAGCTTCATTTAAAACAATTTTGTTAGATTGTACTGTGACAGCTGTCATAACAGCATGCATTTAAAAAAACCTTATCAAAACTGGTGAATTTTTGTGTAGTGATTTTAATTTTGAAGATGGAAGAAAATAAGCAACATTTTTGGCATATTATGCTTTATTATTTCTTTTTAAAAATATTTTGTTTATTTATTTTTAGATAGAGGGGAAAGGAGGGAGAAAGAGAGAGACAGAAATATCAATGTGTGGTTGCCTCTCACGTGGCCCCCACTGGGGTTCTGGCCCACAACCCAGGCATGTGCCCTGACTGGGAATTGAACTGGCAACCCTTTGGTTCACAGCCTGTGCTCAATCCATTGAGCTACACCAGCCAGGGCATATTATGCTTTATTATTTCAAGAAAGGTAAAAACACAACTGAAACAGACACAAAAAAAGATTTGTGCAGTGTGTGGAGAAGGTGTTGTTGACTAAGTTTTGTGCTGGAGATTTCTCACTGGATGATGCTCCGCAGGTAGCTTCAACAGGTAGACCAGTTGAAGTTTAATAGTGGTCAAAATGAGACAATTGAGAACAGTTAACATTATACCTCATAAGAGATAGCTGACATATTCAATGTATTCAAACCAATAAAGTTTTTGGTGAAATGAAAAAAATATGTGTTTTATTTTATGGAAAAAATATGGACTTTTTGGCCAACCCAATAATAATAAAGTTTGGGCTGTTATAATTGAGAGAGCAGAGGTACCTTTGAGGGACAACAAGTTAAACAGTTTTGGAAAAATAATATTTTTAGTGTTTGGAGCTTTCAGTCTGAGCTGTAATTGGAGTAAGTATGTACATTTATCTATTAAGACATGGAGGTTTAAGCTGAAGATCTAGGCAGCCACAAAGTGCTTCACGGGAGGCATATGCCTACACATTTTCATTGAAACTTATGTAGTGGATGGAGTCCCTTATGAATCCAGTGCAGAGGAAACAAGGAAAAGAATTGTTAAATTGCTGTGAATTTAGGATTCCAGAAACAAACAAAAAAATCAACAGAAAAATAAAAAGCTGTATTTCTTACATATTAATGCATATAGCCAGATTAAAAAAGCAAGAAAATAATTGTAACTTCCTCTGTTTTCTGCGTAAGTGCTATTATTATACATATTATTTCACTTAATCTCGACAACATTCCTCTTGTCATTATCCATTTATAGAAGAGAAACTTTCTATAAGGTTTCTGGGCAAATGAACTAACTACCCTCTGGTCACATAGTCAATGAATGGGTGAGCTGAAATTCACATGAAGCAGCCTGCATTTAGATTTTGTACTTTTAATTTTTATGCTATACTACTCTTGGTTATGAAAAATAACTTGTTTTAATACAGTCTTTTATTTTACAAATATTCATAGTTGGAGATTCATGGTCATTCTTGTTTGTAAGTCCTTATTTTACTCTTGTTTTCTTGATAAGCAAAAATGACGAAGAAGTAGAGAATCATTAAAAGTCAAGTATGAGAGATTTCCGAGTGGGGTATAATCTCTATGAGTCATATATCACTGAAATAAATAGAGACATGGTGCTGTTGATTCCATTTTCCAAGAATGACTCCTTATCCAACAGACATAATTTAAATTTGTCATATTCCTAATCAGTGCACGTAATGAATTTCTTAGTTTTAATTTATTCATGTTGCACAAAATGACTTCAAAGTGTGGATCTTCCCAAGAGATAATTGTTTTTCTGTTAGCAAACAAACTCTTTATCCTTGGCATGATGACCTTTGTCATGCTTTAATACAATATTAATGAGTAGATTGGGGTATCTATGTATTTAGATAAATGTTGAGAGACTATGATGCTCTTTGTTGTACATAGAGATTCAGGCAAAAATTTAAGGATTGAATAAGAGGATACCAGGAGCTTCTCTGGAAGGTGAAGGACTACAGAGGAAAAGATGATCAAGAAACCTCAGAACTGTAATCCCAGGAGAGGTGCTTACTGCTATGCACTGTACATCATAAACTCTTCATCATGCTGCCAGAGGATTCAGTAAATATTAAATAACTCACTTATGTTCTGATGATAGTGAAATTTGCTTTTGGTCACACCCAAATAGAAAGACTATGGGGTTGTTGCATATGAGTCACACACCTAAAGAAGCAGGCTTCTACTTTTATTAACAGAAGGCAGAATAGCAGGGAGGCCATTCTGGGCTCTGGATCCAGACGGCTTAGGTTTGAGTCTTGGCTTGGGCACTCATCCCAGCTCTGTAATGATAGATGTATTTTACATTCCCCATGGTTTGTTTTTGTGAGGGTTAAGTTAGATTATTCATATAAGGGGCTTAGAATAATGCCTAGTGTATTGTAAATACGCAATAATTTTTCACTTCCCTTGATAATGAAATTTGAATAAATATTTAAAGAATATTTGCTCACTTACTCATTTGCCTGTGGTGGTTCATTGGATTAATTCTTTATTCCTAATGACCTCTGTTTGATTTATTCTTACTTAGTAATTATTTTTATTTAGTCATTCCAGTATTTTCAGATGAAATTACACTATTTTAAAGGTTTAAGCTCCTGTATTATACCTCTTTTCTAATTTTTATGTTACCTTTTTTTGTTACAATTCTTCCTTATTAAGTTTTGCAAAAGTTTGTCTACTTTACTGATTTTCTTCAAAGAGCTGGCTTTTGGTTGCATCTATGAAAGCTACTTCCTTATTATTTTCTGCTCCATTATTGTTGTTTTTATCTCTATTTTTTAAACTGTTTTTGCTTTTTGTTATTCTTTTACATTTCAGATGTGTACGTTGATTCCTTTAATTTTAGTCTATCTTCTTTTAAAATTAATGCATTTATATCTTACAACATTATAAGCAATATTTTGGCTACATCATACAGGATTTTTAAAATTCTTTTTTAAAAACATTTTTTAAAACAATTTATTTATTTATTTTTAGAGAGAGGGAAAGGGAAGGAGAAAGGGAAAGAAACATCAGTGTGGTTGCCTCTCATGCACCCTCTACTGGGGACCTGGCCCACAACTCAGGCATGTGCCCTGACTGGGAATCCAACTGGCCACCCTTTGGTTTACAGGCCAGTGCTCAATCCACTGAGCTACACCAGCCAGGGCTAGTTTTCTTATCATTTCATCTCAGTCATTTAACACACAATTATTTTTGGTGAGTCTATGAATAATGAGTATCTCTATCTTTCTTCTGAATAGGACAAAATTTTTACTATTAACTTTCTCCCCAGACCTTTTACTCATATCCTGCACCACTAACCACTCACTTAAGATCATCTGAAGAGTGTAGTGATGGAATTACAATAACGTTTAGTCAGTGGTGTATGGCGTATCATCCTTGAATATTTTTTCCATTGGAAACATCTTTGTTTGGTTGCTTTGACATATAAGTGACAATTTAAGTAATCATTGAAACAGGTTTAAAGGTATAGTTTTTACAAACTTGTTAAATGCTTTTTTAGAATCCTGAATTTTATAAAAGCAGTCTTTTTCACTCTACAAGCTTTTATGATGTTTTCTTTATCCATACAATGCTGGAATGTCATGCTTTGTCTAATTGTATTCCATTTTTATTAACCCTGTACAGTATTTAGTGCATCCTTCAGTCAGAAGACTATTGTTTTAGATCTCAACTGTTTTCTTCTATTATTTCCTTGATTATTTCTACTCTTTTATTTCCTTTTGGAACTTTTAATTTTTAGTTAATTAAAAAGACATTTTATAGCAGTTTTAGGTTCATTGAAAAATTGAACAGAAGGTACAGAGATTTCAGGTTAGCATTTGCCCTCACATATGCATAGCTTCCCCCATTATCAATATCACCTACCAGAGTGGCACAGATATTACAAATGTTGAACTTACGTTGACCCTTCACAACCACCCAAAGTCCATGGTTTGCCTTAGGGTTCTCTTTTGATGTTGTACATTCTATGGGTTTGCACAAACCTGTGATAACATGTATCTATAATTATAGCATCATGTAGAGTTTGTTCTGTGCCTTAAAATCTTCTGTGCTTTATCTATTCAACCCTCCATACCCCTCACCCCAACCCCTGGCAACCACTGTTCTTTTCACTATCTTTTTATTTTTGCCTTCTCCAGAATGTTATACCAGGTCTGTGCAGAAAGTATCCAGCCATGTGATATGAAAAACAGAGACATTTATTGAAGAAGATACAAGATACAAGCAACATTATACATAGGGCAATGATGCCTCAGCCCCCTTCAGTGTAGGCACCTTGAGATCTCACACAGTTCTCCCAGTTGCCATCAGCTGTCCCATCGTATTTTCCATCCATGGTCTGAAAACTTTTTTCTTTCAAAGATGATTTTAGTTTAGGAAAAAGTGAGAAGTCTCAGGGTGCCAAATGTAGGCTGTAGGGGAACTGAGTTACCTGCACGATTTGATGCTTCTCCAAAACACTGTGCACAAAACGTGATGCATAAGCATGATGCATTGTTGTATGAATCTGTCAATCACCAGTTTCCCATAGCTGTGGCCTTCTGAATCACCCAAATAGTTTCTCTGGAGGAATGTTCAAGCTTAATGCAAAATTTGATGCAGATTCATTGCTCTACTCACTCAGTCATTTTGAATGTGATGGCCACAGAGTGCACATACTCACTCAACAGCATCTACCACCCCCACCGACTAGTACAGTGAAGTCATCATTATTCACACATGAGCATTCCAGTCCACTCTCCTTTGCTGAATGGTCATGCAGACCGTTCTCATAATATAAACAATGCCTGGACTTTCTCCAGGCAGACCTCATATACTTAGATTCATACAGTATTTAGTCTTTTCACACTCGTTTTTTCACATAATAACATGCATTTCAATGTTCCTCCTTATCTTTTAATGACTTGATAACTCATTTCTTTTTAGCACTGAATCATATTCCATTGTTTTGATGCACAAAAGTTTATTTATCCATTTACTTACTGAAGTATCTCTTGGTTGCTTCCAAATTTTGACAATTATGAAAAAAGTTGCTGTAAACATCTATTTGCAGGTTTTTGTGTGGACATAAGTTTTCAACTCCTTTCGGTAAATACCAAGGAGAGTGATTGCTGGATAATACAGGAAGAGTTCTTTTGGAAATTTTATATGGCAAATGTTAGAGCAGGGGTGTCAAACTCATTTTCACCAGGGGCCGCATCAGCCTCACAGTTGGTTGGCTTCAAAGTGCCAAATGTAGAGTTCCCTGCCCCTAGTTAAGGAGTGGTTACACTTATACAGTCCTAAGGTTACATTTGGCTCTTTGAAGGCAACCATGAGGCTGATGTGGCCCCTGGTGAAAATGAGCTTGACACCCCTGTGTTAGATTATATAGTCTGTTAAGATCTCCATCCCTTATCTTTGTGAATCATTCTGAGATGACACAGAATTCTGATATGCCATCAATATGACATCTAAAAACCACTCTGAGGTCATATGTTTTAAAATCAAATGTGTTAGCTCTCTTCCTAGCTGTATGTCCTGAGAGTTAATATTTAGTTTTCCTAGCAGAAAAATTCCTCACCAGTTAAAATAAAAATAAGTGGAACTACTGAGATTAAGTCAGATGATGCATTTGAAGTAAATAGTATAATGCCTGTCATAAAAGTTTTTGATATTTGTAACTGTTATTGTTGTTGGTTTGTTTTCCTGGAAAATTTTGGAATTCTTAATATGGGCCAAAAGTCTCTTGTGTGGATGTACCTACTTATCTTTTCTGGGAATTAGTAGTTACCTAAGGTGTGGTCCCACTGTTTTTCCCTGAGTGCCTGATCCACTGCTGTAATATGACTATAAACCTCACTCTCACTATTGCTGAGGACAGTCGTGGAAAGGAGAGTCTGGCCCACCCAGCTGCTCCAAATGCACCTCCCTGATGCATTTGACATCGGTAATTGACTCGGGACCTGGTCCTCCTCCAGTGTTTCTATCTCTGGCACATTCTGCAAATGTTTAGTGCTCAAGTATTCTCCACATTTGTTTTTCAATATATTTATGTATTTCTTAACCATCAAAAAATTTCCCTATGTATGGACCTCTCAAAATACATGAAATCTTCAGAGTTGGTATAAATTTACTCTTTAAATATATGTTTTCTGTTATTTTGTGGGATTTGGTGTGGAAGGAAGACTTAAACCTCCTTAAACCAATCTCAAGGGATGGTTGGGAGTATCCTTAAAATAGGTTTCTCAGTGTATATTTAATGCTCTGCCCACCCTCCATGCCTAGGTTTCTGTAATCTATTCTGAGCAAGTGGCTCTAATGGAAGTACACCCTTTGATATGGGGCCTTTTATAGTGGTTCCCAGCTTGGTCATAGGCATCAGAATCTAGCTGTGTTCCTGGGAGAGCTGGTCTCTATTGCTTGAAGACCAATACCTTCTCACTATTTGATTTCAAGGCATCAAATACTTTTCCAAACCACTCTCCTGCCTTTCAACCTTTGCTGTTTTTTTTTTCTTTTCATACACAGTAATAGAGCTGTTTGACATGAACTACTCCGCATTAATATTAGCCACAGCTTGACTGGCATTACACCATGTCTCTCACACTCTCCATTACAGCATAACATTTTCTGTTTTATGGCAACCTAGAGATAAAATGCAAAGAGCTCTTCCATATTAAAAAAATATGTGATTCTAAATAATCAACTCCTACTTAAACATTTAAAAAGAATCAAATTCCATTTAGCTGTTCAATTTGAAAGGCAGAATAAAGGGACTAACAAGGATTATTTAGAGGTCTTCCTCTGCCAGGTACTTTAAAATATTTTATTCTTTAACCCTCAAGACAATTCTGTAAAGTAAGCATATTCTTGTTTTACTAAAAAAAAAATAGTTGAGGTTTTAAGAATATAAGTAGCTTGTCAAAACACCAAGAAATGCTGCACCATGGGTCAGAAATATAAAGTCTGCTAGATAACAAAGTCTGTACATTCAATTTCACATAAGCTATATATTTTAAGCCGAATATGTATACTGCTTCCTTTTAAAAGTTATATAAATGTCATATACTACAACATAAAAATATATAGTACTACAAAATAGACAAGAAAATGATTGCAAAGTGAGATAGTTTTACATTGAGGAAAGGGGCTTATTTAAAATGTAAATGTAGGGGCCTAATACAAATTTTATATAAATCTTTATCCTGAGAATAAAAAGAAAAGAAAATTGTTATTTTCCGATACATAGTTTCCTTAATCTAGTTGACTTTAATAATGAAATTCTAATATATTTAAATTATTTTCTTTTTAAATTGAAATATATAAATTAAATAATATGTAAATGTCATAATACATATAGATTCTTCTATTGCTCACACTATAAAAATGAATTTCAAAATATAGGGATTAAAATTATAATGCCTGTAAAATTAATTTGTATTATTATGTGATCTATGCTTCAGCTAAAGCACTGGGTGATGTTAATATATTAATAGTATCATAACACTGTTAGCAAACACAGTTGAGCTTTGGTACAAAGAGGGAAATGAGATTCCCAGATCAATTTCAAAGTATTGTATTGTTTGAGTGATTTCAAATGCCTCCTCTGGGACCCCTTAGATTGCGGGGTTCAGATAACTGTGCCTTCAATACACATGGACATTTTCATGACATAAACAGTAGTAAACATGACTTATAGGATTTATCATTAGTGAAGGAAAATATTCATTGAAAAATCAAATAATGAAAATGCCATATGTCTCTATAATTTAATAACATCAGTGCAAATTAGATAATTTGATGGCAATTACATATGTGGATTAAGACTAAAGAAAGTCAACACAGGTTACTATTTTTAAAATATTTGTAACTAATGGAGTCAAAATATATTTATTGAATGAGTTTAGCTAACAAATCAATTGCGATAATATATTCCTTAAAAATAACTTATTTTATTTTGTTTTAAAAATGGTATACTTTCATAACTGATTGGGAATTAATGTGATGTCTTCCAATCATACAGTATGTGGTTTTGTGGTTTTCAAATTAGGTAATAGTAATACTTATTTTTAGTAATCCAAAGGAAAGAAGAAATATTTTAATGAGGAATGTTTATGTAAAGGTTTCATTGAGAGCACAATTGTATTGAATGATATAAGTGATCTATACTCTGAGCTAAAGGTAAAATCTTTCCTTCACATCTTCAACCAATTAATTACTTAATTTTCCAAAAGCTTGAAATAAATTTAAACATATAATTTAACCAAAGATGTTTTATTTTTACAAAGCCTAACTTAAACTTGTTAAACTTATTTAACTTACATGAACTCATTATTCACTGTAGCATGTGTTCTAAAGTATTGAGGGGATTCTATTTAGTTCAAATCAACCAGTAGCTTTACGTAAACTTAAGAAAGTGAAAGCATTCTCATAAATAATAGTGCCAGAAAACTAAACTGTTCACTTCCATTTCAGCTGGCAGATCCTGCATTTTATTGTTCTCAGTGTACTAATATGCAATTGTGTAACTGCTTTCCCTCTGGAACCTCTATAAAAATAGATGCATATCTTAAAAGCTGTCTAAGGAAGTAGGGTTTTAAGTAAACAATATAATAACTTGTCTTAAGGCTAATCAGAGTTTTCAAGTATCAGAGAAACAAGAGAAGCAGTTGGATTGAATTTTTACTTACTACTTCTTTAAGTGAAACAAATATTGCATAAACCTTTTGAAATGTAAAATAATATAGCTTGTTTGAAATTCTGATAATTATGAAAGGTTAGAATTTTATGTGTCTAACTCAATTTTTCCTTAAGTGTCTCTCGTACACTCTTTATGCTAATGGACAATGCATTTTTGAATGCACGGAATTACAAATAAGTTAGTAAACACAGAAAGTATTTTGAGAAGTGTTGAAATATAATGGCTATGTAGATAATGACACATTTCAGTTGATACTTTGCAATGATTATCTACCAAGCAAAGTGTAAAGCTTGATTGAACAAAAGATAAAGTTAATACTATCTAATAAGAGCAGACTATTATAGATCAGTGAAACTACAAAACAGAATTATAAGACAAGGGGCAAGCCACATTATCTAAATTAACATTTTTCCAGCATGAACAAGAGGGCCACTGTAGGAAAGCAAGAGCTAAATAGTGTGGCCTGCATTTAGTCAACCTGAAGTAATTATTAATTTATGGTTGTCTGTGATTTTAATGAAAATGAAAGCTGTGAGGAAAGAATTGAGAGAGATAATGTGCCGTGAAATTGAGTTTCATTTATTTGGGGGCCACCTTTTCTTTTTTTGTTGTTGTTAAAGGAAAGAGAGTTAATGCAAGATGTCCATATTGAAATCTCACCAGGGTTGTGTAACCACCCAGTTAAATGGTAATCATTATATCCAAGGCAGAGCTAATGCAAAGGAAATTGAAGACTGGATTTAGGGCCCATTGACGAGGGCAGAATAAAAATCCACCAATAGGCTACAATTAATGTCAAGGTTATAATTACTGTGTTTATAAATATGCTGAATCCAGTAACTGTATCACCAGATTTTTTTTTTTTAACGTCATTATGAAAGTGCCCCTTTTGATGGTGGCATTGTTGTAAAGATTATGTTTTAAGAGTAAAGACGAGTCCACAGGAGGCAAAACAAATCATCAAAATGCAGCCTCTTTCTTTGACCTCCAAGTGCTTCTGAATAGTCATAGGAGTGACAACCTTCCAGAGAATGGCAGACATGTCTGGTGCAACAGTATGGAAAGAACAGCAGTTCCCAAGCTTTATCGTGTAGCTTTTTTTCTACAAAAAATAGTAACATTTTCAAACTAAAAGTCAAGTGATAGGTCTAAATTCCTCTAACTAATTACAATAGGAAAAATAGTTTCTTCTTTTATGACAGAAATATTTATTATTTCTCAATACTTCTCAATATTATTTTTCAATATTTTAATTTCTAATGTTAAGAGACAATAATAAAGTAATTAAAAATTGGTCTCATGTCAGCATTTATTTCTATCTTAGATTTGAAAAGTTATCTTTGTTTTAGAAAAACTTAGGTAAATTTGATGGAATGAAATGCATTCAAGGCACTTGATTTTTCTTGGGAATATGAAATATATTTTACTGCATTTATGTTATGTTGTGAGTTTTCTAGATAGGATATAAACTTTTCTGTTAAGAAAATATTGACTATAGGGTATTGTGGGAGACACAGAAAATACCTACTATTGACCTCAAACAAAAAGTCTGGCATTTATTCTCCAGCAAATGATTTGTTTAGGAACAATAAAGAATTACAATCAAGAGCATGCCTCCATGGTGGGCCATGTGCAAGTCTGCTAAAATGAAGGAGAGGAAACACGTGTAGGGAGGAAGAAGAAGTTGGGAGGGTTGGTTACAGACAAGCTCTTCCTGTTGTGCTTCTTAATCAAAGCTTCATCTTGCATGGCGCTCCACCTTCTGGCCTCCCTACATCATTTTAAATAAGGTTTCAGTTTACTCAATTTTTACATTTCCCCCCTTTGATCAAGATCTTTTCTAAACATATCATTCACTAAGAGTTAGATGTTTTCTTGTTTCAGTTAGTGGTCTTTTGTCCCTTGATGCTGGAAAGGACTTTTCCTATGTGTTGCAACCCGCAGCAGAGGGAAAGGGCAGAGATTTAGTAACGTATTGTGATCACATTTGAGTACCAAGGAGTGGGTCGATGAGAGCTCTCTTAGACATCTCTCATTTAAAGTCTGTATCTTAGAATAGATAATATAGGAAAAACATACTGAGAACAGAAAAAAATAAACAAGTGATTTGGGAGGACATAATTTAGGACTAAAACATGAAGCAATCCAACAATACTGTTATCTCTAATAAAACTGTTTGGTACAAAATGTCTTTAATGCAGTTTGTACACTGCAAATTCATGGAATATGAAAGTTCAGATGAGACCAGAGTCAATTAATTGTCCCAGTGAAAGAAAGACATCGATGACTTTTAAGCCTTTTTACTTTTCAGAAAAGGCAAGTGAAAGATTCATTTGTCACAAGATCATGCTGGGCTGTTTCTGAATGGCCATAGTCAAAAGGAGAGTGTTCCTCCTTTTTCAAGGGACTGGAAAATATGGACAAGGATATCATCTCTCCATGAAAGTGAAGGAAGAAGCAACAGTGAGAAAAAGGTGTACATTTTCCCCAAAGATATCCTATTCCAGACATCTCGGGAAAACTGTCTCATCGGATGCTGACTGCTTCAGTTCCAAGAAATCTATAATTTCAAGTCACCAGATGGTGTGCAGGTGCAGTCAGGGTTAGATGCTTTCTTTAGATGTGTCGCATGAATTCAGGAGTCTATTTGCCGGAGTTTTGTACCAGGTTTGGTTGGCAGCATGTGATAGAGGCCTTTGCAGCAAGGTTGAAGAGTCTTTCTGGAGTTGTGTTTTCCAATAGATGAAATATTCAGGTTGCAAAGTGGGATGCTTAAGGTTTGTGTCTCCTGAGAGTGCATTGTGAAAAGCTTGTTCTACCAAAACATCAGTATTTTTTATAGAAGCAATTAGGTCTTTACAGTATAGAGTACATCTCAATTTATCAACAGTGGATCAAGAGAATCAGCAGTCAAGTGCATGGCATGTCGTATAATTATCTCAAAGGGTAAGAGTTTATAAATTCCAAAAGGAGTGTATCTGAGATTCATAATGTCTAATGACACTGCTTTTTGCCAGCGTATCTGGAAGGTTTCTATACATTTTGCCAATTGAGTCTTAGGAATGTCATTAGTGTGTCAACTAAACTTGAAAATTGAGGATGGTAAATGCAATAGAAGCGTAAGATTAACCAAACAGCGCAGACTTGTCAAATCATCTGATCAATAAAGTCAATTCTCTGATCATATAAAGTTTGAGAGGGTTTCTCCAGGTAGGTGATCTTTTACGAAAATCTTTAGTCACAGAAGAGGCACTAGCCTATCTACAAAGGAGAGTTTCAGTCCAGCGAGAAAATATGCAGGTCATGACTAAAACATGTTTATATCCATGAGATGGGAGAAGCTGTTTGGAATCCATTTGTAAGACCTTGAATAACCCATTAAATCATTTAAAATGTCCAGCAGCAGTGCAAACAGGCTTCCCTGGGTTGTACTTTAGACAAGTGAGGTAGGCACTTTCTGTGGCCTTATTAATATTTGCCCACCAATATTGATTCATGAATGTTCTCATTCTGTCAAATGGACCAGTGATTTTAATGCATGTACAATAGTTAGGGGAGAGAATTTTAGTCTCCAGCAGAACTGGTTTGTAATTTGGCCTGCATCAAAGCTTTATCTTTTTTATGAAATAAAATATTATTGGATTTCCTATCTTGTTTCACATGTTTGTGGCCAACAGGTGGGGTTTATACCTCTTTGCTTATGGGGCAGTGATTGATCCTGGGAAAAGGTTTTGGGAGATCTATTTGAATCTTGATAGGAGGCACATTGTAGATTCTGCCAGTATCAGTTGGAGATTTTTCCCATGAAGAGAAGGGCAGCTGATCCAATAAGGACAAACAATCAGCGATCCCAGATTCAGCTATAGTGCCACCAGAAATGGAGCAAATAAAATAATCACCTGCTTAGCTACTTTGACGGTTACTGTGAAGATCTAGAATCATTTCCCTCTTTTGGGAGCAATTATTGCATGTTACTTTTTAAGACATCTTGGCCTAATAAATGAACAGGGATGGTGGGACTAGGAGAAAGGGGTATCTCTCAAAGGGCCTAAGCAAGAATGAATAGGTTTAGAGACAGGCACTTGTTGAGGTTTATCAGAGATCCCCACTATTTGATCCCCACAGAACTGATTTAGTACTTTGTAGCATGGGGCTGAGCATCGAAAGTGTGGTTCTGTTGTCAATAAGGACACAGAGAGATTTATTTCCAATTTAGCAAGGGGTGTCTCTGAGTCACCTAGGAGAGAAGATTGGGAAAAGCCCCAGGAGTTCCTGGGAGCACCACCATTAGAAGGTCATTGGAAAGGCTGCTTAAAAAAGCTGAAGGTACCTGAAGTGCTTAAATCAGTGACAATCTCTTTTCAACAGCTTGGATCTTTGCAATAATAGCAGAAACTAGGAGACTCTCGGCTTCGCGTAGGGACCTTTCATTTGCCAAAGTTGAAAATTAAGAATTTTAGCTGTCTTACTTTTAGGTGGCTCATTTAGGGTGTGAGCAAACTGATTTGCCAAATTAACCAAATCTACAGTTTCCCTTTCCATTCTGATCCTTTAAACTACAAGAAAAATGTCTGAACCCATTAATAGGCATAGAGTTAGAAGCTACATGAGTAGAATCAACATCCGAAGGAAGACCAGAATTTTCTTTGAAAACAACTGATGTCAATAATAATAATTACAAACACGTTCATCAGCCCCTTGTGGATGAGGCTGAATTTTGTTTCAATCAACAGTCTTAGGGAAGTCTACTGGATTGCTTTGTAGGTGTCTCCAGTGAGCGTTCTTTTTGCCAAAAGCTAGGATTTTATTTTTAAAATCCCGTTCACGATGTTCCCATTGGGCAAGCTTCATCTAGTGTTTGCCTTCGCCCTGACAAACAAGCATAAGCTAACTAATATAAATCTGAAAATCCAGTTTGGTAAGTTTGCATAATTGTGTTAAATTCCTCAGCAAAGCTATAGGAACACTCAGTTAGTTTAGGAAATTCTTTACTATGGATTGCACTTTGGCTTTAGTTGAGAGAGCATAAGAAACTCAGGGTTATTTAGGGTCCTCGGAAGACTTGGCTTTGACAGGACAAGTACTGATAGCTTCAGGGGAGGATGTGGTGTGCGAGGTTGGCCCAAGCCAAAGGAGTTGAGGGCAAGGAACAAGGTGGCACCGGAAGAAAGGAGTGTGAGTCTTTGGAGGTCATTTTGTCCTTTTGCAATTGTTTGTTTACCTCTGATAATCTTAACATTCTATCTTGGAAACAAGACATTTTAGACTTCTGTGAATATTTGGAAGCCTCCAAAAAGCAATTGAAATAAAGTATTCATAGTTTTGCCAATATCAGAGCTATGGTATGTCTGCTCTGGTTTTAAGAAAAATAAGTTTGGGGATTTCAAAAGCCCCCCCATAATGGCCATTGGTATTCTAAAGTATTTTTGTTCAAATTAGTTTGAAATGGCCAAAGGTAGGGAGGGAGGGTGAACCATGTTTTTATACATAAAATTGGCTATAGGAGCAGATGCTCTCAAAAGTAATTAGGGAACTGGGATCCCATATTTTAGAGATTTTTCTCAAAGGGCCAAACAGCCTGCAGGCAAAATACCAACCAGTTCCAGTAGGAACAGTCTGGTCCCAAAAGAGTTAGGCCAAAGGCTGAGTAGCGCAGTTAGTCAAAGGAGTACTCACAGCAGGCAAGGCGTCTAATAGGAAAGTACAGAGTCTTTAAACAGATCCCAAGTAGAGCCCACAGGGCTGTAAAGTGCAAAGCAAGTGGCAGCTCAGACCCAAGAGAAAATTTACCCTCAAATTCCAGGGTCAATAAGAAGCAGGGAGCTCCATGGGCTCTGTGGGCACCACACCTGTTCACTCGCCGTCTCAGCGGTTTTCTCTGGAGCCCATTATGAGCCACCAAATAGGGTGACCTTAAACAAAAAGTCAGCCAGATATTTCTCTAGCAAAATCGGTTGACTTGGGAACAAAAAAGAATTGTAACCCAGAACATGTGAAAGTTTGTGAAAACAAAGGGGTGGAAACACTTCCATAGAATGGAAGAGGAAGTTGGGAGGACTATTACAAAACAAAATTCTACCTGTTGTGCATCATGATCCATGCAAGGCACGAGAATTCCCCTTTCTGGCCTCCCTATCCCATGTAAATGAGGTGTCCATTTATTAATTTTTTACACTACTTTCTAAAAACTAAAATGTTGATAGAGTCAGTAATCCCCACCTTGCTTGTCTCTTTCTTCCCCCTCTCCCTCCTTTCCTTCCTTCCTTCCTTCCTTCCTTCCTTCGAATCAGCAAATATTTACTGGGCATTTATTAAGCACTTGGAATTGTGCTAAAGTGTTAAGAACACACACTTAAGTAAACATTACCTCTAATATTAAGCAGGCTACATGAGTACAAAGAATGCAGTGCTGCACGCAGTAGGTTTCTGCAAAAGAATAAAGATCTTTTGAATCAGTGTTTTTGGTTTCTTTGGATATATTCCCAGAAGTGGGATTGCTGGGAGGAAAAGCAGACCCATTTTTTATTTTTTTGAGGCATCTCCATTCTGCTTTCCACAGTGACTGCACCAGTCTGTGTTCCCACCAACAGTGCACAAGGGTTCCTCTTTCTCCACATCCTCGCCACACTTGTTGTTTGTTGATTTATTGATGATGGCCATTCTGACAGGTGTGAGATGGTATCTCATTGTGGTTTTAATTTGCTTTTCTCTGAGGATTAATGATGTTGAGCATCTTTTCATATGTCTATTGGCCATCTGTCTGTCTTCTTTGAACAAGTGTCTATTTAGGTCCTTTGCCCATTTTTTAATTAGATTGCTTTTTTTTTTTTTGGTGTTGACTTTTGTAAGTTCTTTATAAATTTTGGATATTAACCCCTTATCAGGTGCATTGGTGAATATGTTCTTCTATTCTATGGGTTGTCTTTTCATTTTGTTGATGGTTAAGCACCCCTATATTTATTGCAGCATTATTTATAACCACCAAGATATGGAAGCAGCCCAAGTACCCATTAATAGATGAGTGGATAAAACAACTATGGGGCATTTACACAGTGGAATACTACTCAGCCATAAAAAAGAAAAATTACCTTTCATGACAGCATGGATAGACCTAGAGAACATTATGCTAAGTGAAGAAGCCAGTCAGAGATAGACAAATACCATATGATTTCACTCATATGTGTAATCTAATGAACAAACTGAACTGACAAGTAAAATGGGGAGAGACTCGTAGATGGAGAGCAGATGACAGCTATGGGAGGGGACTCCAGGGGAAGAGGGATTAAGCAAACAGATAAAGGGTCTCATGGACATGGACAACAGGGTGGAGATATGTGTGTGGGGAAGGGGGTATAAAGGAGGCTGAGTGGCAATGGAAATAAGTACAAAAAAAAGAATAAGATGGAAATGGAATTCAGAAGACCAGAGACTTGCCTGCTGAGGTGAGAGAGAAGGATGTGTGTTGGAGTTAGCTTTTGGAAAGTACCTTGATGGGTCAACAGGAGCATGGAGCAATGGAGGATGTTTACAGGAGAAAATGAAAGGCAAATGCTTGCTGTCAAATGAGAGAACTTGTGTGAAATTCATAATAGTATTTTTCAGGAGTTGCCAGAGGCCTACGATACTGGGAGTAATATTTAGTAGAGAACTCTTGAAAAGCTACACTAGTATCTGAAACCTAGAATTCAAGAAATAGTTATAAGACACATCACCTGGCGCTTGAAAAGGGGAAGGAGCAAGCAAAGGAACACAAATAGAAGACTTATGGGCATGGACAGTGGGGGGGGTGACTGTGGGAGTTGGGGAAGAACAGGGTAGGGGAGAAAAAGTGGGATAAAAGGCTGGACAGCTGTAACTGAACAATGATAAATAAAAAAAATAAAATGGGTTATTTTTGAATATGTATTTTTAGAAATAAACAGACCTTTAAAGTGTAGTATTATAAATAGACTATGTGCTAGGTATGCATTCTCTAATGCAATTAAATTATTGGAAGGGTGGTAATTAATTAGTAAATTAATAAGATATCTTAAAGTTTTCAGTTTGGTGAAAGGAAATTAGGTTGCATACATTTCTGTGACACCACTTTGCAGCAGGAAGAAACTCCTCTCTCCCTATTTTTCTTTAAGAGGACGTTGAGAAAGCAGGCATTAAAAGAATTTAGAAAAGCCAACTAGAGCGTTTTCTTGTTTGATGGATGGTGAGTAGAGTTATAAGAGGACAGTGGGAAAACTGAGTTCTGTATATGTGTCAATTAGTCCCTAGGCACCCTACAAATATCATCTTATGCAGTCCTTGCAATGTCCCACTGAAGTGTGTTTGTATGTTTCCATTTTATAGATGAGAATGTTGAGAAGTAAAGAAGTTAAGAGAGCTAAGTTAACTGACTGTTAGGAGAAAAAAAAAACTGTGTGAACTTTGACACCAGGGGGAGCTGCAGAAGCTTGGAAGTGAGTTCACGATGACCAAGTTTCTGTACTACCTTATTTGGATTGTAAGTAGTAAATACGTAACATCTTTTCAATGATAGTGATCAGATTCAAATCTCAATTAGTTGTTTAACACTGGGGTATGATCTTGGGTACTCTGTACCTGAATTTCCTTACCTATAAAAAAGGGAGGGGGGACACATTAGCTCCTTCAAAGAGCTATTGTGAGAGCAGAATGAATCAGTGTGGGTAGAATCACATATTGCAGTGCCTGGGAGGTAATTGAAAGTTAAAACATATCACTCAATATTCTGCTTTGCTTTTTGTTTGTTTGTTAATTTGTCTTTAGTGGTAAACACTAAACATATTTATGGTTAATATCTGAAAAAGAAAATTTGCCAGATTTAAGGCAATAGGACAAGGTGAAAGTGGGTAGAATTGAAGTATAAAGTTCCTTGTGGAAGAAAAAAATGTTTTAGCCATTTTTTTGTTTGTTTTATGTAAATATCTACTGGTTCTAACCTGCTGGGAAAGCAGTGTGGGAGCAAAAATAGCAAATAGGTTATACTGTATGAGGCAAAAGACAACTCTAATTCTCAAAGGGTCAAGTAGGACACCAATAGCAAAATTCTGGATGATTCTGAACTCAAAGATCCAAAGTACCTAGGTGTCTGCATGATGTCTCATCTCAGAAGAGAGTTAGTTTGTATTAACATATCTTAATAGCTAATTACACATGCGAGTGTATTTTGCATACCTGAACAACTCTCTGTGTAAGACTGATATTTAAAATCTTGTATGGACTTGGGATATTTAGCCAACAACTAAATATCACTTCAATTGCAACTCCAAAATTTCAGGCATTGGAATCACCTGAGGTTAATAGCTTCCGGACTCAGGAAAGATTTGTCATACTTGATAAAAGAAAAGAAGCAGATGATAACTCATTTGAATGGAAAATATTCTTTTGTCTGTTTGCATAAAGTAAGGAGAAACAGAACTCCTCCCTTGAAATAGAAAAATCATTTTAATCCTACCTGAGTTAATCTTAACTGTATGTGCATTGACTAAGTTACAAAACCAAACAAATGAATAAATAAAAAATCAGAAACTTTGCAGCAGTGACACAGAAAAACTTACAACTTGTTCCCAAACTTTAACTCTTTCTTCTTATGCCTTTTCATTTCCTACCTAGGAACTTCTGTTATTGCTAAAAAGGAGAACTCATAATTACCTTAAAAAAGTGTAATTTAAGTCTGTTCTTTCTGCAAATTTTGAACTGAAGGCTCTTTCTCCATCACCTACTTATCTTGAACATGTCCCTGGTAAAAACATAGTATCCTCTCTCAAAGGAGAAACTCCCTCTCTCTGTGCACTTTCTTCATTCTGAAAATGTGAGTTTACATTGGCAGCTGGTTCTTCAGAGTTTACACCATGCTTCATTCATTTTAGGGTATTGGCTCATTTTATCATTTAAAGTACTTGTGAGAAAAATGCTGGTTGAATACTGAAGACTAAGAAAACCATGACATAAAAGGCTCAAGGTTTTTATTGTCCAGATAATTCTAAGTATTTGAAAACTCATGACTCACTTTAAAATAAAAATTAAGATTTCTCATCATTCCTATATATGTTAAGTATATTTGTCCATCTATGAGTGCATGGATAGGTTGGGAAAGGTAAATTTCTCAAATAGGAAGACTTCCAGCAAAATATTAATATGTGCATTGTCACCTCCATTATTCCATTGAGTTTCATCTAGAAAACAATAAACAATAGAAAGAAGTAATTACTGAAAACAGTATTATTATAGATGGATTGAAACATTTGTTGGAAAAAATAGAATTGATTTGTACTAGCACCAAGCAATTTCTTTAGAGTTCTATCTTATTGAGGAGGAAGAAATAATAAGCCTCTGTTGTTATATCTTCAGTAGGTCATATCCTAATAGCAATTTAATTTTTATATTCACACAGTGATGAATGGGAAGGAATTTCTTACTCTATTAGATATTTAAACCCAAGAGAAGATCTATTTCACATTCTTGAGTCAAAGTGCAGATATCTGATGCATCTGTAGAGACCAGAAATAGAAAGTAGTCCACGGCAATAATTGTGTTTTTCATTCTGTATTCCATTATGAATACTTTCCAATGAATTTCCCCTCTGGATTTGTCTACCTGCTAGAGTTCAAACACCTCTTTAAGCAAAGTGGCAATAAAAAGCTTTAATAAGTGCAAGCCTTGTGGAGTTAGGAATCATTAGTGTAGAGGTGCAGAAAAACACACTTTCTTATTTGTAAGAAAGTGTTAGGAAAGCAGAGTATGGAAATAAGAGTCATCAAAATGCAAATATAATAATCTATTTAAATAAACAAATCTCATGCTACTGTTGTGTACTAAATCCTCTTTCCCCTAATCTCCCCTGAAGTAGAATTTTTATTTCTTTTTCTGTCCGGGTTTGAATTGTTGTTTTCTTTTGACCCTGTTGGAATACTCCCACGTTAGCAAGGTTCACCCTGAATAAAATGAAGAATTTTGATTGCCTAAAGGTGATAATTTCTATGGATGTCTGTTTAAAAGGGGGCAGAATTTCCTCTTACTGTGGACCATCTTAATGGTATAGCTATCTTACATAGCTTCCAAAGAAAAGAAAAGCCATGGTACTTGGGACTACAGAGTTTCAGAAAATTATTTTTTCTACTCACCCAGGTCAGGGGACATGGGGCTGAGAAATATAATTGAAATGATAGCTCTAAATCATTCTAAGTAAAAGAAATATAACAAAAACAATTTCCCTAGTCAAACAACTAGCAATATTTTGCCATCTTAATATCAAATTAGTTCTTGATTAGTTATAAATGGTAGGTGCACAGAAAATGATGCATGTATCATAGCCCACATAGCTGGCTATCAGAAATTCTGTTAGGAGCCCTGTTTCATTAAGACCTTATCACAATGATGTGTTAGGTGGTTGTGAGAACCAATCGTAATGTCCTAATAAAAAGATACTGTTGATCCCATTAAAGCAAGTAATAGAAAGTTCTGAAAGTAAACAATGGAGTTTAAAACAAGCTTGAAACATTTTTTAAAAGATCTTATTTGCCACTGAGATATGTGTCTAGGTGCATATATTAGGAGTTAATTTAAGAAAAGAGTGGAAGTAGAAATACATATTTGACAAGAAATAATATTTATGCATATAATTTATGGGAGTATATAAACTTTTTCTTAGAGCTGAATGATATTTCTCGTTGCTTAATTTGTAACTTTTATTATTCTTTTTGTGGGTAAATATAATATTGAGGGATGGAGTAGATGGGTAGATTAAATTTGAAAGTGACACTCTTCTCAATTTTTATGCTTTGAGTTGATTAGAACACAGCATTATAAAGACCAAAATCATGAATTGAATTTCCATTTATTTTATTTTATTTATTTTTTGCTGGCGAGTCATTGATTATACCCATTTGCAAGTCTGCAGGTCATAGATATTGTTGAAGAGCAACTAAACCACAAAGTACATTTGAGTAAATATGATCCAGAGTCCCTCTCTGACAGTCTGATTGTGGGACAGCACTACCAATTAAATATGTATTATTTATTGTGATAACTATTATCTACTGAGTCCTTCCAATGGATCAGGCACTGTGCAAAGCACTTTTTCTTCTTAAAATAATTTTCTTATATAGGTACTTAAATGATTTTTCCCATTTTTGGAAGAATGAACTGAGGTTAGAAATATTTTTAATTTTCAGGGATCTTGTAAAATTGCTCAGTGAACGAGCTAGGATGTGGATGTCTGGTGTTTGATGTGAAATCCAACCTTTTAATTAGAACTCTGTAGCTAATGCTAACACAAACAAATCTAAAAACAAGAAAATTTTAATAATACTATCAAAAGATATTTAAGGGTGAATTAAAATATAAAATATTAAAAATGAATAAAACTTGTGGGTGGCTGTATCGCCCAGAAATTCAATTCAGCTGCAAATACAGGCTCTAAAAAATAGTGGTTTAAATGAGATAGTTTTTATTCATATTTTTGCTTTCTTATTTTAAAACAGTGCAGAAGTAGACAGTCTAGGATAGACACAGAGGCTCTCCCGGCTGAGCCCCACAAACGTTCTAAGCTCCTTTGCTCTTTTCTCTTCATCATGTGTGAAGCATCTGACTTTCATACGTAATCTGTGGCTACAAGATGGCTGCTGAGGCCCAAGCAATTACAGCCGTATTCCAAGCAAGAAGATTTAGAAACAAAGAAGAAACAGTTGGACTAAATCTACATGCCAATTGAGTAAGATACCTTCATACGGTTATGAATTATCTTGGAATCCCCAATCAAAATTTCAACCATAATTATACAGTTAAGAAGTTAGTCACCTGGCCACCCCTATCTATAGTGACAGGTGTCAAATGAAAATTTTCAGCTGGGAATGTTGCTATTCACTTGCTACCCAACCCCCGTCCAAAAAAAAAAATGTGTTGGAAAACAGGGAAAGGTGAATGTTTATCTTATAAACAACCAACAAACTCTCCCAAATAGCCAAACTTTTGAAAATTCTATTTAAAACATTATATTTAAATATGTATGCCTATATGTATATTTGTATGTTTCATGTCTTTTTTTTCTTAAGCAAGACCCCGCAAATATTTTTATTTGCAGATTATAGTATCTGCCCCTTATAAAGGGGAAAAAAAAAAACCCGTAAGGGCTATCTTATTTTCAGATAAAGGTAACTTTTAGCCAAAGCCACCAGTGCTTGATTTCTCCAGCAAAGTCCTGTCTGACTGGGAAATCAGGAGGACATAGGTACAGGTCAGTCCAATGTGGTATCTCAGAGCAAAGGACACACTAGCTTTTTAATTTTGTTATTAATAGTAGTGTTTAAATTTGGTGAAGGATTACTAAATTGAAATAAAATAAGCATGTTTAATTCACAGTACAGTCAGCACATTACTCTACCTTTGACTTAATACAAGTATTACCGTGATTTTTATCGAGGCATACAAAGTTAACCACTACAGGTCACTGCTGCTGCTTTCGTTTTCAGAGAGGTTAACTCTGGACAACTTGAGCAAACAGAAAGTTTTGAGCATGAGCAAAGGGAGTGCTGAGGAAACATGTATGCAAAGTGCTAAGGGACAGTTTTTTAAGATGAAACCAGCCCCGAGGTCTCCGATCTTTTCATCCCACGTGGAAGTTTCAGCTCCAGACAGAGAGATGCCAGTTAGTTCATTAAGCAGAACTCGGGTGGGACCATCCCTCGGACTGGCAAAAGGACCAGAATGTAACCAGTGGAACAAGGGGGATCTCCACTGCGGTCCGTAGTGCGCTTTTTCCAAAGTGGCAAAATCAGCTAATGGTCAGCCTACTTCTGAGGGTTTTGTTTCTCTGAGCCAGCATACTAAGTTATGGGTGACTCCAAACTATCAGGCGTATTTGGAAACACAGTAATACTTAGGCCCATTGTAAGGAGGACGTTGTCCTTACAACTTCCTTTAAAGTTTAAATGCCAGGTGCTGTGGAAACTTTATTTGTCTTATTCTGTCAAGACGAAGGTCACATTTTTATGACCATTGATGTCACTCTGTTTTCCTCCTAATTCCTTGTATATTTTCAGGCACCGTGCCCAAAATGAAAAACACTCCCTTTGTTTTCCTTATGGGATCCACACAACACAACAGTGGTTAAGGAGCCCAACGATTTTTTCCTGCTTTTGGTTTGGCGCCCAAAACTGTTTCATCTCTGCAGAAGCAGTTGCAATCAAGGTTGCTTTTTGATCCATGCAATTGTTTTCCTATTTTCTTCTTGGTATTGTTCTTGTTTTTCTTCAAACTCACCAATATAATACAGATTTTAAAATTCACTCTGAAAGGAGGGGAGGCAAATGGGCTTTTTGTAAAAAAGCTGGGTGACCATCCACATTTACCTGTCAATTCCTTTATTTTATCTCATGAAGGAGTGATAAGCTGAAACAATGTGACCCACTGTACTTTTCTTTCTGTAATTCTTCTGTGTTTCGGTTCACACACCTGATGTTTCCAAGTACATTTTGTGCTTTTATCAACCACTTAAGATGTATTTTTCATATAAGAAGGTTTCAGAACTTCATGGCCTACTATTACAAACTTATGGAAATAATGAGGAAAACCCAGAAGTTAACTTTCAGTGACTTAGCTTTGCTGGTCGAAAGCAGTAGCAGTTGACCTTGGACCTGGAACTGGTTAAAGAGCCAGTGATTGTTAAGAAATTGTATTAAGATGTACAAATGCATTCATAGGTGATGATGCATACACAGTGGACCAGGGCCTGAAATACATTCATCAACATTTTTCATTAATACACCTGTTGTCTTTTTTTATATTAATGTCTTTTTTTCAAGGTGTTGATTCCAGTACTGTTATTGCCATAATCCTCGTAGAATGACCGATAAAGAGCACCTGTAGATGAACATTTTCTATTCACTTATTTAATTTAAAAAGTAAATCTTAAATTATCAGGAAAATGAGCTGAAATAAATTTCTGCTAAATTCTTTTTGAACTCTCTTTTCTTTAAAAAATTCATATAATGTCTTTTTAAAAGACTTATGAAAATACAGTCAATAAATTACTTTCATGCTCTGCAGACAGATGATTATATAAACCAAGACTAAACCTAAATAGTTACAGTTAGTTGGCTCACAGTTTGAGTGAGGTCATAACTCCAAACAATTTTCTTAAACTTTATCATCAATAATACATCAAAATTAAGGACTGAGAATTCTTATTTTAAAGAAAACCACAGTTTATGGGGAAAATAACACATAATAAAACTGTATACGTTTGTATACTTCCTTAGTGGTAGGAACATATGATTAGTTTATAAAGTCACTTAGTTGACCCATGTGTGCAACTTTGAGAAGCTGCAAAGCAGACATTTGCAATGAAAAATGCTACTGTGATAGACTGTGTCCTGGATGGTTTGAGGAGAAGCTACTGTAAGAAGAGGGCAGTAATAGGATAATAACATAAATATTTACATGTGTAATAAATAGGGTGAGTACCTTCTCCAACAAGTTGCTAACTAAAGTGCTCTTACACCCTTAGTTGGGAAGAGCCATTCTCTGATGGACCTGTTTCTGAAGAACTGTTCTTGTCTATCATCCTCTTATTCAATTTTCCTAAGATTCAGTGTTATCTGTTGACTGTCTTCATAATACATGTATGTGATTAAAGCTGCATGCCTTTGCATGTGTGTTTGGTGTGTGTGTACTTTTAAGGCCTGAGCAAAGTCTCCTAAATCCAGTGTCAGCAGAGCCACATTCCACTTTTGTCAGAAGTGATGCAGGACCTTGATGAGCACGTTGAAAACGGTGGAGATAGAGAAGCTCCCCGTGTAGATTAATCCCGTGCACAGCTGGGGCTGGGAAGGCAGGCCCATTCTGGGGAATGAAGAATGGCTGATCAGGGGTGGAGCTGCCCGCCCCTCTCTCCACAATGTACTAATCCTCAATTTGGCACTGCTTTAAAAGAAAAGAAATCTAAATTGAGGCCAGCTGATTTCGTACTGAATCAGCCAGCTGGATGTGAAGCCAATTTCCACAGCTTCCACGCTGTGGTAGCCAGGAAATATTTTAATTGAAAGAACTCTATGTTGACAAATACCGAAGACAGCCTATTTATAACTTTTAAGCAATATTTATGGAATTCCCTGATTTAATAACATTTCCCTTTAAACTCAATTGCAAAATAGAAAAATTGTTAGGCAGAGCCAAAGCTAAATGCTGTGGAAGGATAATAAGCAAAACCAGGGAAAAGGAAGAGGAAATAACTAGTAAAATGTACACATATCACTAGACACAGGTATCTGAGGCCAATAAAATGAATATATTCAACCAAAATAGTTTCAAGTTGTGATGATTAAAATTAACGTAATTTAGAGTGTTCACTGTTCTAACATCAGTGATGCTGTGTTGTTAAGCACAGTCTTAAGAAGTATGTCTAAACCATGTGCATTAGGTGGGGAATTTTGCTAGTTGAACTACTTAGGCTCCTTTATTCCCCTTTTAAGATGAAACTTGTGCTTAAAATAATCCTAAAACACACAAAAATTCCAAAACAAACTTTCTCACTTCCTTGATGCAGTGATTTGAAAGTGCCAGCCTTGATTATAAGGATGATATCATATTATATTTTTTAAAACTTAGCCCCTCATTTCTTAAAAATTATGGCAAGTTTACTTACTTTGTTCCGCAATTAATGATATTTACATTTTGCTGTTATTTTTATCAATAAATTTTTAGTGTTCTGCGTTTAAAAATTACATCTCCTTTGTATAAATCTATTTTATCCTTCAATAACAATATTTTGTAATATTTAATGTGAGGCACACTGTGATTTTTTTCTTATAATCAGGAATATTATTATTACAAAGCTACTTTTCACAGCCAAAGCGGACTGAGAAATTGGAAAGTAAAAATTATGTTTGGGACATTGTTCATTTTATGTTGACATGGTAGCAAAGTCCAAAATTGATGATTTATGCAGCTCCAGATATCAGATAATTACTAATATGATCACATGATGAATTAAAAGTTGGGAAGAGGCTGTTACTGAATTTACTTGGTTGGGAGGCTGCTGTTGTTTTTCCATTACTGTTACTGGCGATGGAGCATTCTCAAGAGTGGCAGAGCTGCCTGCCGGCGGCGGTGGTGTGCTGTGAGGCAGCTCTCCCTAGTGGACACTGTGCTACAGCCATGCTCAGCCTGTGCCGCCCGTGCAGAGCATACCCATGGAATTCCCAGATGTAGTCTGATTTGTATAGATAAAGAAATATAAAGAAGTTGGGTACCATGTGTGTACATTTTAAGAATATTGTTATCTCAAATGGTAAGTTGATTTTGGAGTGGGGATGTTGAAAATTCAGTGTTACATGTCTCTTTCAAAGCAGAGCAATTATCTGTGAGCACCATCACTTTCGAAATTAGTTATTCTTTATGGAGGTAAATTAGTAAGATGTGATAGGAGAAAATATTTTAGTTCATTTATGGGAGAGATAGAGGAATATTTGAGTTCATGGAATCTGGTATAAAACATGCACAAAAAAAAAAAAAACCCAAGTGCAAATTTTTAAAAAGATTTGGCAGAGAACCGTTGAAAGTTATTTAATCTTAGAGGGATATGCCTGCCACAGAATTTCATAAGTAGTCATATTGGGGAGATAGATGCACCTCATTACTCACTTTCCATTTTTATGAAAGGTTCATCCACGTGTGCAATGATGCATTTATAGGTTTACACCCTCTTTGAAAAAAAAAAAAGGCATTTTGCATTTAAATTGCCTTTCCTATTCCTAAAGCAGCTCTAAGGAGTGAGCCTTAAAATAACAATATATAATAAAAACAGAGCACTATGAAACATAGTTTGAAACAGCATATTATGTTTTTATTTCTCATAATTAGTTTATTAGATTGTTTGCATTTGATTCCATGAAGTTGCAAGGTAATAAGTGTAAGGCAAACAATCCCTTTCACAGTCCTTGAAGCAAAGTGATGGATAATGGCATCGTTTCTGGGGGCACAGGCTGCCAGTGAGGGGAGCAAGTAGGCACATCATCTGTGCTAGGTCTTCAACTCTTCTCATTGAAGCAGTGAAGAAAGGTCAAAAGACACAGGAAAAACAGAATCATTCCATGTACACCCCTCAACACCCTTCTGTTTTTCCCCATTTCTGGAATACTGTAACCTTTTTTTCTGAGCAGATGGACTTAAAGTCATTAACCAGCTTTCTTCCCATATTGTTGTCAAGGGAAGTGGAGATAGTGTTGTAATATTATTTGGGGGTCAGGGATTCTTTATCAGCCCCAAAGACTATCAAATAATGTTCAAATGGTAGCCCAGGTGCTTGTTGACTAGGTGACTGTCTAAATCTGTGAATAAATTAACACTGTGCAAGAAAAGGAGAAATTCTCTTTTCCAGTCTGCCTCAGCATCTACATAGAGGTTTTTATTTTTTTATTTTTTGGGAGTCTCAGCTTCAGTGAAAGTACAGATTGGAAAACTAGGGCTCAGCACAAAAGCTATAGCCTCTACTTCAAAGTAATACAGGAGCCTTGAACTAGCATATCATTAAAAAAAACTACAGGAATCATAAAATTCATACTGGATGATGCTCATTCATATATTTATAATCCTGGACCAACAAATTTCTACTAAGAAAGAAAATAGTGAAAGAGAGAGAGAGAGAGAGAGAGAGAGAGAGAGAGAGAGAGAGAGAGAGAGAGAGAGAGAGAGAAAGAGAGAGAGAAAGAGAGAGAAAGAGAGAGAGAGATATTAGGAGGGAGACAAAGAAATATTTCAGAAAAAGGTAAGCACAGCTCGCCCTGGCCTGTGGCCGGTTGCTTGAAACCTGAGCTCTCTGCAAATTCTGAGGTGGTAATTCTCACATGGGAAAACGGAAAACAAAATGAAACAACAGCAACAATAAAGAAGTCATGTTATTAACTCAGAAAGACTAGGGTGACGATGGTGCTGCCACTCTTTCGAAGAGGAAATTTCCTTTTCTTCCTCTATGTACAATACTCAGGCTGAAAACTGCAGAATAGCCGCATGAAACGGATGCAGAATGTGCGTGATCAGGAGAGTGCACAATGTCCTACCTAGATACAGTTTCAGCTGTTACTGTCATCCTAAGGAAGACTTCATCTTCCGTTCACGTTGCACTCACTTTCAGAGGCCATATCAATGTGAAAACCAAAATGGGACCAATCAGGGGATGGTCCACCTGTTAGTCTGTCTGTGCTCCTCACTTTCACTTAGGTGTATCTATTAGGGTGATGTTTGGAAAGTTGCTATTTTATCATTGCATTACATTTCAATGTTTTATATATTGAAATCTGTTCCATTTTATTATCAGTGGATATTTCTAATTTATTTTTAATACTTTGCTTATCAAAAGTAATGCAAGTGAGTTTTCTTTTATTTTCACTATACATGCAGCTTATTATTGAATGATTTTCTTATTGCTTCTTTCAAAAATTTAGTATAATGGAATTGTGTCTGAAAATTATGTTCTCTAGCTACCTTCATATATTTGCCCAACTTTTAAAAGTAAGTTATCTAATTTTAAGTACAAGGATATAGTATATATACAAATCAACTACCTGTATAACTATGATTATTATATTCTTCAAACTTCATAAATTTTTAATCTGTTGTCTAAATGCAATCCCAGGTTATCATTTTATTAAATGATATTTTATGACTGCTTCCTTTAAAAGTGCTGCCTTTAGTAGTGGCTTCTGTATAGCCATGTTCTTATGATTCTGACGAATTGTAGCATTACCTCTTTTTAGAAATTTATATTTTATTTCATATACAACACTATTTACAATAGTAGGCCCAGGATAATCTATAATACTATTGGCACTATATGTTCAATGGTGTGTGCTAAGTGCATCAGGTAAAGAACTAACGCCTTGTTCACCCACAGAGAAATCCTTGTTCTCCTAAGCTATCTTCACCATAAACTCTGTTGCTACATTTTCACTCCCATGAAAAATCTCTTGGTGTTTTATAAATGAATTGTATCCCTTCTCAAACAGTGGCCATGCTGTGATATAAATAGTGTGTTCCAATAATGGCAAATGCATATACATATTTCTAAGTGTAGGTGATTACAGTATGATTAATAAAAACCACCTTTAGCTAATGTTTTACAGAGTCTATATTTTCAGATACCAATATAACATTTTATCTGACATTACCCAAAGATTAGACAATGTTTGTATTTCACATATTTTTAAATATCTTAATGTCTTTCAGTATTATTGTAAGAAAAAATTGAAAATGAAAATTTAAACCACTCTTAAGATTAACTATAGAATTATTATATGAATAATGTTGTTTTGACTATTAATGACACTGGCCCTTTAAAAGCCAATAACACATAATCAGCCATTCCTTGACCATTCAAATAGAAATCTAAGGACGTTTTCAGTTCAATAGTTGCATTGAAATGTGAAATGAGGTGTATCAACAGAAATAACCCTTTCAATTTTACCTAATCCTAGGAAATAAAAGCTTTAGCTAATAATAACCCATCCTTACATTAGAAATGTAATTCTAGTAACGGGAAAATCTGAAATAGCTGACCACACACTATTCATCATGGATTGTCAAACAGCCATCAGTTCAAAAATAGAATTGAGGTGCCAAACTAGTAGATATGAAAGTAATTTATTTGGAGATCCTCTTTCTGTGGAAAAACAGCATCGGAGAACTCCCCAGTTCACCCCTTTTAAAATTTTGGCATACAAAATTATACTTGATGTCTTCTATTTATCATTTAAAAATACTTTGAAACATATACACAAAACTAGGCAGACTGAGATGTATTAAAATGAACTTCTGTACACAAACATAAAAAGATGTGTTAAAAATTCTGAGCTAATTTTCGTCAAGGTGATGACTACAGTGTAACCAGAGGAAACAAATTGGCTGAGAAAGCAAACGTAAAAGTATCTTTTATCTTGTTCACAAGAGAATCATAATTTATCCCACTGAGTAGCAAACTATTTATTTGACTTTTGATAAATTTAAGATTATTTTAATAGTTAATATGGTGGTATGTATTTTAGCAATTGATATTGATAATTGGAACATATATTAACTTAAAAGCCATTTATTACTATTAGTTAATCATGACTTTTTAAAAATAAAAAACATGTTGATTTTATACCCATTCGATCTCCATAAGGCAGTAAATGAAAACAAATTCGTAGAAGTAACAAAAGGGTATAATATGAGATTTTGCCAAGAATTTTCATTTTAAAATGAATTTGATAAGTTAAAATTTTATACACATAACATAATCCAAGTAAATATCAAGAAGTTGAAAAATGAAGACATTACCTACCTTTCAGTAACTTTCCAACATTTTTTTTCTAAACGAATCTCCTCCTCTCAATGGGTTAGCTTTCACTTTAATGTATTGCTTTCTCTAAAAAAAATATTTTAGCATCTATGAATGCATCCTTAAATAATATGGTATATTTTGCCTGTTTTTAGAACTTGTAATATTTTATGTTTTGCTTTTCCCTTTCAAAATTACATTTATAATGTCATCATTGTTGGGTTTAGCTGTGGTTGATTCATTTGCATTGCTGCGTGGAGCAATTTATCTATTCCACTATTGATGATCTTTTAGGTTATCTCCAGTTTCAGGAAATTGTAAACAATGCTTCTTTGAATATTCTTATGCATATATCCTGGTGCATACAAGCTGTGTTTATTCTGGATATATATTTTAGAGCACAATTAATTAATGGGCTACAGCATACACATTTCTTTACTATTATGAAATAATACACATGGATTTTAAAGTGTTTAGGACAATTCACATTCTCAACAGCAATGAGTTTCTGAAGTTAATGAGGAGTTTAACAAATGCATAAACCTGTATAACCCAAGCCAATTTGAGGTATGAACTCTCATTATTACCTCAGAAAGTTCCCTCATATCTCGTCCCACTTAATATTTCTTTCCATCTCCACAGAGGCTTCGATGGCTCTGATTTCTCTTCAGTATAGAGTGGTTGTGCCTGCTTTAAAAATTCGTATATGTGGAATCCTATGGTATATATTATTTTAGGTAAAGTTTGATTTTCTCTTATTTGGTGTATCAACTTGGAATTAGTCCAAGTTATTATGTATATCAGAAGTTTGATTATTTTTATTCTTGGACAGTATTCCATTATGTGAATATACAATATTTTATTTGTTTATCCATTTCCTTTCTGAGGGAGGTGGAGGCTATTTTCCCTATTGGTGCATTATGAATAAAGTTGTTATGAATATTTTTGATCACGTACTTTGCTGGGTTTTTTTTACATGTGCTGCATTATATTTTCTTAGATAGAAAAACATGAGTGGGACTGTTGGGTTGTAGCAGAGCACATACTTATATTTAAAAAAGCGTGACTAGGCATTTTGCATAGTGCTAGTTTCACTTTACTTCTACCTCAATGTATGGAAGTTTGTATTACTCCATGTTCTTGCCAACACTTGATGTTGTCAGTCTTCTAATCTGAGCCATTGTGGACTGATGTGTTGTGGTAATTCATTGTGGTTTGCATTTGTAATTCTTTGATGGCCTATATTTTTATATTTTTTCTTTAATGATTATTGTGCTCTGTTTTATTTCTAAAAATCCTTGGAGTACCCCAAGTTAATAAAATATTTTCTTGTTTTCTTGAAATAATTTATTGTTTTAGCTTTTGAATCTAGGCCTAGAATCCATCTCAAACCAACTTGTTTGTATTGTATGAAATAGGTCAAAGATATCCCTCAGCCCTTCGGTCTCCCCTTTCTCTCCTTTGATTCTGTCCCCTCCCCTTCTCATCCATCTTCCTCCTATCCTTCCTTCTCTTCTTCTTCTCCTCCTCCTCCTCCCCTTCTTCTTCTTTCTTCTTCTCCCTCTCCTTCTCCTTTCCTTTCTTCTCCTCCTTCTTCCCTATAAGGATTGTTTCAGACCCACTTTTAAAACAGACTTTTCTTTCCCAATCGCTTTCTTTTTTTTTTTTTACCCCAATCAGTTTCTTTACTTTAGTCCCTCCATCAAAAATCATATATAATTCTATTTCTGAGCTCTTAATTTCATTCCATGAACTACTGGTTTATTTCATGCTAATGTCTTACTGTCGTGATTAGTATATGCCATAGTAACATAGGCACTGTTATATTCCAACTTTATTATTTTATTAAAGATCACTCTATCTATTATGTATTCTTGGAATTCCATGTCAATTTTAGAATCAGCTGGTCAATTTCTTCAAAAAATGTCTGCTCAGATGATGATTGAGATAAAATTGAATTCATATATATCAACTTATGGACAATTTGTTTCTTAACAATATAAAGGCTTCAAATTCATGAATATGATATACAGTTGTTTGTATGGAAAATAATACGGTAATTATAAATAATAATAAGAATAAATTGCGTGTTTCAAGTACTCACAAGTGTAAACCTACTTTTGCCGCACACTGTATATCTGCATTTATTAATTGTTACTTTAATTACCCTTGGCAAAGTATTGTAGTTTTAAACGTGGAATCCTTGTATCTTTTATTAAAGAGCAGAAATTTTCATAAGACTAAAAATGATCTAAAGGCCTGAGACATGAATAGAAATGGTGATACTACTATCACTTTCAGACCAAATGTAAGAAGAAAGCTTCCATTTTAGAACCATACAAGGAGCCAGATTAATTCTAAGACAGGGCAATGTTCGGAGGAGAGTTTGAAAACATGAATGAGTATGAAGAGCACAGATCCCAAGTTCGTGGAATACAGTAGTAGAGTGTAAGATGGAGGCCAAGGTGGGGAGCTTGGGTCCAAGGAACAGAGGCACAGCACACTCTGGGATGATTATGCTAATTGTGATAGGGAGACCTTTGTCTTGGCAATGAGTAGTGTAATACATGTGTGAATCTCAATGGATTCAATGGAGATAATGTCTTACAGGGGCGTCCGACCTTTTGGCATCTCTGGGCCACACTGGAAGAAGAAGGGTTGTCCTGGGCCACATGTTAAATACACAAGCATTAATGAAAATGAAAGAAAATCTCATAATGTTTTAAGTAAACTTTCAATTTTATGTTGGGCTGCATTCATAACCATTGGGGCCACCTATGGCCTGCGGGCTGCAAGTTGGACACCACCGTTCACTATTTAGATGTTTGTTTCGAACACAGTTATCTGGTGTTTGTGTTATTTGGTTTCTGTGTAGATAAGAGTTCTTCACTAGTAGTATATGTGTGAGGAAAAGAGAAAAGGGCAATAGAGAATGATAAAAATCTGCTTGCGTTCAATAAGAGTTGGAGGTATCAACAACTAGTTGTAACATATCCAGTCTTCCGCATGTGAGTTGGTTTTGATGTGGTATTGGGTCTCCCTGTTGATCGATGCTCTGTTTTTCTGTATTCAGGTGGCAGTAGTTTCAGATTGAAAAGGTTAAAGGCTTGAGACAATGTTGGTGTTAATTCATGGGGAAATATTTTTCCTTCCAGAGGGCGAAATATTGTGATCAAATAGTATAAATACACCACTTGATCTCCAACTCATCTCCCAGAAAACTTTGCAAAACTAATTTAGCTATCTCTAATATGTCATTATTTTTAATGCAAAGGAATAGAGATGAGTACATAATATCTTCAAAATATAAAAAGGGAATAAGATATAGAATTACTTTCCTAAGAAACAGAAATAAATTGAATAATCAACTGCTTAAATCCCAAATTTCACCAGGTACTGATTTTTCTCCAGACTTCCTCAGCACCGTTCAGTCTGACAGTGAAAGGACACTCTAAATTTCGTGTAATCCCCTAGGGGGTGACATTTGCATGGAATGTCAAGTTCTGGGAACTTGCTGTTAATTACCGTGCTTTCCGAGATATTTTTAATTTATTATGAATTGGTAGATTTGTGTCAGTATCTTCCTTCTTTATATGATACAATATCATTTCCAACTTATTTCATGCTGTAACCCCCATCAAGTTTCAAAGTGACCTTTTGCAGCACTGGCAGATCTAAGGTTGTATCAATTATGAATTGCAATGTATTATCAATCATGATGTTACTCATCAGACTGCTTTTCTGCTCTGATCAAATGCATCCTCAGAAGTTATAATCCTATACTTGAAAATATGGTATGAAAGGTTTTATTCTCCTATCAATGAATGAACATAAATTTTTATTTCTGCTAATATTAATGGGTAAGTTACATGTATGTGTCAAGTATATAATAAATCTAAAAAAAGAATATTAGATAAAGATTTATCATTAAAAATTTTAAAGATGATTAAAAGGTACAATGCCCTAGCAGATCTTTAATACATAAATTATTTTTAAAATCATACTTAAAAATATTTACAGTTGAGAGAAAGACATTTTTAAATTTTATAGGTATTCCAGTTAAAGTCAATATGATTCTTATCCAGTATCTCAAAATTAAAATCAGTATCTCAAAATTAAAGTGAAACACTATATTTATTCATTTACTCAGAGACTGAAGCCAAACAAAATTGATCAGTCCAACCAGATGAATGGTTATATAAATATTGGGTTGGAAATCTATCTTATTATTAACAAAAGTAAGTAGAGGTAAATGTTACGTATTTTTATTTATTTTGTTGTTTGTATGGCACTTGCCTTCTAGTTCAATGCTCCTCAAAGTGTGACCTGCATCACAATGTACTGTGGAACTTGAAAGTGGGCGGGAGAAAGGCAACCCCGCCATCCCAGCTCTGCATGTGCCATCTAGGGATTCACAACACCTTTTAAGCACCACCACTCTAAAAAGCTTGCATCTGGTATATCTCCTTCATTTCTTTAACTCAAAGAAACCCCATTTCTCTTTGCTCCTCTATCCCAAGGATTTCAATTTATTATGCATTTTATCATCGGGGTGCATTAGAATTTAGGAAACAAGGACACATCACTGTTTCTCCTTGCTATGCTGTGTATATCCTGCAAGGGCTATGCTGAGGTCTCGGGAACAGAAATACTGCCTGGAGTTCAGTCCCATCACTTCCTGTTGTCCAGCACCGTTGGCCAGAGACAAACTGCATGACCATTTGGTTATTGAAGAGTTAGCATGCAGATGAAGCTGGAAAAAATGTAACCCCTTCTTAAATTATGTAAATAGATATTTGAGGCCTAATTTAAATTTCAAGTTAAATTTTTCTTAACTGATTTCTTATTTCCTGTCTCCTGATAGCATCTCACCAAAGAGGGAAGGTGGGGTTTCATAGTCTTCCTTTGGAGGGTGATCTGTCACGACTGTTAGGGGCATTAAAGTTTGAGGTAAGAAAAAACTCTTCCTCCAAAACTCCAAATGCTTAGAAAGATGCTGTGTTTGTAATGCACAGTTGTTACAGGCCTAAATTTACTCCCCAGCAGCCCTGGTTTTCCAAACTGGCCCTCTGTCAGACAACAAGCTCCATTTTAGCAGACAGCTGTCTTACTTGCTACCTCAACTATCACAGCAAGCAGTCTCTGAGACGCGATCTGATATCTGACCCCTGCATCACGGCCACGTTCCCCCATAGTTTTGTGTTATTCTCAGCCGCTGCTGAAGCCAACTCACACTGTAGTTTTCTGGACTTCGTTTACTAATTCCACATTGCACTGGGTAATACAAGACTGTCTCTCTGTCTAGAATCCCTTGGTGCCCTTGTTGCCATCTCAAAACAACACCCAGTAAATAACTAGGAATTCCATTCAAATATAAAGTGATAAAGAATGATATCGTTGTTAGATTAAGAAACCTACATACCAGACTCAGGATCTTTGCTGACTTAGATGACTGCTCTTGCCTCAACCAGAATGATGTCAGTGTTCTGGGAATGGGGCCTGGAGAAGAGACGCATCTGCCCCACTTGCTAATATGCATGCTCGTCACACCAAACTGGTAAAAGACGCTTTCCTGTGACATGGCAACGGCACTGGTGGAGCAGTGAGCGTGGTTGTTTTCACGTATGATTTGAAGGGCACTCCGCAGTTCCTCCTGAAATGTATCTCTGATAACCCACTCAAGGCATAATTTCCAGTTATGAATATGTTGCCCATTACTCTGTGATGGGCATTGACTGAGCAATGCCAGGGGTTTCTTTTTTTCTAGAATTTTCCTCTTCCAATGTTGCTAACAGTGGAAGTATATGAAATAAGACAGGCTTTCAGTGGCTAGCAAATCAGGGCAGGAAAAGCAGTGTTTTTCTATTTCTTTTAAGTGTGGTAGCGTAGGAGGTATCAAAAAGTTGGGTAAAAATGAGAGAATATCATTTGAGGGGCACAAATCCAGCAGAAGTGAGAATACTGGAACAATTTGAGGGTGAAGTGCTATAACATTGTCATGCATTGAATCTAAAGGACAGTACAAAGATAGAAATAGGTGAAAAAATACCTGTAAAAGGCAAGAGAAGAATGAGAACAACTTTGAAGAATACATGCAAAAATGCAGTTGCTGGGTTAGTTTGTGAGCCAGAGTGGATGCCCCTTTACCTTCTGTCCTGTGGGAGCGGACCTGTAGTCCAAAAAGTCAGGCTGACTTAGATTTTCAGTTTTGTCCTTTTCAGACATTTTTGCCATTACTGATGAGTTCAGCTTCCCCTTGTTCTTGCAGATATTTTAGGTGATTCTCAAAGCGATTAGCTCATTTTTTTGTTCTACTTTTCTTCTCTTTGGCAAATTCTGATTGGATATAGTCAGAATATTAGTGATGACAATCAATGTCCTTCCCTTGTGACTTTCGTCAGTAAATTTCAAACCCACATCTCAACATTCAAATTACAAAGGGTATCCTGTATCTCTTCTCTCTCTCTTTTTTCCAGAGTAACTTCTCTGATCCAGTGTTTGTTTTTTTCTCCTTTTCATCTTTACTCTTTTTCCTCTTGAGTAAATTGTTTTTTCTTCACATCTGTCAAATGTTCTGTCGTGTCTTCTTCAGTTCTTTACTGCCGCAGAGCTTAGTGTTACACATCTGAAGGCCAAGGTTGACTCAGCAGAGGCTGCTGAAGAATCAAAGAAACAAGTTGCTACACCTCCATGGACTTGTCTTTTCTATCTCTTGTTTTTACTGCTTTTTATTCTTTTAACCATGAACACATTAGCATCCTTGTTGGTATTGCTCACAGGACAGGGACAGAATCACCCATTTAATTTAATTTCTTGGCTCATGGTTTTATATTAAAAGTTTATTTGTTTACTTTAGAAAGATAGCTTTTTTTAAGTGGCAAGCAAAATAAAAATTCTTAGCCAAACACAAATAACAGAGATGAATTTTGTTTGGTTCCTTGTAACTTAATAGTATGCTAGAATTGGAAAGTTTTTTTAAAAAGATTTTTCTATAAAGACCTTTCTGCTACAGAAGAATGAAAGTAAGCTAAGATTGTGTAAATGATATGTCTAAGGTGGCTCATATGAGAATCCGTTTCTCCTTATTCAAAGTTCAGTATTTCAGAAAATTAATAATAAAAATAGAGTATAAAAATATATTCTAGTATTAAATTATAAACAAAGTTATTTGTGTAGTTAAATTTAATGGACAGATTTCACATATTGAAGGTAAATGTAAACATAATAAACAGTGAAATACCTGTGTTTCAAGAATGATTTTGAGCAATATTAACTGAAAATTAATTTCACTGAGCTTAGGTAAGAATATTATCATAAAACCCAAGACTGACTAAAAAAATAATGATTAATGGCTATTTATTGAGCTGAGATGCTAGATATCTTGTAGAGAGAAGCAAGAATCAATGTAAGATAGGTTTTATTTAATATCTTCATTATGCTTGAAAATTGTAGGAACTAAAATGACAAAGTATCCTTAAGAATTGATTCATGAGAAAAAGATTAAAATCACATAGTATTTATAGCTTTGCTAAAAATGATTTGTGGGTAATGATAGATATTTACAATGACTGAGATTAATTATTCAAGGGGATAAAACTAGATAAAAATAAACTAATTTGTTTTCCGATTGTTTTTAGTGTGCTAGAGCATAATGCATCTTGTTCAGCTCCAAATTGTTGAGAACACCACTACTTTAAAAATTGGAGATTGTAATAACAATAAGCATTTATCAAGTTATTTCTATACATTAGATGTTTGAAGCCACCTTACATGAATTCAGTTCTCACGATAATCCTCAAATGGGTACTATCATCCTCAAGGGCACCAAAGCACAGAATAGTAACATATAGTAATAGGACATTTCAAAGGTGTCACACCTTGAATTCAGTAGAATCAGACTTAAAATGAGGCAAATCTACTCCAGCATGGGGGATGGAGTATTGTATTGTCTCAGATTAGATTTCCAAATAACTATAAAGTACCTGCAGGAATTATTTTGTGTCAGATATGGAAGATTTTATACATTCCATTTATATAATCTTGAGCACCAGGAATTGACAGCAAGGACATAGACTTGACAGAAAAATAAAATTTCAACTTGTGTATTTCCTTCTCTCATTTTTGCCAACAGTCAAATACATTTGGTTATTGACCCCTTATTGAATTTGCGATATTACTGTACCTCTCCCTGGTAAAATCTCCTGTCAATTAATTGCCATGTTGTGCGTGGAACATTAAGTCACATAGAGTGGGAACTACCAAATAATAAATAGCACTTTTATTTTAAAAACCCATAGTCAGTTTTCTCAAAACAGTAATCCCTGAACACAGAACCATTTTCTGTGGAGGGATATTTTTGAGTCATAGCATATGGGCTTTCTAAGTCTATATATGCTTATAACTTAAATAGATAAAAATAATATCCGAGTTTCATAAATAAATCCTTCTTACTTGGGGCACATCTAGAATTGCTTAAACAAGTCAGGCATGGAGCCAGTTTGGCTTCTTTTTAAGCCGCCTTGGTTATTTGATTTGATACACTTATGAACCACAAGTCCTGGGAGAATAGAGTTATGAAAATCTTATAGAATATTATTTTTAATTGAATGTGCCCTCTTAAAAGAGCATTTTAATTGAGATTTAATAACTCCATAAAAGATAAATCTAGTCACCATGTAATAAACAGTAATTAATTAGTTAATATCAATTAAATACTAAAAATATTAATTTACATTTAACATCTAACTACTGTAATTTGCTATAGCTATCTTATTAAATGCTAATTAAATTCCTAAATATTCTTACAAATTTAAAGCATTAATAATAAGAACATAAGTATATATTTACTGTATCTGCACTTCTGAGTTCATTACATGGAAATGAGATTTATCTCTTTTATAGTAATTAAATATGCTTACACAAACCTCAGTAACTTTCCCTAACACATACCATAACTGTTTTATTAATTTAAAATTAAATGCTCATTTAAGGTTTTTAATCTACAGCTGCCTCAAACAATTTTCTACAGGCAGAGCAAAGGTTATTATATGTTTAATTAAACTTTGTTTTTTTAAACTTTGGGCTGAAGCTTTATAAATATGACTTTTGGTTTCTCACTATATCCACTATTAAGTTTTTGAGAATTATATTTATTAACACTTTTATATATGGCATGTTGCTTCTTTGCCCTGTCTTTGTACCTTTGTTCTGCAACTACTAAGACCATAAATATATATATTTTTTGCCTGTTTAATTCAGGTTGGCAAAATTTTTTTCTTTCTTTTTCCTTCTTTAAAGAGCAGAGCTTTTATTAACACCCTATTCAGGGGTCTTATATTTTCATTAATTACACTCCATTGTTAGAGAAATATCCCCATCAGGAAAATTAACACAAAGCAAAAGAAAAGAAAGAAGAAAAGGGCCCTCTGACATTTGTAAGCAAAAGTGAGTCCAGTTGCAAAGGCTGTAAGCTCTGCCAAGGTTCCAGCTTCAGGATGATTTTTGAAAGACTAAGAGAAAATACAGCCCTTGCATGTATCAAATGATTTAGAATCTTAGTCCTTCCAGATATGATGGGGGACGTCATAAAGACGGGAGGCTGCTGAGCAGCCAGGAGAGCACATTAGCTATTAACCTTCCCCCAGCTGATCAACTTTATTTTGCAATCATCCCTCAGAACCATTAGAATACCCTGAAGAAATAACTTTCCAATTAAAAAGGATCTCAGAGAACAAAGCCATTTTATCTCTGACTCCTGGTGTTCTTTATTCCAATAATTTAAATTGGAATTGATTTTTCAATTTAGCCGTTGACTTGCTATGGACACACAGCTGAAAAGGCCGAGTGGAATTGCATGGCTGAAATATTTGTCTTTGTGATGCACTTCTCATAAATTCACAGGAGCCCTTTTATTTTTAATGCATTTGCTTCTGCTGCCTTTGCCTTAGACAACAGCGTTTCAGCACAGCATGGGCAAACTGAGAAAATGTGTCCACCATGACCCGGGGCCTCATCCTCCAGTCCTCAAGAATCTGTCCAATTGTTACCTCCTCCGGAAAACAAATAAATGCAATCTATTCAGAATGAGTGGGATTCTTGAAGCCCACATATTTGTTTGTTCTAATTTACATTGGAGATTTAATTTTTGGAAAGAGGAAAATACCTCTTTTAGCATATTTTTCCTCAAGAATATATTGTAATGAAGATGAAACTACTATCATTGCTTTAATTGTTGGTAACTAAAAATAATGAATTTTCAATTAACACTTAAGAATTGTGAATTAAATACTCCAAATATTAAATTGTTCTGTATTACCCTTTTATATAGAAGCACTAGAAATAGCGAATTATTAAATACTTGATTCATAGTCAAAACTTTCTTGTCTGCTCATATTTCTGTTCATTTTTTTCCTGTGACCTTATTGAAATGCCATAGTCTTTGTCATGGTCTCCTTCCTGTTTCCTCACCCTGTCACTCCAGCAGGTGTCTCTGCTTTCCTTTGTCTTGTAGGCTCCAGTCCTGTTCTGAGATCGGTACTGATGTGAATAGCAGGTACAGGAGGAAATCCTGAGCACAAAACATTGTTTAATTTTTATCAAACACCATATTGCTTATTACTCATACCCCTGTGGTTTTTGCTATGTATTGTCTTTTACATAGTTGTCTGAATGCACAATCTTAGACTTGTCCTTGAATTTTTTTCTTTTTCTTTTTTTACAATGTCAAGAGCAAAGAACATGGAACCCGCTAGAATGTAAAGGCCATGATAGCACAATCCTTATAGGTATTTATTACTTGCCACTCTATTCTTTACATCAAAATACTGACTGACACCTACTTGGCACTCAAAGGCTGAAGAATATCTCAATTGTACTGCGATTCCTATCTGTGACTTTTCTTCCCTACAACCGGTTATAAATTATTTCAGAGAGAGAAAATATTTATAGGAAATATAATAACTGTACTTTTGCACTGAGTGTTGTAACAGAATCTGTATTAGCTACCACTATAAAAAACATGTTTTGATAGCAATATGATGCAGGTTTGGTATTCACCAGTGGGTACAGCATGGTTTATGCCACTTTTAAATTCACCATGATTAAAATAACACATGGCCACCATGATCACACGCTGATGAGGAGCACGAATCTCTTGCCAACAAAGATCAAAATGCAGAAGAAATGTTTGTATAGCATTTATTCATTTAATACATTTATTGTGTCCTGTTACGTGTTTGGCACTGCTCTAATACTTGGGGTACACCAGCAAACAAACTAAATGGAAACCCCTCCCTTTGTGGAGCTTGGAGTCTAATGAGAGGAAACACATGAAGACCTAGCATAATGTAATTTAAAAACTGATACAGTCGGTTAAGTAGTTCTAAGAGATGAAAGATGATGTAGTAGGTTAAAATGTGATTACGTCAGCATCAGGGGTTCCTGGGCAAGTGGGAACAGGGGGAGTGGCTATAGTTTAAAGAGGGCTGGTCAGAAAAAGGCCCTTTGAGAATGTATCTGAGCAAAGCCTTGGGCAGATGAGGGAGGGAGCCACGTGGGTAGTGTAGGGCAAGAGCCTTCCAGGAAGAAGGAGCAGATTGCCAAGGGCTCTGACCAAGGAGTGTGCTTGGAAGGCTTGGTTGGCAGCAGGAAGCCAGTGTAGCTGGAGCTGAGTGAATGAGGCTGGGTGGAGTTTAGGTCAGAGAAACTGACACCAGAGCCTGGAGGACCTTGTAAAGCAACTGCAGGGACTTTGGCTTTTATCCTGGGAGAGAATGGGTGAACCGCTGCCAGTTGCCACTGTTCTGGCCCTACTCTGAATAAATGAAGTATTCCCTGCAGTAACACCAGATTACATGTTGCCTTGTCTTTTTTTTTTTATGGAGCTGGGAGGTTAGGGATGTGGGGTGGGGTGGAGTACAGGTTGAGAATTGCTCAAAAGAAGACTCGTATATTCATTCTGATCGTACGTTCTGCATAGATCGCACCTTTTATTTTCCTGTTTCCTCTTGACATAAGCACTTAATCTGCCCAATGTGTTTGTCACCCATTGTTATGAGAGTCCATTTCCAGACTTTTCTCACTGAAAAGTACATGACTCGAGAACAGCATTGCTTCTGTTCATTTTTGTTTTCAGTGTCTGACACAGCATAAATGCTCCATTAAGTATTTAAGGAAATGTTGAGCCTTAACTGAGAATTAGCAGAAAAAGAAAAAGAAAAAAAAAAAAAGAAAGAAAGACAAATTGTGTAATTAAAGTGCTACTGGCTTATTTTTACCATAACTTGGGGTCCTCCGGCTTAAATTGCCATGCTGGATTTTTGCTGTTAAAGTTATTTAGTAAGAAAATTTTGTGGGAGTTTTCCTAATGTAGACAAAGATTATATTGCAAATACTTTTTAGGATTCTTTCAGAAAAATCTATTAATTTAAGATTTCTCTTCTAGAATTTCAGGAAATTTGTCTGATGTCTGTATGCTTTCAAATTCACACACATGTAGAGGGAATCTCTACTTGCCTGACTCTGAGAGAATTCTCCGTTCAGTCAATAATGGAGAGTGAAAACGAAAAATTCTACATTCTAAGGATGATCCTGTAAAAACTGCAATCTTTAGAATATCTCCTCACTACAGATCATAGATGTGGAAAGCAAGGGCGAGAATTTTTTGCCTTCTGCACATTAATATTTGGAATGGAATAAATGCATGCATGTGTATACACACATACAAATATACACATAAACACACACACTTTGGAAAAATTCAGGCTTCGATTGCTTATACAGCAGCTCATTTCCTTGTGGGACACCCAATAATGTGAGTGTTCCGTGGGTGGGACACCACTTGCTCGGCTTGACCACAGCATAGCATATCACTGTACTGACCTTCAAGGTGTCACAGGTTACAGTTTTTCATTGTATTTCATGAGACACATTTAACTCTACACAAAATAGAGTTTTGGAGAGTCATTTAAAAATAAAATTTTCTGAATTTAGAAGAGGGTTAGTTAAGAGGGACCACACTTGGATCCTGCAGTGACAGTGACATATGTATTTTCAGTATATTAATTAACCTGACCACCAGAAGTTCAAACAGAAGTTATATGAAAAGGTGGGATTTGGCTGTATATCCACTCTGTGCTACCCTAAATCATTATGGTCAACTGAAGACTCACTTAACTCTCTAGTAAGCTCCTGTCTAGACCCTTCACAGTTCAGGCTCTAGTACGCTTCGTTCCTGGTTTCGCGTTATTCGTTCACGTGAAGGTACCCCGATGCTGCAGATCCCACCCCCTCTTGACTTTTCCAGGGACATTGCTCCAGCAATCCTTCCTCCCATCTCTGTCCGGGTCATGCATTTTTCCTCTTTATTGGATCATTCCAAATAGAATTAAAATACACTGAAATTTCAACCCTATACCACAAATCTCTCTTGACCCTGCAACTCCCTCTAGCTACTATCCTATTTCTCTGCTCTTATTTATATTAAAGCTTCTCAAAAAAGTTGTTTATTGTTTTCATAATTAATCTGCTTTGTCCTTTTTTCTTTTTAAACCCTTTCCAAGCAAGTTTTTGTCCCATCGCAACTACTGTACTGAAATACTGTTGTCTGGCCATCAATCAAACTGTGTTTGAGCCAACTGCTTGCTCCTTCCTGCCCCTCCCTCCATAGCTTCCCAGATATCGCGCATTCCTGGTTCCTTCTACCTTACTAACCACTCATCTCTGACCCTCTGACCTTGAACAGTTGGAGTGACTCAGAGCTTTTCCCTCCTTTCTTTTGATGTGTTTCCTTGGTGATCTCATTTTGTCTCCAGCCACACACTGATGCTCCCAGCCTAGACTGCTCCCCTGAACTCTAGAATCGTGTATCTATCTAATTGCCTCCTTGCTAATGCTATGTAGTTTGCTAGAAGATACCTACATATTAACACAACTAAAATTTAACCCCTAATTTATCCTCCCAAATTAGGAAATGATAACTCCATACTCCCATTGTTCACTTCACCTCACAGTTTATCCAACAGGAAATCATGGGGTCTTTACCTTCCAAACATGAGTAGAATCCATTTACCACCACCTTGAGCGCTGCCCCTCTGATGCAGGTTTGCAACATTTCTCATCTTGACGACTGCAATGATCTTCTAGTTGGACCACTGTTCACCCCTGCACTCTATTAGCTCTTCTCTAGACGGCAGCCAGAGTAGACCTTTCAATATGTAAGGCAGAACAGGCTGCTCCTCTGTTCGTGACTGCCAAGGGCTTTCCATCTTATATAAAGCGTGTCAAATCCTGAAAGTGCCCTCTTGATTACCCTTGGATAGCCTACATTAATAAGGTGAGAAATAGGAAGGAAATAATGAGGGCAAAGCCAAAGCTGACACGATGTACGTGGGACTGCCCTTCCTTGCTTTCCTTCTGCTCCACTGATCTTGCCTTTCCCTAAACAGGTTTGGCATCTATCTGCCTCAGGGCCTGTACACTGTCTGTTCCCTTGATTTGCATGCATATCCCTCACCTACCTTAATTCACTCCCTCATTTCCTCAAGGATTTTTAAGTGTCTCTTCTCAATAAATACCTTCTCTGACTACCTTGTTCAAAGTGCACCCCTTTCTCCAAGTCTACCTACTTCCTTGCTTTATGTTTTTCTTTGATAACATTTATCACAGTTTCACATACTATTTCATAATTGTTTAGTTTACTTATTTCATAATTGTTTGTCTTGCTTCACTAAGTATGAAGTACATAAGGGCAGAGAGTTGTACTTGTTTTCTTGGGGTAAATATTGGTTGAAAGAGTAAATGCTTAAATATCTATCTCTGGTCTAAGAGTTTATCCATTATTTGCAGATTATTCATATTTGTGGCTAAAATAACTTTTCAAAGTTTATTTCAAAGAATGTCTTTGTGTTTTGAATTTTTTTAGATTTCTTTTCACTTGCTCAATAAATATATGCTAAAATCGATATGTTAATATAGGAGTTATTTTTTTCTTCCTTTCTACTATTTTTAGTTGAACATATATCTGCATTCTCCTTCATAAATTTGTTTGGATATGGGTAATAGAGTTATATTTGAGGTTGGAACACAATATAAACTTTATATTAAACAGAAAACTAAATTTCGATAGCTGAGGCTTTTCTCTGGTAAATCATTGCTCACCAAGCTTATGTAGATGCTGTTAAAAATATTTTCTATTAATTTAAATTAATTATTACTTTTGAAACATGGCTTCTGTTTCTCAGTTTGTTTGGATGACTCTTTTCTAAAACAATGAACTGTCTGGGGCAGGTGATGTAAGGCATCTAAGGGTAAGTGTTGGGCTCTAACATAACAAATTCTTCTGAAATCCTTGCAGGTGAAATACCTCTATGTTTTAAAAATCATAAAATTATTCACCTGAAAAAATGACAACATTGTTAATCTCTAAATAAAACTGCAAGGAAAAATATTGCCCAGTATTTCCTAATTTTTTGAGTTTTTAGTAATTAGCAATGGGAGCCATTGCTTTAAATGAGGAGATACTTCACTGGAAAAGATACCTAAGTGTTGAAGGCATCCATACTGAGCTTATTATTAGAAAATGGAATTGATATACTCTCTAAAATAAGATTACCCTGCATTTCCTTTTTAGACACAGGGTTGTAAACAAAGTTTGATAGTTAATAATGGGAAAAAGTACAATGAAAATATCAGTCTTCATAATGCTGATGTAAATGGCTTGGGGACAGAAGCAGGGAAATAGGGGCAGAAAAAGTTTTGAAGGAAAGGTAAGAAATGGAACTTAAGGGAGGTAGACATTTTATTTCTGAGAGAACAAGGAAAGTTTTTAAAGTCTCAAAAATTAATTTCAGAAAAGTTTTTAAAGTCACAAAAATTAATTTCAGAAAATTTCAAAAATTAATTTCTAATAGAACTTAATAAATCTATTAGAAATTAGAAGATGGTGGAGATCATTTAAACACTCTAAATCTCAATTTTAGGCCATAAATATAATGTAAAGTTGATAAATAAATGGATATATAAGAATATTATTTAATGTTACGAAGAAAATTAAGGAAAAATAAAACTGGGAGACATTAAAAAATGAGTTTAAGCACTGAAATGGCAGAGTGAATGAAATAACTTACTTTTGCTTTTTGGTGCTATTTCTTCTGAACTTTTTGTTTTCTATGTGAATACTATAATTCTAGCAAATATTTTTTAAATAAAGATAAAAATATGCGGAAAGCAAATCATTACCTAAATCCCACTGTCAATGTGAATTAGAAAAATGTTCATTGAGAAGTAGAACCAAGTGCAAACATACACTCGGAGCCTGAGCACGCCCTTCACGTGTTGCTTTCCCTTTGAGGAACAGTCATGAGTATACATAAAGGTGACAGCTCACCTTAAGATTTAAATTTGTTTTAATTGTGAATTTTGTCTTTTCCCCTCAGTTCTCTGTGAGGAAAGAAAAAAATCCCTACTTATTATTATGTTCACCAACTGCCAAGAAAAATATTGGACTTGGATCAGATATCTAGCAACGGAAAACATTAGAGTTGCTCCAAAAAAAATAATGATTTGGAAGTATATTTTTAGTAGAAAAATAAGAATGATTTGAAAAACAAACATTAAAATAGCAAAGTTGAAAACAACAGCTGGATTGTTTGATCCTCAGTGAACTTTTCCATTGAAGTTTGAGTGAATGATGGAAAAGAGAAGAATAAAGTGGGGCTGGGGGATAAGATCAGAAGAGAAAGGAAGCTTTTATTTGCATGTTTCATCTGAGTGAACTTGAAGACTATTATGACATTTCCTACAGGTACTTAAAAGTAAATTTGAGTTTAGAGGAAAAAGAGGAAATTCAGTGAATAAAACTCTTTGTGTAAAGCTTGTACTTTTACTTTTCTTAAAAATGAAAATTTTGAAATATTTGATGTGCTTTCCAAATAATTTTAATGCACTTAAAAAATCATTAAATAAGCACGAAATGGCTGCTCCGATTCCACAGAGGCCTACTTGTCTACTGTAAAATGTTGGCTTTCCCGAATGTTTATTTTACTCTAGCAATAGTCCACCGCTGCACCGAACTCCACAGCAGTGTCAAGTGAATAGAAGGGGAGCAGAGTGATTTGTTTAAGACGTGGAAGAGTGTAAGGAGAAAGACAGATTATCAACATGTGAAGATTATAAACATGGATGAATTAATGCAGTTAAAGATTTCCTCTCAGAGAATAACCTGAAATATCCTGGCATCTGGGAAAACATTTAGACATCTTCCAGTTGAAATGACATGCCTACTTCATATTTCTTGAATACCTCCCCATTCAGCTGCTCTTTTTCTCTGTACGTATCAACACTTTGGATAGAATTCTTGTTGCCAATTCTTGATGTCTCTTGGGTAATACAAGTGGATCTAAGGTGGCATGCCCTGAAACCCTTCAGTTTATGTTGTCAATTAGATTATTGTTCCAATCACTTCTCTTCCTCTTTGGAAGTGTTTCATAAGTCACACTCTTTGCCATGGAACTCTGCCTTGCTTAACTTGAAGCAGAGAGTGCTTGCCTACCCCTCTGACATTGGGCTTGATGATAGGACTTGCCTTGGCTAATAGACTGTGAGCAGATATGAAGCCAAAATCAAGACCAGTAGAGCCCAGGTGAATACAACAGGTCCAGCCAAGTCCAGTTAAGCCTGGTGGAGTCCAGCCAAATGCAATAGCAGCCATCCAATTTCCTAAAAAGCATAGCCCCGATGTGACATGAGCAAGAAACAAATGTTTGCTGTTATAAACCACTGAAAACTTGGGGTTGTTCGTTGGTGCAGCAAATGCTGACTATTTCACATTGCTACTTCTGTATATGTTCATAGTGGATACCGGGAAAAAAGGTTTTAAAAAATTTGCCAATGAGTTGGGAATAGAAATCAATAGAGAGGCATACTGATTTTTAAAATTCTCAGAAGTATTGCTTTTAGTTTTCATTCAAATACGCATTAACCCAAGCCTGATCTCACTGGTTTCTTTCCTAAAATTATTCTTTGAGAATCTGATGGGAAACTATAATTCTAATTGAAAGTGAACCTGCCTGATACTGTGTAAATTAAAAGTAAGCACCACATTATACAATTTTGGGCATGAGGTGGATATGATTTCACAAACTATTAGTCATCAGGCTATGTCTTCTAGCCTTGAAGTACTCCACATATACTTGGAACCCACTTCTTAGGTACCTGTGTTTCTCTTTCTTTGCCCAGAGAATCTTCCATGATTTAGTTTACTAACCATGAACTGCTTATGGGTATGAGAGCCTTTATTCTTTGTTAGTAAGTTATAGAACCCAATTACCTCTAGTCTTTACAAAACAAACATTTCACCAGATCTCATTGTTGGGAAAACCAGTCTCTTTGCTGTCCCCTCCTCTCCCCTCCCCTCCCTTCCCTTCCCCTCCTGTCCCCTCCCTCTCCTTCTCTCCCCACAATCTCAACTTTCCTTATCTCTGCTTCTCCTAGCATGCTGGCCTCATTCTTCCTTGCCAAATTAAGGCTGTGTCCATCAAATGTGAAGGATGGCTGCAGGTCCTGAAGCCCACAGATACAGGTCCACATTCCAAAATTAATAGTACTCTGTGCTAGCTTTGGAGAAGAGCCCCGGGGCAATCTCTGATTAGCTCACCCTTGGTAACTCGACCCAGGGAAACCTCTGATTGGCTCCCTTCGAATCCTTTGTCCATGAATGTGGCCCACTGTGTTGTGTGCCTAGATTGACTGCCCCAGTAAACACACATAGAAGAATTAAAGATTTCCACAAATGAACCAGAAAGAAATAAAAACAGACTCCTAAACAGACAAAACTTTAAATCACTGCTCTCTAGTATATACCTATCGTCATATATTTAAGCAGTTCATATCTAAAAGGGAGAAAAACAAATCTTGAAATTTCTTTTTCCTTTTTCTTGCTTTGATCATCTGTGACTCTGGCCCCTGGGAATCATGCCTTTACCCACGCCTGAGCTTCTTTATTTACTAAACGACTTTCTCCAGCTAAAGCTATCTTCAGTTTGAAGTGACAAGAATAGTTTCAATCTAGTTTCTGGATTTACAAAATTGTAACAGTGTGAAATTGTAGCTTGTATATAAACAGTACATTCTCACAGAATCTTAGGAACTAACTTCAAAAGACACAGACTCCATCCCTCAGGCATCCCAGCTCCAGGAGATCTGCTGGCCTTCAGTTGTGGAGCCAGGATGATGTAAAGCCAGGATGATGCACATCGGACCACCTTCGCTTGTTGTCAGAATAGACCGTGCTCATCTGCACGGAGAGAACTTTTCAGACTCCCTTGATCTCTTTGTTCTGCTTCCCCTCTCCCTCCTTATAAAAACCTTTACCTCACTGAGATTTTTAAAAAGATTTTATTGATTTATTTAGAGAGAGAGTAAGGGAGAGAGAGGGAGAGAAACATCAATGTGTGGTTGCCTCTCAGGTGTCCCCTACTGAGGACCTGGCCCGCAACCCAGGTGTGTGCCCTGACTAGGAATGAAAACGTTTGTTTCGCAGAATGGCACTCAATCCACTGAGCCTCACCAGCCAGGGCTGCGCTGAGATGTTAAGATGGCTTGTGAGGCAATAGTCTCGCACCTTCCAGGTTAGCAGCACCTGCAATAAAATAGTTCTCCTTAACATCCGAACCTGTCTCTTGACTCTTGGCTTTAAAGTGACAGGCAGCAGAACTGCGTTCCATTACAGTCTAACAGAGAACATGTTCATAATAATATAAAACAGAGAAAATGTTCATAATAACAACAGTTTTTAGATTTCTTATATAAGAATATTATTTTAAAATAGGTATTATAAGTGTTTGAAGATTGTGAGATCCTGGAGTGTTGAAGTAAGAGGTATTTGGCATTTACCAGGAAGAAAGAGTAGAAGTATGGGGAAAAGTAGTAAGAGCTTGCAATGAGGCAGTGGAAGCAGCCTAAAGACTTTATCCTTTTAAATATAATCCTTCCCTCTGACTCCCAAAGTCATTAAAATTAGGAAATGGTTGCAATCGGTGAACTTTGAGCTAGAAAAAAATATAGAAAGGATGGGTTCCACATCTAAATGGAGGCTCCGCTAAGTTGGTGCACAAGGCAGTTGGGAGATCCTCAAGGGAAGTGGAGGCCACCGCAGCTTTCAGAATGGCGTGGTGAACTCTGGGCTCCCCCAGGCTGTGAATTCCGGGGTTCATCGGATCGAACCTAAATGCCTGAGCAGTAAGAAAGCTGTAACCGACCTACGGGATAATAGCTTCTAGTATTAATGTCCCTATGACTGATCAGGGAATTATCCAAATTCTTTTTGTTCCATGATTACAAAGTATTTTTAGCTGCCATTTCCTAGCACCCCTCAAAGCAGAAATACTCCTCTGCCCAAGTATTGGTTGAATGGCAAAATAATGCTCTTTGTATGTATCTCATGCTGTTTTGTTACGGAGTATGTGGTCTGGTCTTCGCTACTACGTACAATGTAGTGTTTAACTTAGCTTGAAACAGTAATTTATTTGCTCATGTTTCTGTTGGTCAGCACCTGGGGCTGGGTTCCACTCATATATCTGGGCCCCGCCTAGGGTGGAGGAGATACGCAGAACCTCTCTCTCTATTTGCTCCGATCCTGACATATTAGCCAAGGCCTTTCTTTTATTTGATTTAAAAAAAAAAATATTGTAATCATGACAGAAGAGTTCCCAGCAATAAGAGAAGGCAAAGCTCAATGCACAAGTAATTTTTAAGTCTCTGATTATATAATAATTATAATATCTCAGTGATCAAAGCAAGTCCCATGCCCAAGCCCAAAATCAATATTGGAGGTTGACACACTACACACTGGAAGACATGAACTTAACAACCTATTGTGGAAACCGTACTATTACCCATTACGAAAAGTTTTGAGTCTATGCTACAAGTGTAGTGTCTTTAATGAAGCCTGGTCTCAAGGATCAGTGTGTGAGTGCGTGTGTGTGTGTGTGAATTCTTTCCCGTCGTCACACAGTGGAGGAAAGTTAAGCCCTCTCGTAGGAGGCTCTAGTTCTGTTTTGAAATGAAATGAAAGTTTTGTCTATAAAGTTATTATTTTTCAAAAAATTGCCACAGTAATATTGTTTCACAATATCCGCAATTAAAGTGACTACCTATTTTTCCTCAGTGTTTGAGTATTTTAAATATGTAGGAAAAAGTTCCATGAGAGCATTAAATGTACATAGTTTGTGTGGGTATGTTAGATGCTAAATATTAGCTTGACTAAATGAATGGGTGACTCATTAACTAAGTTAAAGATGAATTATTGAATAGATAGAAGGAAATCATCCTACCTGGTCAATTATGTTAAATAGAACATAAGTAGTTTGGTTTACATGTTTTAATGTAATAGAATAACACTGGTTTCCATCTCTATACACAGCTTGAATCACGCATTACACTTGAAATTGTATTCAACATGAATACTTTGCATGGAGGCACAATAAACTCTTCCGTCCATATGTTTCCTAACGTGCACTGCCTCCACGCGAAGTCACAGCGTGCCCAGGGCTTCGCTGCTGTCGTTTTCAAATTGATGTGCCGGTCCAGCCCTGATGTTTGAGCTCCTGAACTTCCTGCTAGAAATCTCTTTGAAAATCTCCAGGCAAGCCAAATTTAAAACTTTCAGAAGAGAACTTATCTTTTTTTCTATAATGCTGTTTTATTTCTTAATATATCAGTCTTGAAGCCCAAAGTTATTTTTATGTAGTTGCCCAAACCGTAAAACTAGGACCTAAGTTTCTCTGTCACCATTGCCCCCGTTTAATCAGTCCTCCTAACTGATGTCTGTCACATTTAGTCTCTGCTCTTTATCCTTGTGGTCATTATCTTGGTTAGACATGGTATGATCTCAATCGCTGAAAAACAATGTGAAACAGACAAACGACCCCTCTACACACTTGACCCACCCTTCCTTATCTAGTCAGTCCTGCCATCAGAGGTCTGTCAAATTGATACTTCTAAACTTATTATCTGATTCTATTTTCCCCTTGTAAATGTATTTAGTCATCATAACCCTTCTGGAAATAAGCCCACAATTAAATGTTGTTGTAGAGGCACTGTGTTATTTGAAAAAAAGCCCATAGGCTCCATCAATACCTTTTCTTCGAGGAAAATAGCATATACATATAATAGCAATATTCATATAATAGCAATACAGGGTAGGTTTTCCACATATGCCTCATGTATTGGTCATTTTGTTGCTTCTGACAGAAGCATTCTACTCAACTCTACCTGTCCACCACTCATTCCTTAAGTATCCTGCTAGTGTTGCCCTCACCGACACTGCCCCTCTTCCCACTTAGATCCTCCCTTGTTTGTTTACGTTGCTGCAGGAAATGGTCCCCCGCTGCTTAGGACTCATTTCATTGTGTCGCGATTGTTTGTTCACATGTTTGTTTCCATGATTTGTTACTGATTTTATCAAGTGCATTGATTGCTGTGTCAGTCGGAGTTCAACCAGAGGAACAGAATCTCTAGGAAATATATATGTTATGAGTCTTATGACAAGGAATTAGCTTGCACAATTGTGAAAACTGCCTAAGCAAGTCCAAAATCTGTAGGGCCGACTCTTAAGAAAGGCAGACTGGGACGGTCAAACACTGGCTGAAGCTGCTGGATTTTCTTGTCTGGATGCCTGAAGTCTGCTCTTAAGGCTTGTCAACTGGTTGAATAAGGTCCACCCAGATTAACTAGGATAATCTCACTTACAATTACGATTATAATTACTGATTACCAACTGAATATGGACTTTAATTACAACTACAAACTGCCTTTACAGCAACACCTAGAACAGAGTTTAACTGAGCTCGCAGTTGCCTGAAGCCTTGACAAGCTGACACCAAAAGACCACCACAATTACTAGTATAACTTGAAACAGTCTGCAATATTTTAGAATAAGAGGAATGAAACCAGAGAGGACTACTTTTTGATCTAGAATTGATTATACCTTAATTTAAAACTGATTAACAATTATGTAATTGATTATTTTGAAATTTTAAAGCTCTCCAATTTAGAAGAGCATTGAATCATATCCATTTAGACTACAGTAAATAATATTTTACCAAACATTGAGTTCATTAGAATTGTTTAAATTAGTGGAATGTGTAGAGCAGAGATTTGCAACATTTTTCATCTCATGGCACACGTAAACCAATTACTAAACCTCTGCAGCACACTAAAAAATATATCTTTTGCCTATCTAACAAAAATTGGGTATAATTTTAATTCATTCATACTTAATGGCTATTGTTGTATTGGCTATTCTTTTTTTTTTTTTAATTTGATAATCTAAGGGAAATGAGGCCAGTGACTCTGACTAAATATTCAGGTACCGCACATTTTAAATTTTCTGTGGCACACCAGTGTGAAGCACAGCAGTTGAAAATCATGGGTGTAGAGAGGTATGTATCCAAGAAAATATGAAATATTGTTTGGTATGCTAGACAACTAAACATAGAATTTAAATGCAGGGTTTAGGAAACGAACATATAGAATTTTATGCATTTTTTAAAACAATTTTCTCTGGATAAAGCTTTCACTGAAACCATATTGATTATGTGAATTAATTGCAAAATACTATCAAGATAATGACAAAAGATATATATCAGCATTCCTAAATAGGCCTTTATTAATATAAACCCTTATATATACTTCTTTCAGTAGTCATGCATAAAAAATGTTTTTTCAGGAATACATATTTACAGTCTACCATAAAACAATGTATATTTAATATGCAAAGTTTTTTACAGTGTAAAATTAGTTTTACAATGCTAAGAATGAATCCTGGATCATAACTTTAGGCATCAGGATAATTAAGTAGAAATATATCAGGTCTGATATAATTTGAAAATTCAAATAATTGTTATCGATATTCAAATTATTATCTTTTCAAAAGACTGAAATCTTAAAAATCAAATTTGACATGCATTTGAGTGCTTACAAAGCCTACAGTTTTATATTGTAGTTACATATTTTTATAATACATGAATACATGTATAAATATATATAATAATAGTGAAATACATCATTTTACATGGGTTCATATTTATCACTGCAATAATTCATTATATAAATGATGTGCTGGCCAATACCAAAAAGTTTGAAAATAATTTAAAAAATTACCCCGTGAAAGAAGTTTACAGCTTATGTTTTTAAAAGTTAATGTACATTCCCAGGGCAATCACAGGTAGGGGAAGGCAATAGATACAGTCCCCAAGTCTAGCACATCCATACTCATAACATCTATTTGCTTTGCTTTGTCAAAACATATGACAAATCATTAAAGTGTTTTAATAAATGTCTGGTTTTCCTGCTCATTCATCTTATAAATATTAATTAGCCATGGATCAGGCAATTAAAGTTTAATCAATTTGCACTAATTAGCACCACATACTTGCATAAAAAGATAAAACCAACTCTTGCATCTGGCTGTTATTTGCAGTTTTTGTCAAGTGCTGATGAGTTTAATCTTGAAGGGAAGATTAAGAAGAAAAGAAAAAATAAATTAAGAAAGTAGTGTTAATTTTATTAAATTTTTACTCAAAGAACTAGTCATGAGTGTAATGGAGATAATGTCAGCAATATTACCCACTTTTTTATTACCAAAACCTGATTCACCCACTTTTTCCTCATAACCCGAAAGGGGAGGTCTCTGTCTTGTACTTGTGGCCCTACTATATGCATTTTATTTAAGATTCACCATGAATTCAAACCTCATGCATTTCTATTCTTTGTGACTTAAAAACTTTTAAAATGGGTGGTTTCCATAGCCATAGACGTTAGGGATCGACTTTCTTCCTTCAGAATAAATGTGAATGGTCTCTGTTGAAGGAAAGATTATAAAGATGTAGCCTTAGAAATGAAATTGAAATGTTCATCACTAGAAATTATGTGCAACTGTTATGATAAGAGACATCTCTGAAAGATGTAAAATTTGCATTCTGATCTTTTGTGGGTATTTCATAGCTGAATACGTTTTTGTCCCAAATAGACTTTAAGAGACTAACTCCTGCTCCTCTGTCTTTGACGTCTGAATTTGATTAAATAAATTACACTGCCAATCTAGTAAGGAGACATTGTACAGTGCATTTGCATTACTATTTTGTGTTTTAATAACCAGAGAAAATAAAGTGTTCCATTACAGACTATTCATATAATTGACAAGGATTATAGGGAATGGAACTAGTCTTTAATCACTGATGGAAATTTATCTTAGGCTTGGCAGGTAAAACTACATGTTTTAAGATGATTTAGCATTGTACTAAAAAAATAGAGTGTGATTCATAAAAAAGCTATGCACCATTTACATGGGATTTTTTATTCAGTTTATGCAAGAATAGACCAGTGAATGGTTATTGATATTTTTCAAATAAAGTATGTATGATTCATTAAACTCCCTATTCCCCAGTGAACAAGCCACTGCTCTGTTAAGCACTCTTTGCGTGCATAACCCATAAAGCAAGCAAAGGCAGAAAAAGGGGGTGTCAAACCTCAATGCCTTCTTTTTTTTAAAAAAAGTGCCTAAAAATGAGATCACATACAGTAACAGATAGTTTTTTAAACTACCATCTGGATTTCAATACATAGGATTTTTCACCCTAATGTTGAAAACATGAATATGTTCTTTGTTAATAGAGAGCATGCATGTTTGTATAGAGATGTATACTTGTTTATACTTTCAAAATAAAACTATGACTCAAATTCTGGTGCTCTAGAATCTGTACAGTATGAATGAAATAGTATATAAAAAGTACTTTTAAAAATCTAAATTACTATAAAATAACAGAAATTTGCAGGACAAGGAAAGAAGATATCACTGCTATGCTTCGATAGACTCCTCATGATCGCCTTCCTTATCTTCTTTATATGAACAACATTTAAAGTCTAGCCTTATATTTGTAGGTGGAGGAAAGCCAGCGTATATAGTGGCGAGATCTGAGTATAGATCTGTGTTCTGTCTTCTTCAAGGCTATAGGCTTTAGGCAATACTTTTAATCTCTAGTTCTCTATCTTCCCTCATACAAAATAGGAGGTCATCCTGTTTTGTTGAACAAGTTATTTACTGACTGCATTTTGTTCATGATTGGTTTAGATAAGCAAAACACATAGCACTTGAGAAGTGATACAATGAACTGGGTATGTTATATCTGGAGAGTGAAAAGCATCATAATTGTCTTCAGTGTTTAAATATATACATTATGGAAGAGGATTCCAAACCTATGCTATTTGATTTCAGGAAGTAGAAAACATGTATAGAAGCCACAGGAAGACAAACATTTGCTGCATTTATTTCCCTAGAACATGACCCTCAAGTCCGAATGTATGCCTTTTAAATGATTCGTACCGGAAGGAAATGAGTCCTGTTGATCCTTTACGAAGATAGTTTGTGGGAGATGTTGCTGTTGCAGGAGGAAACGGAAAATACAACAACATAAAGCTATAAAAGATAGTATATTTGAACAATATCCTCCCTTCTCAGAATGTATTTATAAATTGCCTAAGTTTCTACATAAATAATGCCGGTTTAATTGCCCTGCTTACATAAGAGTAACACAAGTCCCATTGTCACTGTAAGGGGAAACGTCCCAAAGTTGCACATTTCCCCTTGCAAACCGGGAACCTAACATTGATGAGTTCTGTCTTTCTTAAGCTATTTTCATATAGCTGGGATAAGTCAGTATTAAAAAAGAAAATGCAAAAGGAAAAAAGCACAGTTTACTGATATTTTTAATAGATTAAAATATTCTTAGATTCCAAATATTTCTAGGAGAATAAATCCATGTAAAAGTAATGTTGGCTTTAATCTTTCTTCTCAGACCTTCTCAATCCATTGTACATTTTTGAGAGAATATAATTGAGAAATAATTGGATCTTCAGATCTATTTTAGCTTACCCAATAGAATTTCCTCAGTCTGTTTATACACTATTCATTAGAGGAATGAAGATTATTAAGAGTAGCTGAATGCATCTCTTCTCCAGACAATTAGAAATATCATTGTTCACTATCTGAAAAAATAGAATGTTCAGGCATAAATTATATAATCAGATGTATTTAAAGAAGGAAAATAAAGGATCATAATCAAAGTGAAATAAAAATGGTATATTTCTTTGAATTTGTTGGTATTTATCCTATTCTCCAATAATGTAATTTATAGGTATTTTATACTATAACTAATGAAAGTATAAAACAATTTATTAAATAAATGATGTCCATAGCTTCAAGAAGAAATATTTATTTTATAGCTTTGTATAAAATTGAATGTTATAATAATTATTTTTATCTCATATTTAGATGCACATAAAAAATTTTAAAAAGTTTTACCAATCAATTCATTTATTTATTAAAGCATTAATAATTATCTAAAGTTCTACTTATTAAGTTATTTAAGATAATTAAATCTTACCTTTAAGATGTAAAGAGGAATAAAAATTCAATAAAGAAAAACAGAATTTTTAAGAAAAAGTGTTAAATAAGGTACATGTGTTCTCCATCTGGTAAAACAGAGAGACTAGGAGAAACTATGTTGTAATTAACTCAGATAGGAGGGGTCTTGAGAAAGGAAGAAGGGAGTATGGGCAGAAATATAAATGCATTCTCAGGCAATTTTTTTACTGCACTTAATTAATTTCATGTTAATAAAATATCATGATTTTTACTCTTTAAGTTATGTAGTAACTAGTTTGTTTTTAATGAAGAAATATATTTTTGATAATTTTTATGCATGTCACTTTGTTTTGAGTAATTGCAGGCAGTGGTAAAGATTTAGCTGGAAGAATGTTTTAAGCACACACACACTCATGGAATTCTATTACACAGCAAACCATTTATCCAGACAAGCAAACATTTATCTGAAAGACTATCAATTGAACCAAATAGCTGTGCTTATTTTCTGGAATTTAATGGCATTCAATCCATGGAAAAGCATATGTATTTTACTCTTTCATGACACAATTCATGAAATTTCCTCTATAATTCCCTTTGATTATCAGAAATCTAATTACTAAGAAATCCCTTTGGTCCCTTGTAACCTTCTCTCATATTTATACATTGTACCCATCACATGCACTCTTCATGTACTCTGTGAATATTTTGCATTTCTTTAACATGCTTTCCAATGAGGAAACATGACTAATTACAACACTCTACAAAAGAGATCTTGTAGAGCCGTGGAATAGTTGGATGTTACACTTACCTCCCCCCAAGACCAAACTAGAATTGCAGCTAAAATATAGAGCAAACAACCTGAATGATCAACTGAGGACTTATGAAGAGATGTATTATAACCAAGGAATTACAGAAGAAGCCATATCAAGACTGGTAGGAAGACTGGGGAGACATGAAAAGGGCTGGCCCCACTCCCACCGGCAGTGGCTGAGTCCGGAGGGATATCTCAGCTGCAATGATTCCCTTTGAGAATCATAGGGTCTAGAACCCAAACTGAGCTCTACAGCCCAAAGCTGAAAAGAGATTCCTACATAACATCTGGCTGTGAAAAGCAGCAGGGATTCTGTTCCCCAGGGAGAGATGGAGTCTGCTAGAGACACAGGTACCCACTTGAAAGGTCAAGGCACGAAATCTCAATCTCATGCAACCACTCACCTTAGGTTCTGGCAGACATAAGGTGAAGCAGATTAGAGTTGCATGAAGAAGTGGCTCTGGGAAGAGACCTGAAGAAATGACTGCCAGGATGCCTATGCTGAGTCATTCTCCCATTCCTCAGATGCCAACTTTTTCAGGTGCAGCACCTCCTCTTTAGGGCATCAGCCTGGAGCAAAGCGATAGCCATACTCTCTGGACTCCCACTTGCCTCACCCTAAGAGATAAATTCATAGAATTACAGGCCTACCTAAACAAATAAGAAAAATCTCAACTAAATGATCTAACTTTACACTTAGAGGAACTTGAAAAAGAACAACAAACAAAGCCCCCAATCCATAGATGAAAAGAAATAATAAAATTAAAGCAGAAATAAGCACAATAGAATTTGGAAAAAAATACAAAAGATCAATGAAACCAAGAGCTGGTTCTTTGGAAAGATAAACACAGTTCACAAACCTTTAACCAGACTCATCAAGAAAAAAGGAGAGAGGACCCAAATAAAATCAGAAATTGAAGAGGAAGAGTAACAACTGACATCACAGAAATAAAAAGAATTATGAAAAAATACTATGGACAACAATATGGAAACAAATTGTCTGGATTAAACAGATAAATTTCTAGAAACATACAGTGTCTAGCAGAAGTAACACCTGCTTGAGTATAGTTGGTAAGGTATGTGAATATCTTGCACAACATGAACAGCAATAGGAACATTTCACTTAACATCGCATACAGTGCTTGAGTGTGATATTGTTATGTTATAGAATTACATGTTCATGATTTTGTAATAAAAGATTTTATAACAAAAATGGGGCATTATTTTTGCTGGATCCTGTATAATCTTACCAAACTGAGTCAGGAAGAATCAGAGAATCTGCATAGACAGCCTACAACTAGTGAAGTGGAAGGAGTACTAAAAAAACTCACAACAAACAAAATTCTGGGAGCTGATGGCTTCACAGGTGAATTTTACCAAATATTCAGAGAATTCCTATCCTTCTCAAACTATTCTTAAATATTCAAGAGGAGACTCAACATCTCATTTTATGAGGCCAGCATTATCCTAATTCCAAAACCAGATAAAGACACTACAAAAAAGAAAAAGAAAATTATAGAGCAATATCTATGATGACACAGATGATAATAACCCCCCCAAATATTACCAAAGTGGATCCAGCAATACATTAAAAAGATTTTCCACCATTATCAAGCGGATCTATTTTGAGGATGCAAGGTTGGTACAATTTCCACAACTCAATAAATGTGATATATCACATAAATAAAATGAAGGATAACAATCACATGATCATATCAATAGAGGCAGAATAAGCATTTGGTAAAATCCAGCACCCATTTATGATAGAAACACTCAGAAAAATGGGAAAAGAGGGATCATACCTCAACATAATAAAGGACATATATAAAAAACCCACAGCCAACATCTTACTCAATGGACAAAAACTAAGTGTTTTTCTTAAGATTGGGAACAAGACAGGGATGTTTGTTTTCCCCACTCTTATTCAACATAGTAGTGAAAGTCCTAACCACAGCAAGAAGAAATAGAAGGCATCCAAATTGAAAAGGAAGAGGTAAAACTGTCCTCATCTCCAGATAACATGATTCTGTGTATAGAGAACACTAAGTTTTCCATCAAAAAAGTACTAGAACTGTGAAATGAATTCCGTAAAGTATCAGGATACAAAATATATATTCAGAAATCAGTGGCATTTACATACACCAATGATGAACTATCAGAAATGGAAATTAAAAAAATCTTATCAAAACTGCATCAAAAAAACTAGGAAAATTCAGCAAAGGACAGGAAAAAATTGTACTTGAGTAATTATAAGATAATGAAGAAAGAAACTTAAGAAGATACAAATATGATACACTACCATTTTCATTGAAAGGGAGGATTAATACTATTAAAATGTCCATATTACCCAAAGTAATCTATAGATTCAACATAATTTCTATCAAGTACCAAAGGCATATTTGACATAACTAGAACAAATATCACAAAATTTATATGGAACTATAAAAGACCCAGAATAGTCACAGTAATCTTAAGAAAGAAGAACAAATTTGGAGAAATCATGCTACCTGTTATCAAACTATAACACAAGGCCAAAGTAATCAAAACAGCATGTTACTGGAAATACATAAATAAATAAAACAGACATAAATCAATGGAACAGAATAGAGAGCCCAGAAAAAAAACCCACACATTTATGGTCAATTAATATTTGTCAATGAGGCAAGAAAATACAATGTGGTAAAGGTAGTCTATTTAATAAATGACGTTGGGAAAATTGGACAGATATGTGCAAAAAAATGAAACTATACTACCTTCTCACACCATAATCAAGGACAAATTCAATGGATTAAAAACTTAAAACCATAAAAGTCCTAGAAGAAAACATATGCAGTAAAATCTCAGACATTTCTCAAAGCAACATTTTTTCTGACATATCTCCTCCGGCAAGACAAAAGAGAAACAAACAAATGGGACTAGTACATCAAACTAAAAAGTTTTTGCACAGCAAAGGAAACTATCAACAAAATGAAAATTCAACCCACTGAATGGGAAAATATTCTTTCCACTGATACATCTGATAAAGGGTTAATATCCAAAATTTATGAAGATTTATACAACTCATCAAAAACAAACAAGCAAAACCCAAACAATCCAATTAAAACAAGGGCAAAGGACATGAACAGACACTTTTCCCAAGAGGGCATACAGATTGCCAATAGATATATGAAAAGTTGCTCAATCTCACTAATCATCAGAGAGACGCAAGTTAAAACCATAATGAGCTATCACCTCATACCTGTCAGAATGGGGATCATCAATAAATCACAATCAACAAGTGTTGGCAAGGATGTAGAGAAAAGGTAACCCTCATGCACTATTCATAGAAATGCAGACACTGTGGAAAGCAGTACGGAGTTACCTCAAAGGTTAAAGATGGAACTGCATTATGACCTAGAAACACTAATTTGGAGTAATATATGCACCCCTATGTTTATTTCAGCATTATTTATAATAGCCAAGATTTGAGAGAAGGCCAAATACCCATCACTAGATAAGTAGATAAAGAAGATGTGGGACATTTATTTACACAGTGGAATACTACTTGGCTGCAAACAAATGAACAAATAAATGAACAACCAGAAAATCTTACCTTTTGCAATACCATGGATTAACCTGAAAAGTACTAAGCTAAGTTAAATAAGCCAGTCAGAGAAAGACAAGCATCATATGATCTCACTTGTATGTGGAATCTAATGAACAAAATAAACTAATACAAAATAGAAAGACTCATAGATAGAACAGACTGAAGCTGTGAGAGTGGAGGGAGGGGTGGGGAGCTGGTTGAATAAGGTAAAGGGAATAAGTTAAAAAAAATCATAGATGTGGACAACATTTTGGTGATTACCAAAGGAAAGGGTAAGGAGAGGAAGGTAGAAGAGGGTAAAGATGGGATACATGGAGATGAAAGGAGAAATGAATTGGGGTGGTAAACACACAATACAATATACAGATGATGGGTTATAGAATTGTACAACTGAACCCTATATGATTTTATTAACCAATGTCACCCCCATAAATTCAATAAAAATAATAAATAAAAATTAAAGAGAACAAAAAGAAAACAAACAAACACTGTACTATGCCAAGAACTACACTAAGACTCATGTGCTAGAAATGAACGTGATACTTTTCCATCACCATACATGAGACTACCACCATTTAAGAGCAACTGTAATGTCAAGTTGTACTGATTAAGTCCTACTGGAGCCAGATGCTATAGTAAGTCTTAAAGCAACCCTGTTTTCATCCCCCTTAATGTGGTGACTAGAAAGAGTCCTCTTAAAAGGATACTATTTTTTTAACATTAAACAAAAATCTAGAATATCACAAAAAAGTCCATTTAATAGGAGAAATATAACAGAAACTTCCTTTTTTGCTTTTCAAGAAATAGATAGAGTACTTTTTGGTTACTGACCATCAAACTAAAAGTGTACAAATTATTCACTTCATATTAAAACCCTTCAATTCTGATGTTGGCAAGAGCTCCGTTTAGTGACATCTTCGGTTCTCTTTCAGACACCTGTCTCCTCACGAAGTCCCATTTCTCTCTCACGTAACCGGGGGCTTCCTGTTATATTCTCTTCTTAATACCTCATTTTGAAGCATTTTTTAGTGTGCATCTCCATTTTTCACCAAACTCCAATCAAGATGTATGCCTTTATTTCCTTTTTCCATGAGATCAGTCTGCGTACTACCAGATCATGTTTCAGGTAGAACTGGCTTTCTCTTTACTACTAGGCAGTTAGGGAAATGTACTCTTCCTAAAGGAAAAACCAAACAAACAGACATTAATTTTGTCCAGAAATCTGAAAGGGCATGTCAGGGTTGCTTGTCTCAGTTTCATGATGCCTGAAGACTAACCTAGGGTACCACGGAGAGCTCGTGTTAATCAGTTGGGAATATTCACCTGGGTCCTGATGCCTTAAATTCAGTTGTCTCAGCTGGAATGTCCTAGAAGGCTTTATTCACTGTCTGATATCTCAGTGTTTCTTTGTAACCTCTGTTTCCGTGAGACTAGGTTTGTCTTCTGAGTGTGAAGATCTCAAGATAGTCCAACATGGTAGCTGTCTTCCAAAAGGAACACTCAGAAGTTGTCAGCCCTCTGATTAGTGTAGGGCAGGAACTCACACATCATCACTGCCACCTGTTCCACTGGACTAAATATGAACAGGGCCAGCCCATACTCTGTGTCTGAAAGTGGCAATAGTAAAGAAATCTCAGCTACCTGGGCCACAAATTATTTACATCCCTCCTGCTTTCCAAATTCACTCAGCCTCCTCCATGACATCCTTAATTCTCACCCTATTATGTCATCAAATTTTAGTTTGGTAACTTATTATCTCAGTAGGTCCCAGTGTGGGTTAAACTCTTCTGCTACAATGTCTAGGTGTAATTCCTTGGGTATGACTTCTCATGACCTGAAAACTAGGAAATAAAGCTATCTTCCACGCATAACATGACATTACAAGGTTTGGATAGGAAAACTTCAGTAGACATTCCCATTTATAAAGGGGGCAACAGGGGCCATACATCTGTTACTGGTGCATAACATTCCTGAAATCCGGTCGTGTCTATATCTCTGGTTTCTTGATTAAGGTATATAACCTTGTTCCTTGGAAATGTTTTATGTTTTTGGCAGTTGTCTTAGTTCAGGTTGCAATAATGAAGTACCACAGACTGTTGATTTATAAACGGAACTTTATTTCTCACAGTTCTGGAAGTTGGTAGTTTGAGATTCAGATGCCAGCATAGCCAGGTTCTGGGGAAAGTCTCTTCTGAGATTTGGACTGCTGAATTCTCCTTGTATCCTTACCTGGCCTCTTATAAGGGCACGAATCCCACTCGGGAGGGTTCTATCCTCATGATGTAATTACATTTCAAAGGCCTCCGACTTATGTACCATCACATCACTTATTAGATTTCTGCATATGAATGGGGACACATATATGGAGTCTATAACAGCAGTATTTTAAATATAATTAATTTTTCCTACTTTTTGATGCTAGTATATAAAAATTCAATTTTAATTAACCATATAATTTACAACCTTGCTAAATTAATCTATTGGTTCTAAAAACTGTCTTGTAGGCTCCTTAACATTTTTGTACTGAATATAAGTGATGAGGGTGGATATTCTAGCAGTGATTATAAATTTATGAGAGAAGCACACACTATTTTATTTGAAGTAGTATGTTAGCTCTAGGTTTACCAATAAATGCTCTGAACAAGAGGGAGAAATTCTCTTTTATTCTCATTTGCTGAAAGTTTTATCAAAATTGGCTCTAAATTTTGTCAGTTTATTTTTCTTTTTTTTTCCCTTTTCTCCACATCCTCACCAGCACTTGCTGTTTGTTGATTTATTAATCCTAGCCATCTTGATAGGCATGAGATGATAACTCATTAGGTTTTAATTTTCTTTTTCCTAGTTTTATTTCAATTGTTGTTCTTGTACAAGTTTCTTTTTCTGCATCAATAAAAATGAATTTGTGATTTTTTCTTTATTCTGTAAATGTGCTGAATTATGTTATTTGATTTTTTTTGTGAGTGAATGACTGATTGCTTTATTCCAGCAATAGAAATTAAAACATCCTTTACATTTACAAATTGTAAATTCAACATTTTCTAGAATCCAATCTCTTTTGGAAAATTAAACACATTTATCATTAAAAATTGAACAAACAAAAACACTCTATGCCATTCATCCCTCTCTGTTCACTTAGCCATCCGTACATCCATTCGATAAAGACTTACTAAGGAGCAGTTCGGTGCTAAACAGTGCTGTGGACACATGGAATGTAACAGTGACAAAAGAGAATTCCTGTCTTTCTATGGCTTCCATTATAAGTGAGAGACATTTAAAATCAAATAAATAATAATCCACATGCACATATTATTTTATTTATTGAATGACCTTTCATTAAATAATATTGAAACAATCTTTTGTATTAGAGTGATCTTTCTGTTCTGGTAGTGTTTCCCAAACCACATTTGAAAAATCTCTAGGGAGGGTACATGTTGGTAGATACCCAGCAAATTCTTTTCTGGATGCTCAAAGAAGCTACTGAAGTAGGATTATCCTTTCATCTCTGGATCTGAAGAAATTTGTTACTTTCTTAATGGGAATAGTGAGACCCACAAATTTCAAAGACTTGTCTTTATTTATACCAAGATAAATAGGGTCTGAAAGATATCTGTCATCAATTCTACAAAACAAAAACAAACACTCCCAATAAGTGTACCTCATTAGGGGTTTCCTATAGATTAGTTTCTACCTTTTTAAAAAATGTTTACTTATATTTTGGGTAAACCCACTAAATATGTAGAATGTCTCTTCTTCTTATCTTGAAATATTTTATTTTTAATAGAACATTATAACAATAATTAATATAGAAAATTTGGTGAAATACTAATTTCAGATAAGAGCTACTTACATAAAATTTATTTTCATATAGGTTTTAGTCATAAAATATTGATGTATATTCTTACATCAGTATCAGAAACAATCACACAATATATGTCATTTAATTTTGCATGAAAAATGTAAAATGATGGGAATTTTTCCTTAAAATCATATTCTTACTGAAATACTCCAATACATAGCTTCTAATGTATTGAAGTAGGTGAATGTTTGACCTGTTTTATTGTTTTTTATTTTTTTCTTTTAAATATATTTTATTAATTATGCTATTACAGTTGTCCCATTTCCCTCCCATCATTCCCCTCCACCCTGTACATCCCCTCCCACCCACATTCCCCTCTTTAGTTCATGTCCATGTGTCATAAGCTGTTTAGCTTCTACATTTCCCACACTATTCTTGCCCTCCCCCTGACTATTTTCTACCCACCATCTATGCTACTTATTCTCTGTACCTTTCCCCCTCTCTCCTCCTCTCACTCTCCTGTTGCTGATCCTCCATGTGATCTCCATTTCTGTGTTTCTGTCCCTGTTCTAGATGTTTGCTTAGTTTGCTTTTGTTTTAGGTGTGGTTGTTAATATCTGTGAGTTTGCTGTCTTTATACTGTCATACTTTTGATCTTCTTTTACTTAGATAAGTCCCTTTAACATTTCATATAATAAGAGCTTGGTGATGATGAACTCCTTTAACTTGACCTTATCTGAGAAGCGCTTTATCTTCCCTTCCATTCTAAATGAAAGCTTTGCTGGATAGAGCAATCTTGGATGATTTGGAATACTTCTTTCCAGATCCTTCTTGCCTGTAAGGTCTCTTTTGAGAAATCAGCTGACAGTCTGATGGGAGCTCCTTTGTAGGTGACTGTCCCCTTATCCCTTGCTGCTTCTAGAATTCTCCCCTTCATTTTAATATTGGCTAATGTAATTATGATGTGCCTTGGTGTGTTCCTCCTTGGGTCCACCTTCTTTGGGACTCTCTGAGCTTCCTGGACTTCCTGGAAGTCTATTTCCTTTGCCAGATTGGGGAAGTTCTGCTTTGTTATTTGTTCAAGTAAGTTTTCCACTTGTTGCTCTTCCTCTTCCACTTCTGGTACCCCTATAATTTGGATGTTGGGATGTTTAAAGATGTCCGGGAGGTTCCTAAGCCTCTCCTCATTTTTTTTTGAATTCTTATTTCTTCATTCTTTTCATTTGGTTGTTTCTTTCTTTCTTCTGGTCCACTCCATTGATATGAATCCCAGGGTTCCTCCCACCACTATTGATTCCCTGTGTGTTTTCCTTCATTTCACTTATTGTAGCCTTCATTTGTTCATGTAATTTGTGACCAAAATCCACCAATTCTGTGAGCATCCTGATCACCAGTGCTTTGAACTGTGCATCTGATAGGCTGGCTCTCTCTGGGTTGTTTAGATGAATTGGCTCTGGGGCTTTGATCTGTTCTCCCATTTGAGCCTTTTTTTTTGGTCTGGCCACTCCTGTTACGTGGTGAGGGGTAGAGCCTTAGGTGTTCACCAGGGTGGGGTGGCCCAGTCACTGGGTTGTGACACTGTATGTAGGGCCAGGGTCTGAGAGGGAACAATGGCACTTACTCCTCTCTCTCCATACTTCAGTCCTCTCTGCTGCTTTCCACAAGCAAATTGGGCCCTTCTGGTGCTGATTTCTGTGTGGGTGGGCTTGTGTACACTCTAGGAATCCGTGGGTCTCTCTAACAAACTCTCCTGTGAGTCTGGGAGTCTCTCCTGGCATTTCAACCCCCACAAGTGTTTTCAATCAATGTTTTTAGGTTTTATTTCCTGGTGCTGGGGCCCTGGGTTGTGAGGTCTGTCTTGCTCCCCGTTTTCACCTGGATTATCTGCACGCAAATGTGGGACCACCTGGTCAGCCAGCTGCCTTGGGCAGCCTCACTGGGTCTGCCTGTTGCCATCCCTCCCCTGGGGTCCACCAGCCGCTGCCTGTGGTCCCAGGTCTACCAACCTCTGCTTCCTCCTGCCGTGACTCCACCCCTCTTACCAGTCTGGATGAATGGTTGTCGGACCTCTGCACAGTTCAATTTTCTCTCAGTTCTAAATGTTTTCTTATTTCTAAATCCTTGTTGTCCTTAATTTTGGTTGTGCAAGGAGGCACAGTGTGTCTACCTATGCCTCCATCTTGGTCGGAAGTTCTGTTATTTGATTTTTGACTAGTACATCAAAATTGTAATCCTGGAATAAACCCTATTTGGTCATGGTGCATCAACTTTTTATATATTTTTGCATTCAGTTTGATAATATTTTTCTCAGAAATTTTATGACTATGTTTATGTGGGATGTTAGTCTGTATATTTTTATTTTTATTTATTTTTTGCAATGTCCTTGTTGCGTTTTGTTTTTAGGTTTATGACAGCATATATATGGAATTGGGAAGTAGCCTCCTTCTTTACTGTAAAAGTGTTTTAAGATTGATGTTATTTCTTTCTGCCATGAATATTTAATAGAATTTAGTTGTAAAACCATCGAGGCCTAGAGATTATTTGTGTGTGTGTGTGTGTGTATTAATTCAATTCTTCAATAGAAGTAGGAAGATTCAGATTGATTCATTTTATCAGTTTTGACATTTCTCAAAGATTATGCATATTTCTTCTCAGCTGTTAAAATTATTGGCCTTAATCTATTCACACTATTCTGTTATTATTGTTTTTATGATTTTTACATGTGTAGTAATAATCTCTCTTTCAATATTAGTGTTATTGGTTTTGTTCTTTTTCACTTGATTATTCTAGTTAGTAATTTAACAGTTTTTTAAAACTTTTTAAAGATCCAGTTCATAGCATTGCTAATTTTCTCTATATTTATATCATTTTTGCTGAACTTTGCTTTTATTATTTTAGTTTCTTCTACTTACTTTGACTTTATTTTGACTTTAGTTTTTTTTTTTCATTTTTAAGCTTTTTAAAGTAGTATTAGATTATTGACCTCAGCTCTTTCTCCTGTTTTAATATTGTCATTTCAAGCTATATATTTCCCTTTGGGGTCTGTTTTAGCTTCAGCCCACAAATTTTGATATATTTTATATTTATTATAATTTAGTTTTTATTTTCTATTTTTATGTAATTTTATAAAACTTCTGCATTATGTAGAAATGTCATTAAATTTCCAAAAAGCAATTTTGAGATGGGCTTTTACATAGCTTCTTGGTATTGGCGTCTAATTTAGTTCCACCACAGTCAGAGAATATACTCTGTAAGATGCCAGTAATTTGAAATTTACCACAGCTGTTTTAAGGTTCAGCACAGGGTTTCACTGATGAATAAACCACGTGCACATAGTTACTTGAAAATATTCTGTTATTTTGTAGTTGTTCATTATTGCGCAGTGTTCCAAAAATATTAGCTAGTTCGAGGATCTTAACAGTATGGTTTAGATAAATTATGTATTTACTTATTCTTTATCTAGTTATTCTGTCAATCACTGAGAGACGGCTGTTAAAATATCCTGTTATAATTTGGAAATTATCTAATCTATGAGTTTTTTGTTTCATGTATTTTTAGGTTCTGCTACTGGGCATATTTGAGATTGTAGGTTAACCTGTGTAAACTGACCTTAATATATATATAAGTTGCGTCTTACTGGCTTTAATCTGTTGAGTAATCTTTGCTTTTTGTTTGGGTGTTTATATGGGAACATGACATGTAGATTGTTACAGAGTTGGATTTAGCCCTACCATTTTATTGCCATATTGTCTTTGTCTTCTCTGATTTTTGTTTCTGTTTTTTTTTTTTTTTTTTTTTTTTTTTTGTTTTTTTTTTTTTTTTTTTTTTTTTTTTTTTTTTTTTTTTTTTTTTTTTTTTTTTTTTTTTTTTTTTTTTTTTTTTTTTTTTAATTCTGGCTTTAGCTATATTCAATAGCTTTAGAATTCCTTTTTAATTTTTCTATTTTCTTTTTAGTCACAGAGTTAAGAATAATTCTCTATTTAGAATGTTGTAGTGAGAACAACTTCAAAAGGGTGTTTTAACTTTAGAAAGAAGGGTGGATTTTTTTAAAGAGCTTTAGCATAGTGGTCAGCTGATGTTTCACAAATTTGGGAGATAACTCTGTAAAGATAGTTCTCAAAAAGGGAGGAATAACTCCTGTGGCTTAGCAGGCCTTCATTGGGCAGTTCAGGATTATCAAGAAGGACAGGAAGAACCATTAGGAATACCAAGGTCATGTGGAGGCCATACCAGACAATTTTTAGTATGCCAGTGTCTCTTGCATTGCCCTACTTTATCACTTAATCTAGTTCAACTTTTTTCATAGTCCTCATTTCCACTTTAAATATTTTACCAATTTATTAATTTACTTTGCGTTATTTGCCTCTCCCTTTCAAATGAAATCTTCATACAAACAGAGCTGCTGTCTCCCCTATTCTCCTTGGTGTTTCCAGGGTCTACAGCATGGCCTGGAACTTAATAGAAACTCCAGAAATATCGTTTGAATAAAAGTTTTGGGAGGGGGGAATTACAGTTTTTTTTTTTTTGAAAACCAATATTCAACTTCAAATGGATTTGAGACAAATTGGGTCATGTACAAATTTTCTTTAAGTGGCTAAACAAAGTTTAAAAATCAAGTTTATTAATTTAAAAAAAATTCCTGGTAGGAACTCATAGTAAAAAAATAAAAAGTGTATAATTGCCTAGATAATACATCCATTTTGCAACAGTGTAATTTTTTTTTCAATTACAGTTTATACTTAATATTATTCTGTATTAGTTTTGGGTGCACAGCATAGTGGTTAGCTGTTAAGTACATAATGTTGACTGCCGTAGTCCATTCAAGGTTATAACTCCATTCTTCAACAACAACACACTGGCAGTTTCTCAGGAAAATTACTCTAAAAAAGGAATAACCCAGATGTTCCCTGCTTTGATCAACTCTATCTAAGTTTAGATGTGCAGAAGGCCTTACATATGTACAGAGAGAAGGAACTCCATGAAACATATTACTTGATCAATTTTTTAATATAAGGTTTCAGGAAAATGACAGTAAGATACGGGAAGAAAACAGAGAAATGAAGTAGTAATTACTATATGTGCATATTTTTTAACAGTAGGGGGGAATCTTTTTTTAAAGATTTTATTTATTTATTTATTTATTTATTTATTTTTAGAGAAGGGCAGGGAGGGAGAAAGAAGGGGAGAGAAACATCGGTTTGTGGTTGCCTCTCACATGCCCCCAACTGGGAACCTGGCCTGTAACCAGGCATGTGCCCTGACTGGGAATCAAAGCAGTGGCGCGCCTTTGGTTCGCAGGCTGGCACTCAATCCACTGAGCCACACCAGGCAGAGCAGTAAGGGGAAATGTCTTTTACAGATAAGTTGCAAAGAAAAGGTAAATATCGTGTACAAGAAATTTAACACATTCTGTCCCATGTCTCCATTTTGCTGTCATCATTTTTATAAATTTTTCCTAGTTTACTTGATCATCACCATTAACATCTGCCTCTCTGATCAGAATGAAAGACTGAATAATCTTTGCTACCACTCTCATATCCACCATCATGCACAGTAACTAGAGCTTTAATATTCCGATAGATCCCTGCTCTTAACAGCCCTCCAGTGCCCTCAAGCTATACGAAGTTAAAACTTGAGTCCTAAGTCTAATCATCTTTCTCATAAGGAGACAATGGTTTACCAAAAGGATAGCAAACAAGTGAGGAGAGAGAAACGACATGACTTTTCAACATACGGTCATTATGCACCTCATCCTAAATATATTTGGTTTATTTCCAAGAAAGCTGGACATTTATTTTAAAATATCTAAAATTGATGTCTAATATAATTAATTAGGTTTTAATTTTATAAGAAAATGAAAATGTACTAAAATTGAGATAGCTAATTCAAAATCTGTGACTAGTGTCCTATTTTAGCAATTTTAAGAAGTAAATATATTGCAAAGCAAATGTACTTAAGTAAAGTGTAATTTTTTTAAACATTGATGCTCTGGATAAAAAGTTCTGCAATAAGCTCTCAATCATTCTAGTTTGTTCAGCAAAGGTCTTTACATTGCAATATTTTCTAGGTTTGATTAACCAACTCTAAAGATTTCCGAATAATTAAAACCTTTTTCTAACACGTTTTTCTTTAAGTGGTATTTCTGCTTGTTTACTGGGTTCGATCTGAGTTTGTGACCCGCCTGCTATGCTTTCCATTACTGTGCACTGTTTGAAAACGCTGTGAGGGAGTGACGACCACTGGGCACCCGGAGTGTGAGCCGGGTGGTGAGCATCCCTGACCTGCCTTTTGAATTCTCTTCATTCTCCCACAATTCAGCAGATTGTGGTCTTGTTTACAATTAGTCTCACTCTTTTAATTTCTTTGTAACCTATGATTTTTTTCTAACCCTCAACTGAATGCTGAAACTAGTTAACCTTAAAATGTAGGGATGAATTTCATGAATCTTACTCATGCAAATTTCCTTGATGTATGTATTGCCTGGAATCAGTAGGTCCTATGAGAAATAACATTTTACACTTAGTTTTTTTTCTTCTGGTGCTACTGTATCGTTCTTTTAAATAATACCTACAAGTTGCTGGATGAGAAACTATGAAGTCCTTCCTAAAGCAGTTTAGCATAAGAAATTTATAAGATAGATTACATCATATTGAAGCCTTCACTATTTCCTTCTGCAGTAACTTTAGTCTTTCCCAAATCTTCTGATTAAATGCCACTGTTCCAAGATTTTTTCCCAAAGCATTGAGATCCTCCTTTATAGGGTACTTCTAACCACAATGAGCTAATAGTTGTTCAAATAATGTAATTGATAAGGATAATTTCAGTGCTTTCCTGTTCAATGTTAGATTATCTACACACTAAAATACTGCAATTTTATTAGTTAACTGACAAACTAGAAATGGCATCCTAAAATTATATTCAATAGAAATAATGTTCTAAAATTATATTCAAAGTAGATTTTTAAAAATTAATTAGCCTCATAGTTTCTTTAAAAACTGACAGAAGTAATTAAAGTGTTTCTATACCACACATGTACTCTCCCTCACCAAGCGCACACAATATAATCCATTACTTATAATACTAAATAGGTCCTTGACCCAAATTGTCAGGCTTATGATAATAACCAGATAGATTATTTTAAATAAAAAATGATGACTATGTTTTGATTAGTCCATTTATTCACAATAAAGGAGACATTCTACCCCTATTGTGGTAAAAATTTTGTTGTAAGTTATATTGCCTATTAGGCATATTCTAACGCATTTTATAAAATAAAAGGTAGTTTATTGACTATTTAAGATGCCAAAATAGCTCAGTGGGGTGTGACCTTCCTCACATTCCTTCCTTAACGCCCAATATGGGTCATTTAACCAGCAATTAGCCCATGCATGTATGCATTACATCTGCCAACAACTGCCCCAAGGAGTCTTATCATTTTAGAGAATGTATTGTCCTGTTTGTGGGTCCCAAAGGTGTCTTTGTCATAAGAATTCTTTTGAGCCATTTGTACTCAGCCTATCTGAGAGACCCTGGAATTTCATTAGTCAGGAATGCACAAACTGTTAGTTTGGCAAGACAGGCAAAACTAAGAGTTTCACAGCAGGTATGTATCAAAAAAAATATCTAAGCAATAGCAATAGTGTTTCCAATTAACAGTGTCTCTGCTTTCCAGGTCCAATAATTTGTATGATTTTAGGATTGATTCACACTATTTACAATGACTTTCTTTATATAGTACACTCAAATATTAACTAATTTAACAACTCCTGGATTTTCTGTTTTCATTTCCTTTTCTTTTTCTTTTTCTTTTTCTTTCTTTCTTTTTTATTTTTTTTTAGGTTAAGGCCTGAAACATTGGGTTCAGAGTAGAATGACTTGCAACAAGAAAAAAAAAGTTACGAGGCTGTTTGGAAACCACAACAAACTGTTCCCCTAGCCTTTGACACAGAAGAGACTTCAGAGCAGGAATTATGGATTTGCTAGTCACTTTCCACGTGTTCTTTCGTTTGCACCTCAGGAAACCTATACAGATTGGGTATTCTTCTATTACAGATGAGAAAAGATTACTCCAGATTACTCTAATCAGTGAGACCCTGTAGGGATGGAGGTTCTGTTACGTGCATCCTTGGGAACTCCCAAGAGAGAAATCAAGAGTTCACCTCGAAACTAGTGTTCAGGTGAGAGATGTATAGGAGCTCATGCAGGAGGGAGATAATACCCAAAGGGAGGAAGCAGCTGCTGCTCTCCAAACAAAGCCAGAGGGCAGTTTTAAAGAATTGTGGTGGGAGAGATGACAGATGATGTCTAAGTGTGCTGTTTAAGCATGTAGAGGTGGGATGTCTGGAGCTTGTGTAGTACAACTTCATGTTTCTTCATGTGTCCCATGTCTCATTAGCATGAAATCTTCACTCAGGAGTGTGCTTTTTTCTATTATAGCGGGGTAAGGTCTTGCAGCTGTGATTCTGGGGCTTAACTACGCATGTGTAACCAAAGGGAAAGTCCCCTGGCTGGATAAAGGGGTCACTGATTGGGTGTGGAGTTTGAGGGGAAACCCCAGGAAATTACCGTCTTATCATAGAGGCCCAGGCTGCCCCAGCTCCAGTGAACTATCATTCCCCGTGCTAGCCTGCTGCATGTTCACCCACTGATGGGCACATTCTGAGCTGGGTCTGAGTTTCCAGGTGGGCGGGTGGACCCTGGAATGGGAGGGGCCAGGACTCTTAGGGAGACATTACATTTGGAGCAGGGTTGTCAGACCAGGTCTATCTTGTTTCAAAGGCAATCTTTCTAACATACTACCTTCTGATGAACTAAAAATCAAATGATCAATTTAATGGTCTTGTAGACTTTGAACAAATTATAAAATCAAGTGCTCTGGTATGTGGGTGTAGGTATGTATATATTCATTCTCAGTTTTCAGTAAAGTGTATATATATAATACATATAATATATTGACAGATTTTTTGAGTTTCTCTCTATGTGGGTGTACATAGGTATGCACAATGAAAAGGGGCAGAAGAAGGAAACCCTTTCTAAATTACATTCCTTCAGTTGAATCTGGCGGCAGGAGCCACAGTGACCAAGAGATCAGAAAACATTCCTTTCCCCATCTTCCAGACTCTAAGAACTTAAATGAATATTAGGATGGCTGTGGACTTACTACTATATTTGGAGTTACTATTTGTTCAACTGTATGTATGCCTTGAGGGATAAGGTGTCCAAAATAACATCTAAATTATATTAGAAACATGAGAGTTTTAAGGAAATATTTGATATGGTTTGGTGTTATAGGCTGAATATTTGTGTCACCCAAAATTCACATGATGAGACCTAGTCCCCAAAGCGCTGGATTTGGAGGTGGGGACTTTGGGAAGTGATTAGGTCGTGAGGATGGACTCTTCATGTTGGCGATTATGGTTCTTATAAAAAAGGCCTCAGGGAGTTCCCTCATCCCCTCCGCCATGTGAAGACACAATGAAAAGACAACTAACTATCTATGAACCAGAAGTGGGCTCTCACCACACACTGAATGTGCAAGCACCGTTATCTTGGACTTTCCATCCTCCGGAACTATAAAAAATAAGTTTCTGTTGTTATGTCATAAAATCTGTTATACTGTTATAGCAGCTTAAATAGTTTAAGGCATTTGAAAATCATCTACTAATCAACAATTTAGTTGGAATTTACTAATGCATTATTATGATGTTTTCTGTTGCAACAAGTGAAAATTTTTATAGGCTTTGCTTTATTTGAACAAAACTCTAACCCAAAGGGGAAAAATTCTGTAGGAATATCTCAAGGAAACTCTGTAGGCTACATACAATTTTATAATTGTGTAATTTAAACAGATAATTTGAAAAATAACAAGAGAACCCTGGCTGGTGTGGCTTAGTGGATTGAGTGCCATCCTGCAAACCAAAGTGTCGCTGGTTCAATTCCTAGTCAGGGCACATGCCTGGGTTGCAGGCCAGGTCCCTAGTTGGGGGTGCATGAGAGGCGACCCCACATTAACATTTCTCTCCCTCTCTTTCTCCCTCCTTTACCCTCTCCCTAAAAAATAAATAAATAAATTTCTTTAAGAAATGAAAAAGAACAAAAGAGATAATTTGGGTTTTAGAATGGCAGAGGAAACTTTCAGTCTGAATCTCTTAGCAAATGAGAATTTTTGTTATGCCAGCTAAGCAACATTTGTGTGGTAGGCAGAGCAATAACCCCCTTATCCACGGCCCCAAAATGTGCATGTCCTTATCACCAGAAATTGTGAATATGCTAGGTTTCATGGCAAAAGGGAATTAAAGTTGCAGACAGAATTAAGATTGCTAATCAGCAGGCCATAAATAGGGAGATTATCCTGGGTTATCCATTGCAGCCCAATATACTCCCAAGGGCCCTTAAAAGTAGAAAAGGAAGCAGAAGAATGTCTGAGTGATGTAGTGTAGAAAAATCCAACAGGCCATTACTAACTTTCAAGATGAAAGGGGACCACAAGTCAAAGAACATGAGTGGCTTCCAGAAGCTGGAAAACAAAACACATTGTCCCCATAACCTCCAGAAAGTAGCAAAACCCTGTTGACACCTTGATTTTAGTGCACTAAGTTTGTGACAATTTGTCATAGCAGCAATAGGAAGCTAATACACTGAGTAGTGTTCTAAACTCCTGCATAGTTTAGCTGTTGAACATGCGTTCTTTGGCTAGAGATGAAGTAATTTAGTGTGAGTTTGGAAATCTTACAGGAAGATCAATTTATATTTTTCCCTTTAAATTTCTAGTTTCTAAATTTTAGAGATGGGCTTTTTGCTACATGGGTAGGCATGAAACATGACCCACATGTATATCAATATCTGTTTATATCTGTACGTATGTACTTTCAGGAACTCTCAAATGACTCAAGATTATAGATTTTCACAATTTACAGTGTATTTGAAAAAGCCAACTCTCTACTCCATCAGCTTACCACCTGACACACCAGTCATTAAGCCATGTTCATACACTATTTATTCATTAAATGTACAATCAGCTTTTGGTATGATTCACTCTGAACTTTTTGAATCAAAACCTACTATCTCTTTTTAAAGGCTGTATTGCGTGCTGCAACCTCAGTGCCACAGAGCGGCACATGCCATTTAAGTGTGTCTCTAAAATCTTTGTGAACTAAATGAGTGGAGGTAACCACTGCTTAGTAAAAACTTAGGTATTCTGTTAAGGCATCTTTTGTTAAGATCCCACCTGAGTGCTAAGGATTATCTGCTCCTTCGCTGGCCTCACCTTATTTCAGAAATGCTCCAGCCTGCGCAAAGGTTCCCATTTTCCCCTTTAATTACTGTAAGTACTGCTCAGGTACTGACTGTCTCAGTGTCTCAAAGGTTTCTGCGAAGGAGTTCTTGCAGTGTTCACCCATCATCTTCTGAGCATCCTCTTCTAAAACACAGCCATGAATTGGTCTGATATCTAGACTTATATCATGTTCTACTCACACCTACTTCCTCTCTAATTTAAGATTATTACTTTAAAAAAAGCAACACACTCAGTTTCTCATCTTGTTATATTTCAGTTGAGCCTAGCCCACTGGGTCAGTAAAACATAGCCATACAGAGTAAAATAAAATTATAAACACAGTTTAGGTACAAGGTGCCACTGTTTCTTTAGCTTCACACGTATTCATGATTTCCTATGAGTATCCTTTAAAAATATTTATGATGTTATAAAAAGCCTTTAACACAGAGACTGATACAAAGTTGACACTTAATAAATGTTAATTTCCCTGCTCTTTTCTGTGAAGAACCATGAGATACTTTCTACAGGAAAAAAATGCCTAGATTAATGTGAAGAATATAATATTTTGAATATTTAAATCCATAAGCCCAAGGAGACAGCTATTTAACATGATTTTGTAATGGATGTGTAGTTAAAACACACTGTACAAAGTATATACAGAGCAGTGCAGGAATGTCATCACATAATATCCTGAGCTTTTTAGTCCCATTGTAGAAATTTTCATAATTATGGAGATTGGGGAGATTATCCTTAATGCTAATTCTCTACCAAAGCTGGTGCAATTAACAGATAGCTTTGGCTCTAAATTACAATCTCAAATTTGCATATGATGCTAACAATTAAATTAGCAAAATTTCTATAATCAGTATTTAATGTCTATTTTTTTGAAAAGAAAATAATAAAAATTTTTGAGGGCTTGGTCTTCTTTTCTTTTAACCTGAAATCAAAATATAATGGACTTATAGAAGCAGTTCCAAAATAAAAGTTTTGAAAGTTTTATTTAATTTCAATCTGTTAAATCTGTTCTCTTTTGTAGCTCAAGTCATTTGACTTAAAAAATAGTTTACAGTAAAAAAGAGTTTCATATACATAGCATTTGATATTTAATATTCTGGTGTGACTAGGCATACTTTAGTGAAGATAAAATACCTATACCTTACACATTATCTATGTGTATCAAAGTTTGGTGATTTGTAAATATGATTAAAACTTTCCCATTATTTTCAATAACTTACTTAATATGCTTCAAAAAGTGCTTTGGACTAATCACAGAGGGAAAAATAGTAACTTTTAGTGTATAAAATTGTGGACGATCCCATAAGCAAGTGATCAAAGTTAACATCATCACTAAAAGGAAAAATCGACACCATGTGCCTCTGGATGTGATACTTCCAGCGAAGGACACTTTGTCGCTCGTGTGGTTTTCCTGAACCCCAGCCCCCTGAATCTAGGCATGAGGAACTATTGCACATTATATGAACTAATTGCCTGCAATAGTCAAAGAGTCAAGGTCATGAAAGTTGAGGTAAAACTGAGGAACTCTTCCAGAGTGAATGAAACCAGGGACATGACAACTAAAGGCTGAGGTGCTGAATTTGATCTTAAGCCAGGAGAACAAAATAGCTCTAAAGGATACCATTTGGGCAAGCTGATGACATTAAATCTGATTATGGAGTAAAGGTTAGATAATACCATTGTATTAATGCTATATTTTCTAATTTTGAAAATTATACTACGGTCATGTAGAAATGTCCTTGATTTCAGCAAATATACATGGGAGAATTCAGTCCTATAGTATATCATGTGTCCAACTTAATCAAACAGTAATAAAAAATTAAAGTGCATATATTACAGATAAGCAAAGAAATGGCAACAAAACAATCAGGGTAAATTTTAAACAATTAGATAGATCTGGATAAAGAGGGCATACACTCTTTGTACTACTTTTGCATTTTTTTCTTATTTTAAACCTATATCAACATTTTTAAGTTACCAAACAAAAGTGACTGGGAAATGTATATTATTTACCCTAATAAAGTAAGTATATATATTTAAAATTATAAATTGATTTGAATATTAGACAAACCCACTTCATTTGTTGGAAAAAATATGTAATCTGAAAGATATGTACCAAATATATTGAAGCAAATAAAATAATACTACTACATATTCTTAAATCAGTGATAATTTTGGAGATAGCATTATTGTTTCTGCTATTTTTTTTGTTTGTTTTTCTTATTTCAAAGATCAAGGAAATAGCTCTTTTGTAAAACAGTTACAAGTCAAGATGAATTCAAACCAGATGTTTTGAGGGTTTAATTCCACTCCAAAAGTTCTGATACACACTGTAGAAAATGTGTAATATGTAATGACCAGCATGATTTCCCATTTAAAAGTGGACATTCCTGGATCAGTCTCCAAGTTAAATGTTTATTTGTTTTAGCCGTTTCATAGTGAAGTTTGGTTGAAAGACTTGGCACAGTAGCCTTCGGTTTGATTTTGAGCCTGACAGAAATGCTGGCCTCAGTGTGTGTACGTATGTAATTTAGTCGCTGTGCTACTGGAAGTCTATGGAAGATTAATGAATGGCGAGGCTCGGTGGCAGTTGTGAGGGATGCAGGAGAGAGAAAACCAGCCACCATCTGTTCCGAATGCCTTCTGCAGTGCTTTTAAGGAAAACAGTTATCAGCAGGAAACAAAGGCAAACAATGGCTTTAAATATGGATGTTTCGGTTGCAAATAAATATGCAATTGTACTTCTATTATTTCAACAAATAAATATGCATTTATTGTCTTGTGATCATACTGTTTATTCAAATCAATTCTTTAAAAAGCAGGAAAATTATGAAAAATTTAATATTCTTCCTGATATTTACTCTCAGCTAGGGTCTTTGGAGATAATATGTATATTAAACCCTTCAAAAAGTTGTGAAAATCATCTTTTTTCCTTAGCATTAATCTTTTCCTTAGAATCACATCCACCACAGTCTCATACCATTTATGCAATATGCACCAATTACATTTCCATGGATTCATTATCCCAACCTTGCCCTCAAATCTTTCAAAATTGGCCTTTTAGAACTGAAATGATATCAGTTATGTATGCTCACTCAGTAAACTCTGTACCAGCACTTTTCAAACTTTAACTGAGGACAAATCACCTGAGGGTTCTTTTTAAACATGCAGATTCGATTCAGTAAGTCTTGGCTTGAACCAGACTGCAAGGTGAGGCCAATGCTGTTGGTCCATGATTACACACTTATTACAAAGACAGAAATACTTCGTGCGCCTTTTGCAGTAAAGAATGCTGAAAAGGGTTAGTCATAAAGTGCTCAAAATGTGCACACATGCTTGAATGTTTGTATCCGTTTGGCTCAGTCTTTGCAAGAGTTTCCATTAACCCAGCCAACAAATACTAATGATAGTAATAATGTTAATAATAATAATAATAAAAACTCTTTACTGTCTTATCAAATGTCATTAGAGTGTGTACTGAACCACTATTGGTCATTCATAAGCACCTTATGTCAGAAAATTATCAAATATATACATAACAATTTATACATTTTTATCTGAATTAAAAAATATAAATGGTAATTCTTTTGCCTATTTTAATCCAAGGCCAAGGTATTTTATTTTTGTATAAGTCTTCTGATTGGATTCCATTGTCATCTTTCAGGCATGAAAAGTACCCGTAATTAATTCATCACCTTGGATTTCCAGTTTCTATTTCTTTCGAGTGAAGTAATGACTGAAGTCCACCTGCAAAGCACTATAATGAGATTTACAGTAACTTCCATTTTTTTACAATCAGTTTGTCTACACCTAATTTAAGTGCAATTGTTTTAGGATATTAAACTTCATTGGGGTTAATCCAGGGCACTCAAAACAACTTCCTTAAACAAATGAAAGTTCTAATTCTTTTCTCTTATTATTTGTTTACATAATGATTAATTAAATTATAATTTCAAGGACAGATGCAGTCAAACTATGAAGCTCTTTACCCAACATCGGTGGTCGAACTATGCATGTAAACCAGGGAAGGACTGGTGGGGAAAAGGGGCCCTTGTGCCCTTAGTATCCATCAGTTGGTTTCACAGACAATGCTGAGAATGGTAACAAATTGGGGAAGTGGAGGTTGATTAAGAAAGCTACTAGTCTTAAAGAAAAGTCAATGCCTAGCTGCAACACTTAAAAAGAATTTTAAGGGAGTTTATTCACAACCTCCGTAAATATATGTCATAGTCTATTCTGACACTTTCCAATTCTTTTGTACCTTGGGCAAATTTTTCCCATGTGTGTTGAGTCACACTTTCCTCTCAATCGCTCTCACCACTTCCAGCTTTTTGAATATTTATGTATTGACCTAGCCATTTTAAATCCTCCCCTTTTCATACCTTGTCTTTCAAGTTTACCTCTAATTCTCCTACTTCTGAATTATAAAGTACCTGGGGGGAACAGGCAAACAGGAATTGAGGCAATATAAAATTATTTCCTTGGTAATAAATTATTTGTCTTATAAATGTTTGCTGAAATTATTACTGGATCCATTAACCTGTGAGTCAAGATAGTAGTGCATTAATTCATTAAGGTACTTGTGTCTCAGCAGAATGAATTAAAGTGACTCTTGCTTGCTACTAGAGAATGCCTTCTATGATAAGGATCCTTCAAATGATACAAAGTGAAAATGTCAAAATGCAGCACAAGGAAACATACATGAGCTCATTACCTAGGATCAAAAAGCTGGCAAAGGACTTTCATCTCTAAATAGTAGTGTAATGACCTTAGTGCCACCAATTGACAGTAAGAACATGAAATATGAGCAAAATATAACTAAATATTTCACTTTCTGAAACTGTAATTTTACAATTCTTTATGATTTTCATCAGAGAAAGTAAATGAGAGCAAAAATTTTTAATAAATATATATGATAGTCAAAATTTTAATGAAACCATGCTACCAAAAAATTGTCAAAATGTTTGAATATTTAGAAAAATACATTTTCTAAAGTAGCTTAAATTACTAGTTATGCAAGAGATTTGATTATAGTTTCTGTACTAGTTTTTAATTCATAATCTTATGATTTAGTGGAAAAAATTATTGAGTTGGAATCTGAAGACTTTAATACTAATATCCATTCATTTGTTTACTGACTATAAAAAATCAAATAAATCATTTAATATTTAAAAATTTATATTTGCTGTATCTTCCATGATTCTAATATGAGTTTGAAATGATTATTCCCAGAATAAAATCTCTTAACTCTCTTAAGTATAAAATACTTAAAAGCTAAAATAGGCAAAATGTATAAGCAACATATAAAAATTAATGAATTATTTGTATATTATTAAACAAAAATTTATATTCAAATTAGAAAATGAAAAGCAAATTTTTCTAACCATTTATCCTTCCCTGGTGAATAGGAAGTTATTTTTTTTAGCATTAAATGTTTTATTCACTTTATCTTTGCTAATGATTTGAAGTAATTAAAAGGATCCTTTTCAGGTCCAGAAATCAGACATTCATGGTAGTTAACAGCATATAATTGTGTATCTCTGACTTCTGGTGTACACGTACACACACATGCACACTCATAAAAACACAGAGAGAGCTACCAACTTATGTGCCTATAAATGGATAATATTTCACCTTATTTATTATTGGTTTGATCTCCTTTAAAGAAATCATGCATTATTTACAGGACACCTGTATTAGCAAAACTAATTCAATATGATATTCAGGTTAATTACTTTATTCTTCTGGGGTTTTTGACCTGATTTCTATTTCAGTAGGCAAAACACAGTAAAAATTGGGATTAGTAAAGATCCTCATGCCTATAAATTAATTTCCAATGTAAATAGATACAGCACATTGTAAAAAACAAAAGCAAAGACTACCCTAAGAGGGTGACTATTCTTTAATATAGACACAACATTAAATTTAAAAAACCAACCAACATCTCCCAGAGTTAATATACTTCCTGCAGGAATTTTGTTTACCACCTTTGTTATGTAAATTGCACTGATCTAGATATAAAATTTTAATTGAATCTAAGCAAAGAAGATTAGAATGCATGGTTATAGTTATCCTTACCTTACTTTTCAACAATAAAAGTTATTGCACAACAGTTGAATAAAACAAATCCAAAACATTATAAAATTATTAGAAAGCACCTAGGGTCCACAAACAGCTTAGCAAGCTCCTCCTGCTTAATTAACCCTGTTCTACAATAAGGCACAAGGCAAAACTGATCCGGTACTCTCCTGCCACTTTCAAAGGCCGGTTATCTCGGTCTGTTCTTCTGAAGGCTGTGCATTTGACCAAAGTCACCCAGTCTTAAAGTGGTACTTCCTTAAAAATTTAAAACTGCCTATAATTTTGCCAATTTACCCAACACTATTCGTTAAAGCAAAAAAGATGCAAGTAAAAAAAAAACACAAAAATATGCAAGTGGTGGGCAAAAATCCTTCCTGCCTCCTTCACACACACACGTCTGTGCCTCCAAAGATGTTTTATCCTCATGGCTAGACCCTACAAATCTGTGTCCTTACATGGGAAAGTGTGGTTAAGGTTATGGTGATTAACCTTGAGATGAGAAGATTAACCTAAGTTATCCAGATGAGCCCCTCTAATGGTAGGAACCCTTAAAACTGGAGAACCTTTTCCGGGGGGGTCAGAGAGCAAGAGGTGGCAGCAGGAGGAGGCTTCGGCCTCCACCTGCGCAGTTGCTGGTTCTGAGGTGGCAGGGGCCATGTGCAAGGATCTGCATTCAGCCAGCAACCTGAATGAGTGAGGAAGTGGATCCTCCTGCAGAATACTACAGAAGGGATGTGGTGGTTCTGTTTAATGTATTTTATCAGCTGGAGAATGATTTTGATTTTTCCCATTATTATCATATTCACTGTGACCACTTGAATATTTTGCTGTCTCTCAGCTTTTTGAACTGTAAAGTTACTATTTTCTTTTTTTGTTAGTCATAACATTTTTGTAGGGAGTATTTTGAACTTTGTAATGATTATATTTGTCAGCAAACTTTCAATTTGTTCATTTATTTATTTATTGTGAGTGTGGACTTTTTGTTTTGTTTTTAATTCGAAGGTTACGATCATTACCATTATTGACTTAAATGAAAACATATTTCCTCAGTGGATGTTCTCATGACTGTTCTTGGATTCTGACTTGGGTCATCTGGCTGTGAGGACACTCCGGTCACACTGCTGGAGAACCAGCACCCTAGATGACGCCCCTTTCGCCCCTCTCAGGCTCTGATGTCCCTCGCCAGGCTGACCCTTCTCTAATGTGGTCTGATTTTATATCTTTTACAGTGTTTAAAACTAGGTTAAAACTTTGTTTCTTCTTCACAAAACCCGATACTGTGGATATAAAAATGTATCAATTATTGGAGCGTGGTTTCATGATAGCATGGTATCAGTTGTGAAGTGTCATGAATACAAACTAGATTATTAACTACTCAGTTTTGTATGAGCAGTAACTCATACTTTTTTTGTTCATTTATTCTATAGGGCTACAGTGGTGAATTCCAAATTTTATATTGTAAATAGAACATTGAACTAAGAATGTTTATAATTTTGCATCCAGGAAAACTCAGTTAGAAAATGTACTGTGAATTTTAATTGATCTAATTAATTTACTTAAAATGCTGACATAGAACACAAAAAATCAGTAGAGCCAATGAGTTAAAATGAAAGCTATTTTAAATGCTAAGTCAGAAAGGTGGTTTCAAATATTTACTTTCTAATTTATTTCAGACAAACTAATTATTTAACTCTGTTTCCTCATTTGTAAATAGAAAAATAAAATTCACTGCCTTGTTAACTTTATAATCAGTGGGGAAAGAATGATCTTTGAGGTCAGACAATTTTGGATTTGAATCTCTGTTTTGATATCAATAATTATGTGACTTTTGAAAAATTGTTAAATTTATCTCCTCTTCCATTTGTTCATCAGTAATGTGGAGATTTTACTATTTCATAGATCCGAAGTAGAAATGCAATGAGATAATGCATATTATCCTTAGACTGTGGCTGTCTAATACTTAGTAGTATCAAAAATTGGGTCAAAAAGAGATTTTATATATAAAACTCTGTTGTGAATTATAGAGTGCTACATATATGTCATTTAATTGCTCCTCACTTTCTATTTCTCCTTTTTGGTATTACCACAAGTATAATAATTTATTTTCCAGTTATTTTTAAGTCTTTATTTCCTAAATGTAAGAAAGAAAGAAAAAAATACTTTTGCCCTTTGCCATGATACCCTCATATCCACTTATATATTTTATTGTCATTATTTGTGTTCATTGGTGTCTCTTTTTACTAAAGAACAAACTATTCTCAAGTATTGACTGCTGTGTTTGGCCCCTGAACACGTGTCTACAGATAAGTGAAGAGACTGAAAAAAGTATGAAGTTCATGTATATTAATAAGAGCAGAGAACAATATGAGGTTACTTTCTCATCCATTTTTTGTACTTCAAATATACTTATCCTGGAATTTTGTATTGAAACTTTAGATTATTGGTGTTTTTAAAATCTGTTTGAATGTAAGAAAATGTACTTTATAAGAATTTCAAACTAGTTTTCAACATGGTAGGGTCTTAAATTTCCATTTGAAAAACTGAATTTACTTTCACTAACCAGAAATAAAAACAGAAAATTTAAAATTAATGTTGTTCTTTAACAACTGTAACATATTAAGACTCTAATATGGGAATGTTTGGGAACAGATTGAGGAACTGTGTAAAACTGAAAACTACGGAAAAAAAAGAAGCTTAAAAAACAGTTTGTGATTTTCATTTATAATTTTTACTTAATTCTTCAATATAGTTAAAATTCTCAAATCTTAATAATTGCTTTATTACTGTTAGAAGTGTTTATATTTTCTCTTGTTTTTAAATATTCCCCCACTGAGTTGTAAATATCTTCAGAGATTTTATTAGATATTTTAAAATCTGGGAATGTCATGTATGCCAAATTCTTGAACAGGGGCTTGCTACAAGACTAAATAACCTGTTTTCAGTAGGAAGGGTAAGGAGAGTACAAAAATGCAGCCGGAAGAACTTAGATCAGCTAATGAGCGCAGGAGGTAAAGCGCTGCATCACACATTATACGAAGAACAGCACTAAAATGATCATACAATCATTGATAGACTTTATTTGGCCAGGGGAGCCTCTTTAAACGGACTTTGGAGTCTACTTAATAATCATGGTAGTTAGCCAAGCTTGAAATTTAAATACGAATCCCAAGCAACAGATGAAAGACAGAAGAAGGCAAAAAATCCCTAAGTGTCTAACAATACAGGATGGCAAGTAGCTTTGTAGGGACACTGGGCTAGGAATAAGTCAAGGCCATCATCCTCCTCTGCCTCTTCATCTTGCTACCAAGACTGGAGAGTTGAGTGATTTACCAGTAATCTAAATACCCACCTGTGGTGGTGGTATTTTTTTTTTACATCCTAATTACCTGAAAATTATCAACCTCCCCCAAAGACTAGTACTAGAAATTTTACTATTAATTTTATCTTAGTTAGCTTGACTTATTAGTACCTGAGATATGTCATGGAAAACAGAGTAATGTTTTAAGCTGTTTGTAGGCAATTGAACTTTAAAACAAATACTTTTAAAATACTCCCAAGACTGAAAATGTTAATAGTGAAGAAAATGAGAGTATTAGGTTTTCAGCAATATTTTTATCCGCTGTTTTTAATTTCTTCCAAAAAATTCTTCAAGTTCTTAAAAGGGATGAAACTGTTAATGCTGCATCCCTGCTCCTCTATGACTCTTCATTAAACAGAATAAAAACACACTCCCCACAATGTAGTCGTCTGGACTCTGTCTGCTCTCCTCTTTCCATTTAGCCATTTCTCACGTACTCTATGTTAGATGGAGCCCGTTTCAGTAAATTGCTTACTGCTCTCCCTATGCATTTTATGTGATTTTTTTTTTCCTGCTCAAAAAGACCCATTTACTTATCCATTGGGCAAATACTTACTGAAAAATCCTCAACTCGCATGCCGACACCTCTGTGAATCCTTGCCGGCTCAGGCAGAGTTAGGTGACTTCTTCCTTGTGGCTCCATCTCTAATGATATTGTCATGGTTCTGTATATGTTCATCTCTACCATTAGTCTGTCAGTTTCTCAAAAAGGAGAGATCATGTTCTGTGATTCTCTAGGGCCTGTATGTAACAGGCATTTTGTAAATTATCAGAGAAGAATAATTGAGGGAAAAACAGGAAGAGAAATATTACTAAGATGTCAAACAAATTCAAAACAGATGAATGAGGATGTTCTAAGCATGGAAATTCATTTACTTGACAATATATTTAGGGACAGCTAATTTACCTTTCCTTGCCATGTATGGAGAGTAGAATTGAAGTGATCCCATTATGTTCAGTACGCCCTAGCAGTTACAGTAAATTGCCATCACTTATACATGTGATGTGTTTGAACAAATTAGCCCTCTCTTTAATTCTCTGCCATACCTTAATCCCTATAGCTCAGTCCACCCCTTAACAATTGAAGAACACTTGAGTGATTTTGTTTTCTTGCATATTTCAAAATCTACCATTCATAATTTATTCTTTTCTTCCCCACACACGTAAAGTCATCCATAATGCTTTTAATCAACTTCTTTTGTAGCTAGCACTAAAATGGTGTTGACATTGCCATAAATAATTAATATAATTTTACACAAACACTATGAAAATGTTGAGTTCATGTATACACATTTTGTTATCTTCTGCAGATTTTGACAGAAATATTTTATTTTTATTGTAACACAGTAGACAAGTACTTGAACAAAAATGACCTTTTCATAGCATAAGGTCTTCAAATCCTCTACTGTGATTCAGTGTGCATACCAGAGCTGCTGAGTTCCTAATGCAAACTAACACAGTGTGTGGTCCCTGCTACTGTAAACACAAACCCTTTCTCACTGTAATCTCATATCCTCAGCACTGATGATAATGATTCTTTGTCAGCTCAAAACTGTCAACGTCATTCTCCAAGGACTGCAATCACAGCTAAAAAAATAGAAAGCTAGTCATACGGAATTAAAGGTGAACTAGTGCTCTCAAATACACGAGACAGAAGACAAACAAATGTTTCTCTTCTCACAAGAAAACAAAATAAACTGCGTAGGTTTAGTTTTGTCATACCACCTTACTCATCTTACTCATGAAATTCAATATGTTTTAATGAAATGCTTGACATCGCTTTTTTAAGTTTTACTACAACATTCTAAATATAAGCCACTGATAGTTACTCTTCTGTTTAATCCTCCTTAACACAGTTCCCTTTTCATAAAACGTGATAAACTGCACAAACACTCAGCTGCCTGATTACCCAAATATCTCTACTAATTTGCCAAGGTTAGCAGAAATGGAGCGGAGAGTATATCGTTGGCTATGCATGGATGAAGGGTGTGGAAACAGCACAAGGCTGTATATTTCACACTCCACAAGCAAAATGGTGAAACACACATGCTAGAAAGGAAGAATACTGATCTAATCTAAATTCAGGCAACATCAGTAGCCTCGATCTCTATTAGGCTAAATCACTGTCTCTTCAAGGAATGACCAAATCATTAACCTAACAAACCAGTTGATGAAAACACATATATATGAATACTGAGCAAGCAAAATTTCTGATACTGTGAAAAATAACACCATATAATTGAGCAGAACAATAATGACTGAAGTCGCTTTAAAGTTTTATCCTTTCATCTGTGTCCATTCAAACCCAAAGTGTCTTGAGTGTCTACGAACCGAACAAAGTGCTAGGTATTGAAATAGCAAACATTAATAGCAATTTCTGATACCCTGAAGCTCGTGGTTTAGTGGCAAGAGACAGCTATATAGACAAATCAATAAAACAGAACGTTATTAGCACTTGTATTGGAAGGTTAACCTAGATCATAACAAATGCCTCTCAAATCACAGTGGTTTGTAATAACTAAGGCTGCTCTTGGTTCTCCTCTATGTCCTTTCCACTACAGAGCTCAAGCTAAAGGAAAAACCCACCTGTGGAGTATTTCTGACTTTAAATTTTCTGCCTGGCAGGGACACATGTCGATTTCACAAATGCTTTATTGGCCGCACCAAATAATGTGGCCAAGACTGACATCAACCTGGTATAAAAGTATAATGTCCCTTTGCAAGAAGCAAGGAAAAAATGGAAATAATTACAGGAATAAAAGAGAAGTGGACTATGATTTGGGGAGGTAGTGTGCAAATCAGTGCTAAGGCTGGAGGAGTTAAGTATAGGGAGGGCTTCATGGAGGAGGTGACAATTGGAGCAGGTCTTGAACAGTAAATGTATCTGTCAAATATTTCTTTCACTCACACCATTCCAGGGGGGAAAAGGAATTCTCTACAGAGATTTCCAAAGAAGAAGGTTTGGGGTATAATGAAGAATGACATGTTTGGGTAAGAGTGAGACGTCTAAGACCAGAAATGTAATATTTTGCGGAAGTTCATAATATGAACTTCAAGCAGATTCCTCTGTTCTCACAGGGACATGTGAACTAATTGGCAGTTACCCCTAAGAAGATGTAGGCCTGAAACAGGGGAAAAACACTAAGAATGGGAAATGATGAACTATTTCTTCTTGGATAATTTTAGTTTTTTCAAACATAGTTAACATATGGGACCTTAGCTAGCTGGTCATTGAAATTGAGGTAAAAATGATTAAATACAAGAAAAAGAGATATTTATGGACTTTAACCAACTTTAAGCATTATGATATTAAAATGTTTTTATTTGCAATTATAAATTAATTTTTAAAAATTGTGATAAATATGTAGCAAAAGCTACCATTTTGTCCATTTTTCAGTGTATAGTTCAGTGGCATTAAGTACATTCACATTCACATTGTTGTGCAACCATCATCAACTTTCATTCATAGAGCTTTTTCATCTTGTGAAACTGAAAATCTGTTCCTTTCTATGTCATTTCCCCGTGAGCCCAGCCCCTAACAGCCACCATTGCACTTTCTGTATTTGTGAATTTGACTACCATAAGAAGCTCATATAAGTATAAATATATTTTAGTATGCTTCTCTGATTATAATAACTGAACTCATAAAATTATTATGGAATTTGCTGTCTCAGTGGTCCTATGGCTTCACTAGCTCAGGGATTCACTGGAAAAACTCATGTGACTCCTTTTAAAGTTGTACTCTATTTATTATAGACTCGTAGTTATTATAGAAAAGATGCAGTACGAGAATGTCCAGCAGAAGACACATAGACAAAGGTTGGAGTAGTCAAACACAGGCTTTCTTATTCCTCCTCCGCAGATGTATCTGTTTCTCCACTAGCAAAGTGCAAGGACTTGCGCTGGCTTGTCCTTGCCCAAGAAAGACCACTTACTCTTTGAGTGCAAATTTCTTAAAGGGAGCTGCTCACATACCTGCCATGTGACCAGCCGTGGTGCAGACCCCAATACTGGCATCAGATGCACAACCCTGAATCTTCCTGTAAACTCCAAACTTGCTAAAACCTGGTCCATCTTGATGGACCACCTTGGTGTATAGAATAGCATTATCCTCCAGTGACAATAGGAGCACTCCAATTATTTAGTCCTCAGGGTTTGTCCAAGTGTAATTAATCACCATGGCTACAGGGATAAGTGAGAACACAGTAAATCAAGCCTGCCGTCTTAACTTTTCCTCACATGTACCTATTTTATTTTTAAATATTTGCAAACATTCAACAGCTGGCTAACAATGTCCTAATTTTCCATTTTAGTACTGACATCTAGTTAAAAAATAATGAACATAAAACCTTAAAAATAGATTTTGATGTATATTGAATCTTTAGAAAAATCTTTTGAGTTCCTAGCCTTACATGCAGCCTGCATGTTAGTCAATAGGACTTCTACCACCAGTTAAAGACACAAACTTGTCTCCTTGTTTATAGCTATTCTAATAAAAAATCTTGTTGCAGAAGTCAGTGTTCCCTGTAGAATTCAGAGAATTGTGAAGGGCAAGGAGCACACATGGACAATTCTGGATGCAAAAGGGTAAGTAAGGAGTATTGGCATAATATTCCTTGGAGCCTCAGATATCAAAATCATGCCATTAACTCTTTCCATATTATTATACATACATTACTATATACAAACATTGTTTTTCTTCCCCTAACCAGCCTGCCTTTTAGCATCTCCCTACAATACCTCATTAAGGTGTTATACACCTTCAATTTTAACAAACTGATATGTAACTTACCCACAGGTTTTCAGAGGGAATTGAAGTAGAATCGTAGATATGTACTTTGTTCCTTTTTTGTAGATTTTTAGTTTAATTCTTCCTGATAAGAAAATATATTTTTATGATTTCAATCTTTAAAAGTTTATACAGACTTGCTTTTTGGCTAAGTATGCTATCCATCCAGGAGAAATTTTCATACACAATTAAAATAATCTGTATTCTTCAGTCTTTGGGTACATTATTTTTAAAATATCAACTTTTTATAATTTATCAATTTGGTTAATAAGGTTATTCAAGTCTTCTGTATCCTCACAGATTTTTGTCTTGTGTTTTTTTATAAACTATTTAGGGAGAGAATTTGAACTCACTGAGGATCATTGATGAATTTTTTTGTTGTTTCTACTTTCAATTCTATCAGATTTTGCTTTAAATATTTTGGGCTTAGGTGTTAGGTGCATAAACATTTGCATCTTCTTCATGGGTTTATCCTTTTATCTTTATGAAATGTCACTCTTTGCAGTAATATTTCTTGTCTTAATATTTATTTTATCTCATTAATATAGTCACTCTAGCTCTTCTGTGCTTCTATGGATGTTCTTTTGCTCTCTCTCTCTCTCTCCCTGTCTCTCTCTATATATATACAAATATATGTGTGTGTATATCTCCATATATATATATAGTCTGTCCAGAAAGTATCTAGCCATATGAAAAAGTATCTATAATATGAAAAATAGAGACATTTATTAAAGAAGATACAAGATGCAAGAAACATTGTACATAGGACAATGATGCCTCAGTCCCTTTCAAAGTAGGTACCTTGGGACCTCACACAGTTCTCGCAGTTGCCATCAGCTGCCCTGTCATATTTCCTGAATCATACCAATGATCTGAAATCTCTTCCCTTTCAAAGGGAAAGAGATTTTTAGTTTTTGGAAAAGCCAGAAGTCACAGGGTGCCAACTCTGGGTTGTAGGGGTCTGAGTCACCTGGGTGAATTGCCGTTTCACCAAAAAACTCTACAGAGGACATGATGCATAAGTGAGCAAATTGTCATAATGAAGCTGCCAATTACCAGTAGCCCATAGCTGCAGTCTTCTGAATCATCTGAATAGTTTCCACAGAGGAATGTTCAAGCTTAACACAAAATTTGAAGCCAATTCATTGTTCTACTTACTCAGTCATTTTGAATGTAGACAGCCACACAGTACACGAGGTCGCTCAACAGCATCTACTGCCCCAACTGACTAGTACAGTGAAATTGCCACTGTTCACACATGCACATTCCAGTCCACTATCCTTGGCTGCCAGGTTACATCGATGTTGTGCAAACTGTTCTTGTTATGTTAGCAATGGCTAGACTTTTTCCAGACACAATTCATATGTATTTTGTCATTTTTTCACTTTCAACTTCTGTGCACTTGTGAATCTATGGTGTATATTTTGCAAACATCATATAGTTGAGTCTTGGTTCTTTGTCTATCTGACAATATCTGCCTTTTTAGCTAATTTACATCTACCATTTCAGTGTTTGTTAATTTTCATTACTTTGCATCTTCTTTACTACTTATTTTGTATTAAACAAATATTCATATTGTAACAATTTATACTTTTCAATTTTTTAACTATATAATTTTGATTTATTTTCTTAGTGGTTGCTCTAGAGAGTACAATACGCATATTAAATTATCATAATCTGTTTTAGAATAAAATATAGAACTTTGGCTCCAGTGTAGCTCCATCCTCCCACCCCATGCTGTAATTGAAATCTCAGGTCTTTATAGTTTAGAATAAATGCCATCAAAAGCAACTAAAATGTTTTGAGCAAGAAAGAGAGAAGTTCAGAGAGAGAGGTTCAGATATGCTTTTCCTAAGCACATCCATGGAAAACCATATTTACAAAAACCTTTCCCATATGAAAGAACAGGAATCTGTGAATGAATGGGGATGGCTCCCCTCATAGGAGTTAGTCCCTCCTATGATAAAGGCCTTGTGTCCATAGCCCTTTTTTCAGCTCAGTCTGTGATACTGTGAAGCAGCTTATGCTGCATCTTGAGCTGAGTCTCCATCCTTCTGCTCATCAGAGAGGTTAGTACCCACCTCTTAGTGCCCAAGCAAGGGGTGACTGCTCTGTTCTGTCAGCCTGTGCCTAGTACTTGCCCTGAACTCTCTTCTTTGCCTTTTTACCCAGTATGTTTACCCAGTAAAATACACCCAGTGTAAAAACTGAACTAAATGTTACCTTTGCAACAAAATCTTTTTCAGCCTTAAAGGTAATCCATTTTTAAGACAAATTGCTTCTTCAGAAAAAATAATTCTTTCTCATATCTAAATATAATAACATTTCAAGAAAGGTACAATTTTTTGAGTGGCAATGTGCTACCACAGAAATATTCATTGCACTCTTGATGCTAGACATATGACTTCAAAATATGTCTTCCTCTTTTATTTTTCAACAAAATCAGACTATGTATGATAGATTCTGCATTGCTCTTTTTATAAAGAAACTTGGCAGAAGCTGAGTCATGGATTCCCCTCACAGGAAGAATCTCCTGTGAGGTTCAAGGACCACCAGAACTTTAAGGTGGTGAGTGAATTAGGGTCAGGTAACTCAAGCTGACCTGTGTTTAGGACAATAATAAAAAGTCTAAAATTCAGAAGCACAATATTACTGGCACAGATGGTTTGACAGAAACACCACATAGAAAACAGAGAAGGAGCATGAACTCTGGGTCCAGAACTGTTTTCCTTAAGTATGACGTGACTTCAGCTGACTTTCTTAGCCCCCAGTATGTTCAGGCAGATCCTCCTTAGGGACAGTTCAGGATTCTGAAATGCTGCATAATTTGAATTATTTAGTTTCGTTTATTACATAGAGTAAATTTAGATTGACTTATTCTGCCAAAATCATATTTAAGAATTTAACGATTTTACCAGCTAAAGGCAGAAAGTCTCCTTCCTCCAGAATTCCACTACTTGTAGAAGTAAACCGTGAATCATGTAATCTGCTGAGATGGCCAGGAACTCTGCATTAGCATATTTTAGGGCTTATTTTGGACACTAAATAGATTTTAGAGAAAGTCAGAAAGAAAAAAAATGGAATAAAATGAAGAAGGAAAAAGCATACACACTGGGATGTAGAATATTGTAATTGCTTCAACAGCAAGATACACAAAAATGATGCTAACTCGATCTTCCTTCTTTAACCTACCTCCTTCAAATGGGGAAACATATTAAGCAAGATCTTTGAATCTTAACCTGTAAGGAATAGGAATGGTCCAGGGGAAGATATTATTAGACCATTTGGCTACCTTTGAGGAGATGGAGTGTTAGTCCTCCTGGGAATTCTCCTTGAGTCAGTCAACTTCAAACATTCTCTCCTGTGCATGGTGTGAGTTTCTAGATGTGTCAATATGAGGACAATTACTTTACAGGCACAGTGCATAAGCACGTTGGGTAGTTAAAGTTTTTAATTTGAAAAATAAATTAACGTTATATCACATAATTTATGGGAAATGTGCAATATATTTTATTGACTACACGTAGAACTTGGAAATATGATTTATATGAATTTGCTATTTCAGCATGATGAATTGATTGTCACAGTGAGGATTATGGAATTAGCTGGAAGAACAGATGATTAACCACCACAGCCTTTTGGCTAGTGAAGTTTTACCTTCTGATTTTTGAACATTAATAAATCATACTTCAGCATATGGGACTATTTTGGCAATAGAGCCACTATCAATTTAATCATCTCAAACCAGAAAGCAGTGCGCAAGTTGCAAGTGCTGCAGACATGAAAAGCAGTTACTAAGAACAATTGAGTATTATTCTCATAGTCACATTAATTACAGCTGAAATAAACCTTGAAGAGCTAAGAAAACACAGCACAACTTATCTACTATTTACTAGGGAGAAATAAAGAAATCAATATAGCCATTAATTGCACAAATAGCAATAAATACTTTGGCTGCTGTCCAGGAAGTGTACCAACAGAGAGAATTTTTCGTACTGCTGGTTTCATTCCACAGATCAGAGTCGCAGTAAAGTGGGCAGTGGACTGCTGTTCAATAAACTAAATTTAATGTTACTCAATTATGATCATCGCACTCAGATATAATACTAATAGGAATGTCAGCCGTGATTACGTTTTCAGATTTATGTAAAATAATTCAAACGCTATTTGCTATCCCTCAAATGCACGGTTCATCCAGTTGTTTATGCAATTGGTCGATATTGATCGTACACAGCAAGGAGCATAGTACAGGCCCAATGGCAAGTATATATAACATCCCTCGTGCCAGCCGCCAGGGTGCTGTGCCAAGCACCAGGGGCAGCTCGCCAAGTCATCAAGCAGACAGCACACCTCTGCAAAGCTGCCTTGTTGTTGTTTGTTTGTTCTTCACAATATTTTTTTGAATTGCTCACATGTGCCATGAATAATTATTGCCAACATTACCCAGCATGAAGCAGAAATGAAGGCAAGGAAATGTCTTTCTTAGAGAATTCTTTTTAGAGCTAAATGAATCTAGTGAAGATATCACTCTAAGATCATTATATGTTGTTATGTATGGCTCAGGCTGTGTCATTTAGCAAAGTATTACTCAGTGGGCTGAGCAGCTGGTATATATGATTTTGTATACCACCTGCAAAAAAGATGCCAAACCGTATAATCAACCACCTGGCCAAGAGAGGAGGCTAGCTAAACACTACTTTGTTGTTGCTCCCACATTTTCAGGAAGTTTGAGGACATACGCAGACACAGGCAGAATGAATATTGTACGAGATAAGGTTTGTTAAAGCTTTTCTGTTCAATAAAGCATATAGTGCCTGCTGTTCCGAGTGCTGTTGAACAGATTTGCTTTATTTCTAATGAAGGTGTTTGGGCATTTTCCTGGCACAAATGGAGTAAAATTATGTACTTAACACAGCATTTTAGAATAACAACATACAGAAAACCACCACTTCAATTGCACTGCAACAGATTGGAAAAATGAAAATAGAAATAAACTGAAACTCAATTATGAATTAGTGTCATTATTACGGATGAATTATTTATTTAGGAGAATCTGGCCTCGCCTTAAACAACCTGTATGTCTAGCAACTTCCAGTGAATCTTTCTGTCTTAAACACATGTTTATTATAATCACCTCGATACCACTACTTGTGGGGAAAATACTTTATAGGTGGCCTCTTCACTTATTTGGCTTTAAGTGAATATGAGAATAATTTGATTGGAAGCTAATGTTTATATCACCAAGTTCCCAAGGTCAGCAATGTCAATCTCATTATCCCACCTTTTCACCGGCTCATCTTTCTGTGGCCACGCACGTCTCAAAATCGTTGTCCCTCATTGTTTGGCAGATAACTGGAAGAAGAACTTGTAACTCGATGAGGGTATTCAGAGTGAAACAAAAGGAGTTGCAGCTTCCAGACCAAGGTCTCTGGCTCTCATTATCTCTGTGGCTGTGAGTTTAAGCTCATTAGACTCTCCCTTTTGTCTCTTTTTATACAGAAAGACTGATCTGGGACTTGTCAACCCAATCCCAACTCCTTAAGTAAAACATGCTAGAATTTTGAACGTATAGAAATTCTGCTTTGTAATACTGGTTTTTTATTTACCCATCTCTTTGTTTTAGGTGGTTTGGTTATATCCCCCCCCCATTTTTTTTTCCATCTTAGCTTGAAGACAAGATTCTGACAAAGAAGCTTTTACAATTTTCAGTGCTTGATAATACATGAAGGTATTTTGCCAAGCACTTCAAATGTGCGTTTTTACTTTGGTTTTCTCTGGAAAAAAAGAATATAAAGGAGAAGAAATAACATAAAATGTTAAAAGCCAACTAGAAAATGTACTGTATATATTAAATTCAATAATTTGGAGGAGTGCAACATGATTTTTTATTCATTGGAAGTTGCTCTGGACAAGAAGAACCTAAATCTAAAATAAAATTCCTTAGTATAACTGTATAATATGAATATATCAGATAATGTTCTTGGACTTTTTTCAACTTGGACATCATAATGTTTAATTTTATGTGTCAACTTGGCTGTGCTATTATTGGCTGCCCAGATATTTGGTTAAACATTATCTCTGGTGTTTCTGAATGAAATTAACATGTATATCAGTCCATTGTGTGAAGCAGATTATCCTCCTCAGTGTGGGTGGCCATTATCCAACCTTTAAGGGGCCGAATAGAACAACAGAGGAACAAAGGGAGAATTCACTCTCCTGTGTGTCTGCTGGAGCTGGGACATTGGTCTTCTCTGCCCCAGGACTAGAACTATGCCACCAGCTTTCCTGGTTCTCAGGGATTCAGATCAGACTGAATTGGTACTGCCAGCTCTTCTGGGTCTCCCACTGCTCAGTGCAGACTGTGGTACTTCCAGCATGTGAGCCAAATTCCTGAAATAAATAAACAAATAAATAATCATATATACACACACACGTACGTATGTATATGTACATATGTACACACATATATGAAGCTATATATACGTGTGTGTATATATATAATATATATAAAATAGGAGATGAACAATTTTTTCATCTTTCCTCACCTCTTGTTTTGTTATGTACACTATTATTTTATTTTGTAACTTCTCTGTACTTTGAAAATGTAAGAACATTTTCCACTTTAAACATTTTAGATCGCCTCTGAACATGTTATGCTTGGATAAATCACATTAAATTCAGAACCAGTATTATATTTGGCCTTATTAACAAGATACTATAATCCCTGTGTCACTTAAACTTTGGTAAAGCACAATTTACTAAGTTTCTAGGACAATAAAATCCACATAATTTTGCATATTTGTCTTTATTCTGACAACAGTGTGCCTCTATTCTTTTCTATCCCATCATCTTATTTTTCGTATTCCTATTTCCTCTTTTCCTGTTTCTTTTTTTGGTGAAACAGAATCTTCCAACAAATTTAGTTTGCTATATATAAATGGCAGCAAGCACTCTTGTTACTTTATGACTGAAAATATCTATTTTGCTTTCCACTTCAGTCATGTTTTATCTTAAATTTATCTTAGAATTATCTTAGAATTTTAAGTTCCAAATTAGTTTCTCCTGTTGCCTTCAAACATTCAAGACACACCTTCCCTGGCTTGCAGAATCCGGTGCTGTGAGCACGGTCTCAGGTTAGTCTGATTTCCTTCCACTGTGGGTTGAATGTGTTTATGTTTGCATCTTTTCTTCTATTTGCTCTGATTAGGTACTCTGTGAAGACCCAACTCTTCCAAAAATGTACTCAGGAATATTTTTCAGTGATTTTATTTATTATTTTCTTATTATTTATGGTGTCTTGTCTCTGCTTCTGAAACTCTTATGTACAATTGTGAAAGAACTAAAAGTTAATCTTGTTATTAACACTTTTCTCATATTTGCTCTCTTTTTTCCTTCAGCGATTTCTATTAAAATATCTTTCAGTTTATTGTTCACATCAATACCTGACCTTTTAGATTTATCTGTGCTATTGTTCTTTATTTTTTTTATATAATTTTAATTTCCAGGGATCCTTTATTACTATAGTTATTTCATTCTTTCCTTAATTTTTTGTCTCCCATCTGTCCTTTCCTCCCTTCATCTCTATTATATTCCCTTCTGTTTCTCTTCCTTTCTTTCCCCCTTCCTTCTTTTTTTCCTTTCAAATACTTAGTAGATCATTCTAGTTTTCTAAAGCTAATGGGTTTTATTTAAGTTTTTGTTTGTTGTCTGACTTATTATTTTATGAAAAGTCAGTTTGTATATTTATTGTGTTTCCTTCTATATTATGTCTTGGATTTCCTCGTTTATCTGGTAATCCTTGGTTCCTAGTTAGTCTTTGTAAATGAACATCCACGATGATTTATATTGATTGGTAATATAACATTCCTTTTTTTGTTTTTGCAAGTTTATTTATTCAAAAAAGCTTATTTGAATGGAAGAAATGATTAATGACTTTAGTTTTTTTGTAACTGTATGGGACACACAAAGTGAGATATAAGTCAATTTGAAGTTCAGTTAAGGTTGTCTTGGTTAGTCACTAGCAGAGTGGTCCTTTGCCAGCCCATGTTCTGGAGTGAGGATGCCACATCTACAACACTTCTGTATAACACTATAATGCCACAACACTGGCCAAACAACATGTCTATAGTTCAGAAATAAATTTTCACCACAGTAAGCTATTGAAATTCTGATATACACTTTACCTATAATCCATTTTCCAAATATTAGATAAAGTGATATTTTTAAAATATATACAATCATATCACTCTCTTGAGTTACTTGTTCCAAGAAGTATGAATATGCCATATAAAAATAGTAAGAGGATGGGAGAGATGACAGAATTATTTAACATATGCAAAAATGTATTTGGTAGAGGCAGGAAGGAAGAAAATATAATTTCTAATTACAGGCATGATTTGGGTTATTCATGAGTTTGTAGTTAGTGACTAAATATTAATTCCTAAAGAATCTGAGTTATTGGATATAATTTTTTCCCCTGGATATAGACAGGATAACTCTCTATCCTAGACAAACTTCTTCCTGCCAAGTGTGCAAGAGCAGCCCATTTTCCCTTTGACTATTAGCTTCAACCATCTCAGTCAAAAAGTGCTTCCTTTTTTCACTATTTTCCCAGTTGACTTAATGGCAACTTCAACTTTCATTCAACAAAGTGACTTTTATATCTCCTCGTCAAAAAACACCCCTCCTGCACCAAAAAGTCAACCCTCTGCTGGCAGTTTGACTCAAAGTCAAAATGAGCAGCAAAAACTTTCCATGGTAATCAGGATTTGTGAGGAGAGTTCCTTGGTTCCTAGACTTAAATGTGTTCTGGCTAAGCAAGAAACAGTTCCAAATATTCGTTAAAAATTCAGAGCCTGTACTCCCTGCTGCAAGCCAGCAAAGCCTCTTCTGAAATCATTAGCCCCCATCTGGGACTGTGAGTCTTTAGTAGACTGTTCTGCCATTGTATAGGACCTTGTCTTCTAGTGATGGTGTGCTTGTAATGCCAGTGAATCCTTCAGGCAGCAGCCATTGATTTATTTTATTTACTCAAAAATCAAATTGTAGGTCAAAATTTATAAAGTCTGAGAAACCATGGTGAAAAATAAGTTATCCTCTAAGTCTATGATTGGAGTTTCTGGTTGATGCATGGTAGGTAGTCAGTGAGAGCAATTTGATATATACAAGTGTTACTTGCTCTTTCAAGTGAAAACAAATTGCTTCTGCTGTTCTGTGTTCACTGGAAAAGATAAAAATGTATTTGGCGTAGCAGTATAAGCATTTCAGATGCCAAGCCCCCTATTGCTCTTCTTCACACTACATCTGAAATGGGAGCTGCATTTGAAGGTACCACCTGTTGAAGATAAAACCATTGGTGTTCTCTAAAGCCCAGTGGTCTACCCCAAAGGTCAAATGGTTGAGTTATCTGGGAAGGAAATATCAAATACACCTTCTGAATCTTTCAGACTTCCAGTGGTGGAACTAATGTCTGCTGTTCTTTAAAGGTTACAGTGTGGTTTTTGTTTACCATTTTTGTATGGAGAGAGATTTTCATAGGCTTATACTTATCTGTTCTTACCATAAAACGCTATTCTGGAGAGACAATGGTGAGTTTCTGCCTGCTCTTGAGTATATCTGTTCCAACTGAACAACACAGGACTTGTACAAATAACCACAGAATACACCCACAGGAGCACACTGAGTGTGCCACAAGACAGCGTGACATAAACTCCAGTGATCACAGGGTCTGACTCTGATATGGGTCCCACGGTGGTATTTTGGCTCCCTACAAATTAATATTATCAAAGAGCAAATTTGTCATATGACAGAGAAATATGGACATTTCCCCTTCTCTGGGAGCACAAATATATGTGTGCTTGCATGTTCTTTTTGGGAAGCCTAGAATGTGTTGTATATTAATAATATGTCATTGTAAAGTTATCATAGATTCATAGTCTTCCCTTTATTCAATGAGAGTTTTATTACCTGTCTCAGGTTGAGGAATGGTGAGGGACTGTGATTCTTTACCAGAGGATTTTTACTCACACCTCTGTTATGCAGACTACAGTTATTTTGGACACTTTTGACCTACCCATCTTTTTTAGTGCAAGGAGACCTATAAGCAATTAGTTACTGTCAAAGGTCATAAGTGAAGTAAGCCAGGTGGTGAAGGACAAATGCCATATGATCTCACCTAGAAGTGGAACCTAATCAACAAAACAAACAAGCAAGCAAAATATAACCAGAGACATGGAAATAAAGAACAAACTGACAGTAACCAGAGGGGCAGGGGAGGAGGATAACTGGGGAAAGAAAGGGAAGGGTCATCAAGGAACATGTATAAAGGACTCATAGACAAAGCCAAAGGGGTGTAGGATTGAAGGTGTAGGTGGGAGGGTGGGGGAAATCGGTGGCTGGAGAATGAAGACAACTGTACTTGAACAACAATAAAAATAAGATCAGTGAGTATTAATTCTGAATGCCACACATACCCAGCTGTCTGTTATGATTAGCATGTCCAACTTACTTCTTTTTCTTAATCCCCATCTGAGGATATGTTTATTGATTTTAAAGAGAGGAGAGAGAGGAGAGAGAGAGAGGGAGGGAGAGAGAGGTGAGAGAGAAGCATTGATCAATTTTCTTCTGTGGATATCTCTGCTGGGGACTGAACCCACAACCTAATCACAGGAATCTAACAACCATTTTGGTTTATGGGGTGACACGCCAACCAACTGAGCCAACTAGCCAGGGCCCACCTTATTTATTTTAATTATGTGTTTTACTTGTTCTCTGGAACCTAACAGCTTCTATCTCTTTTCAAATCAGGGAGTCTATTTCAATGGCATTTCTTTTCACAGCAATTGCTAGTCTATAAAGTAGAAACACACTCCCTTATTCAATATATTTTCCATTTCCACAGTGAAGGGATTATCATCTTGCCTTTCTCATGAGACATCTAATAAATTTAATCCAGCATCTCCTTATCTTTTTTGTTTGTTTTTTGTTCTTAACTTTTTAAAAAAATACTGAATTTATTTGGGTGATACTGGTAGATGAAATTATATAGGTTTCATGTGTACTATTCTATAATTCATCATCTGTGTATTGTTTTGAGTGTTCACCACCCCAAGTCAAGTATCTTCCCATGACCAGTTATCCTCAGTTTACCTTCTTCTACTTCCCCATTCCCCTTTTTCCCATGTGGTAATCACCATACTATTGTTTGTATCTATGAATTTTTTTTCTTTGCTTAATCTCTTCATCTTTTATACCCAGCACATCTAAGCCCCTCCACTCTGACAGCTGTCAATCTGTTCCATGTATCCATGCCTCTGTTTCTATTTTCTTTAACAATTTGATTTGTTAATTAGATTATACATGTAAGTGAAATCATATGGTATTTGTCTTTCTCTGACTGGCTCATTTCACTTAGCATGATAATCTCCATACTGTCCTACGAGTTAAGATTGCCTTCTTTTTCATGGCCAAGTAGTATTCCATTGTGTAAATATACCACAGCATTTTTATACACTCATCTACTGATGGGCACTTGTGCTGCTTCCAAATAATGGCTATTTTAAATAACACTGCGGTGAATATAGCATGCATGTATTCTTTTGAATTGGTGTTTTGGATTTATTCAGATAAATACCCGGAAGTGGGATCACCGGGTCATAGGCAGTTTCATTTTTACTTTTCTGAGGAAATTCCATACTGCTTTCCACAGTGGATGCACCACTACCAGCAGTGCACAGGGTTTCTTTTCTCAACATCTTCACCAACACTTGTTGTTTGTTGATTTATTGATGGTAGCCATTCTCACAGGTATGAAGTGGTATCTCATTGTGATTCTAATTCGAGTTTTTCTGACGCTTAGTGATGTTGAGCATCTTTTCACACATCCACTGGCTATCTGTAAGTCCTCTTTGCAGGAGTTTCTATTCAGGTGCTTTGCCCATTTGTTTAATTGAATTGTCTGAATTTTTTTTTGTGTGTGTATGTTGAATTTTATTAGTTCTTTATAAATTTTGGATATTAACCCATTATCAGTAGCATTACTGTCAAATACATTCTCCCATTCAGTGAGCTGTCTTTTCATTCTGTTCATGGTTTCCTTTGCTGTTCAAAATCTGTTTAGTTTGATGTAGTACTATTTGATTACCTTGTCTTTGCTTCCCTTGACAAGGAGATATATCAGGAAAAATACTGCTTCAAAAAATGTCTGATATTTTACTATTTTCTTCTAGAATATTTATGCTTTTGAGTCTAAAATGCAAGTCTTTGATCCATTTTGAGTTTCTTTTTGTGTGTGGTGTAAGAAGGTGGTCTAGTTCCATTCTTTTACATGCATCTGTCTGATGTTCCCAACACCATTTATTGAATGCAGCATCTTCACCTCGTCCTATGTTCTTGCCTTCTTTGTCAAGTATTAATTGACTCTAACAATATGGGTTTATTTCTGAGTTTTCTATTCTGTTCCATTGATCTATAGGTCTATTTTTATTCCAGTGCAATGCTGTTCTGATATAGTTTGATACCCTGTAATATGATTCCTCCAAGTTTATTCTTCTTTCTCAAGATTGCTGTGGCTATTCATGGGCTTTTGTGGTTCTGTGTAAATTTTTAGATTCTTTGTTTTAGCTCTGTGAAATCAATGTCATTTTTATATACCAATAATGAACTATCAGCAATGGAAACCAAGAAAATAATCCCAATTACATTTTTAAAATACCTAGAGATGTGATGAAGTCCCATTTGTTTATTCTTTCCTTTATGTCCCTTGCTCTAGGGGACATATTGGTAAAAATATTGCTGGGTGAAATATCTGAAATTTTCTGTCTATGTTCTCCTCTAGGACTTTTATGGTATCACAGTTTATATTTAAGTCTTTTATCCATCTTGAGTTTATTTTTGTGTTTGGTGTAAGTTGGTGGTCGAGTTTGATTTTTTTGCATGTAGCTGTCCAGATCTCCCAACACCATTTGTGCTAAGTGAAATGAGCCAAGTGGTAAAAGACAAATACCACATGATCTCACCTATAAGTGGAACTTAAACAACAGAACAAACAAGGGAGCAAAATAAAACCAGAGACGTGGAAATAAAGAGCAAACTGACAGTAACCAGAGGGGAGTGGGTAGAGGGATAATGGAGCAAAGAAGGGGAAGGGTCATCAAGGGACATTTATGAAGAACCCATGGACAAAGATACCAGGGTGGGACTGAATGTAGGAGGTAGGGGTTGGTAGGACAGGGGAGAGTAATGGGAAATGGGGACAACTGTAATTGCACTACAATAAATAAATAAATAAATAAATAAATAAATAAATAAATAAGTTTTAAACACCCCCCTAAAAAAGGAATTGTACCTGGCAAAAAGAACTACAACCACTTTTTCCTAGATACAAGAACAACCCTGACTTGAAAAAATAGTATGTAGAATTTAACCAAAGATGTAAAGTACCTGTACTTGGAAAACTATAGGACACTGAAGAAAGGAATTGATCAGCATTGTCTTCTCTTAAATTGTTTGGAATCCTTTGGCTATCTCAATTTCTTGTAACCCATCACAATCGAATCCAGGTTTTATTCAAATACATGAGCTTCTTTCATTTGCTCAGCCTGCTTTAGTCTAAAACTGTCTTTCTGTCCAATATTTTAACCACTTGCCAAAATGAATCTGATGAACACTAGAAAAGGTGCTAATATGACAAAGGAACTGAATGTGTAATTTAATTTAAATTAAATTTCAAAACTAACATTGTCTCTGTTAAAAACAATGTTATTATTTAGGGAGTATTACTTTAACTGTTGAATTATTTAAGACATGGTTGCATACTAATATGCATTTTTGTTATTTCATTTGTGCATTATGCATAAACACATCACTGATCAAGTTAGTGTCAACAGATTTGGTTGAAAGATTTTTTCCCTACCCATTGATATAACATTGTAAGTTTACCTGAATATTTTATACAACAAGTAATATCTAGGTAATCCAAAGTTGTTAAATAAACTGTTTATAGTATTTAAAATTAAAAGAAATGCATTATTATAATTAGATAATTGAATATTTTTCTAAATAATATCTATAGACAAATATATATATACTTAAAATTCAGACATATTGATGCAGAATTAAATGAAAATGTAGAAAGTAGTATTACAAACAGAGCTGTAAAGGAAAAAATATATTGGAAAAAATAGGTTGCAAATTTCATTACAAATGGCAATTACAGTTTGATGTGGTGGACCAAAAGGAGAAAACTGTCAGTTTTGTAAAGAAATAGAAAAATAACAGAATAATGTGATCAGTATTAAGAAATGTATTGAGAAAATGCATAGTTCATTTGATAAAATGTATTTTCTCAACATTCAAAATAATCGATAAAATTATTTACCTGAATTCAGAATTAAATGTCTAACAAAAATGTTTTAAAAGCTTTTAAGACAGTATGAGTGAAAATTTACTCAGCTATAAAATGATTTGTATAGTTGCTCTAAAAAATTTAGATGAACAGAAATAAATTATGTAAGTTATAAATGTTTTGAAGATAATTACAAACAGGAAAAAAGACTACAGTATAAATATTTCTAAAAATATTAATCAATTGAATCAAAATTAGAAAATTTCATGCTTTTATTTGACTTAAGAAGAGTGATGAGATAAAAAAGATAATACTTAATGTTTGAGCTATGTTTTATCTCAAAGAATTCCTAATTTATTTAAAAAGATTAACTTTTGGCATAAAAAAGTAAAAATTGTGAATATATACATATTCATATGTACATATATTTGAATACTTTCATAAAATATATAAGGCTAAATACATATATATAAACAATATACATGACAAAAGTAGTTTCACATCAGATAACACTCTCTACCTTGTTTGTTCAAAACTTAGGTTTACGGTAATTTTGTAACAAGAGACTGATGTTTTCCTAATACTTCATTCTGCTGTATGTACATATTGGAAATATCTTCACTCAGTTTTCAGAAGCTAACTTTATGAAAAGTATCATGGACATAATTATAAAGTTATTTATTTATATGAAATGAATATATAAATATTTATATAAATGAATACATAAATATTCATATATGTATAAAGGGGCACCCCAAAACAGAATTTATTTATAAAAAATTGTGTATTTATTTTTAACATGCGTAAACTTCAGTCACCTTCAAAGTACTCTCCATTTGGTGCAATACACCTATTAAGACTTTTTCCCACTACTCCAAACAGTTTTGGACCTTGTCAATTTTGATGCCTTTTAGTGCTTCTGCCATTTTTTGTTTTTCACCTCTTCCACATCAGCAAAATGTTTCCCTTTGATGACTTTTTTTCATCCAGGGAAACAAACAAACAAAAAATTACCCAGGTCAAGATCCATGAATAGGGAAGGTGGGGCACAGGGGTCATGCCATTTTTGGTCAAAAATTGCTTAACACTCAGCATAGTGTGGGCATTTTCACTTGAAAATCACCCATCACGAAATGGGCAAACATGTTGAAAGAGTCTTCAGAAAAATTCACCAAAGCCAAATGCAGCCTCTCACAACAATGCCAGCTGGTGCACTGATAAAGATGGGTGCCTGGAACACTTACCTAGCTGGGGAGGTCTGTACTACAAAGGACTCGCCCCCAGGAGAGAATTCCTTTTTTGGGGGGGTCCCCTCCTTGTATACATGTAAACACTCTCGATCATTATTATTTTATGAAATTAAGAGAGAAATAAAAGTCGATTCATTTAACGACGTTGTGTACCAATGCTCAGTTGATGAGCCATGGAAGAGTTTTTCACAAAGATTTATTGTACCATTCTTCCAGTGCAAGGGTTGTTGGAACAGAAGGAAGCTTGGTAACTATTTGATAATCAAAGACAAAATGCAGTGTGATTTATATTTTTCATTGATGCTGTATTGTTCATGAGCAAGCTAAATTTAAAAATCCAAGGAAATGGGGAGCTTATTTATGCCTTAGCTGGAGAAGTGTGCAAATTTATGTTGAAATTGAAACTTTTATCGCACAAATCAATAATGATGTTATTTTACATGAGAATTATTGAATTTATTTAACTTGGATAGACATAATTTTTAAATTACATGATTTTGTTTCAAAGTAAAAACAACCTTTGTAATAATGTAGACCAGTTTTATTAAAGTTGATATAAATATGAACAGAAAATGATATTTGATTCTGTTATTCAGAAATTTTATTATGTTTGGAAAATCTTACAGATGTAGATCTACTCTCTCAACTGTAAGTTTTATTGTATTTAAACACATAAAGTATTTTCACATGGAAACTAAGCATCTGAGTTGAGATATGCTTTACATGTAAAATCATGCTGGATTTATTTATTTATTTATTTATTTATTATTTTAATTGTTGTTCATGTACAGTTTTCTACCTTTTCCCTCTATCCCCCATCCATTTGAAGAAGTAGGAAAAAACTAAACTATATGCTTCATATTTTATGTTGACTTTATTAGGAAATGATAATATTTTAGATTGAATTAACAAAATATATTAATAAAATCCATTTTACCTATTGTTTTTACCTTTTATGTGGCTACAAGGAAATTAAAATTACATACATTTTTATCGGACAGCATAAATATCTGAGATATATATTCATATCAATAAGTTCAATCCAAAACCTTATTCTTATTTTTGTGTTCTCTTATTTTTGGTCTTGCATTCTGGAAATTACTGACCCAATATTTGGAGACTTTTGCCACTATACATTAACATAACCCTGCACTTTTTTCAAGGGGTGTAAGTGTCTGTTCAGTATATGACATGCTGGGATCTGAGTCCAGTAAAGGGCATATAGGCACTGACAGGTGGCAGAGGTAGGTGAGCATGACGTAATGCCCCTCCAGGATCTCCAAGAAAAAGCTGATTCTGCTGGCAAATGAGGCTCAGAGGGAGTTTGAGGGTAAAATGAATCAACTAATCCTTTCAAACATTATTATGCCTAATATTGCCAATATCACCAATTCTTTCCCAGTGTGTACTCCGGTTAGTACTTATGATACCCGAAGATGCTGTAAATTAAACATATGCTACAATTTCTCAACCCAGAGCATCTGGCTCTGATTTTCTTTCAAGACAAAGTCATGGAAACCTTCTTTGTACCACACCTTTATTCAAGAACTTAAGACTTAAAGCTTTGCATGTTATAGCAGCTTTCAACTCTGCAGTGCATAAAACAGGCATTCACTCTTAAGGTTTTATATCCCTAACGTAGTATGGTGGTATGGCAGTACGCATTTGTATGGGAGATCAAGAGAGAAAATTTAGGTAATTCATTGCAATCTGCATGTGCAGATTACTGGTATTCCACTTGGAATTAAGTTACTACGCTACTGTCAAGACCAATGAGGCATCAAGCCCAGATTCCCATCACTAGAGTTGCATTATAATTACTATATCATGTGAGTTTCAGTGACAGATAGAGTCTACTCTGGATAGTTTTACAAGAGAGATATTCATTAGAGGGGATGAGATACTTGAAATTGTTCGGTGAAATAGTATAGAATCCAAAAATGACAGCCAGAAAAACGTCTCTGAACTGACTTCCCTAGAGAGCGCATCTGAATCTGGGCGATCAAGAAGCAATGATGACAACTTCAGGCTTTTGTATTACATTGTCACTGTCATGACCACAGCTAGAAAATTAATATCTGCCTGATATTTTGTGAGCCATCTGCAGTATCTGTTTAACCACTTTATGGCAACAGGAGACTTAGAGCCAGGTAAGTAGATGGGTGAGCTGATGCCTCAGGAATGTAGGTGCAGTATGATCACAAAAAGAAAAGAAAAGAAAAGAAAAGAAAACAAAACAAAACAAAAAAACAAAAGAAAGGAAGAAAAATAAAAAAAGAAAAAAGAGTAAAATGAGCATTATTATAAAGGAAGAAAGTTACTAGATAATATTAGAAAAATTTATTTTCACAGGAGGATATGAAAACTCTAACTTTTTGTACCTAGTGACATATCCTTAAAATACTTAGCACAAGAAGAGATATGTCATAAGGAAACATAGACAAATGTACCAATAGAATGAATAATTTTAGTATACCTCTTAGTAATTGGTAGAACAAGCAGACAAAAAAATCTATAAGGCTATACATAATTTAAACTATACAAGATGTAATAATTATCTATATTTAATTCTGGAAAGTAATAAATAACGAGGGATATTGTAAGGTATTATAAGATACATGTAAGGGGGGACATTATCTCTATCTATCAACACTGTTTGCTATACACAAATGTTTTAAAAGATAATCCTGGACAAAAGGCAGTCAGGGCCCTGCTTGCACGACGTAAAGAAATACAAAAACCATGCAGAATTATCTTCCAGCAATGACCACACTGAAAGCTGGTAGTTTCAGGTTACTCACTAATTGTCTTAAAGAATATTATCAAATGTCACTTATGCTGTTTGTGAAATCCTGAAAGACTTACCACAAGTATTTTCTCTGTCCTAAGAAGCATTCAAGTGCACCAAGTAGTCTTTCACCTTTGAGGGTACAGGGGATTGTATCATTTGTTCAGAAGACAATTTGCCTCCACCCTTGCCACAGTTCACAGCGGGAGCAGTATAGTGCTCCGCCTTGTTGGCTTTGAGCTGGGCCATATAAATTGCTTTGTCCAATGGAAGGTGAGCTGAATTTGAATGGGCTTGTATGGACTTGCCTGGTTTGGCTTACACTCTAACTATCCTGCTTCCCTCCATGAAAACTCAAATCACCCTAAATGTCAACTGCTTCGTAAGCTTTGGTACTGAAATGAAAGATATGCCGAGTTAATCTGAGCCTTATCTGCGACTGTAAGAGAGACAATACACAGTAAACAATTTCTTTCTATGTGCAAGAAAGAAATACTTGTGTTGTGAGCCACTAAAATTTTTAAACTGTTTTTATGAAAAATTACTACAACACAAGTTGAATAATGCAAAGGGAGTGTTTTGTTATGTCCTAGGAACAGTTGGGTGCCCTAGGTGCAGATGCCTAAGTTTTCATGAAAATTAGCTCCTATTTTGTACCAAATAAAAGACTTTTTCAAAGTTGTCTCCTTATGTGGATATGATTTTCAGGACTCAAATTTACTTCCTTCCTTGGAATGCTGTGTGATAATTTCTCTCCACCTCCACCATACACATTATACAAGAACTGAAACCTCAGTGTCTAAAGTGTGGCTCTTTAAGCACGGAAATTAAAATCCATCCTCAAGATCTCCTGGTTAAAAGAGGGGATTCAGTAACAGTATTTATTAAAGTGAAGTTTTTTTTGTTGATAAGCCAGTGCCTGAGTGATTGCTTCAAGTTTTACAATGGAAATCTAATCTTCTAATTCACAGTAGAAATTTTCTGTTTTCAAAGTTTTTTCATATGATCCTTTATCTTTAAAACTTATTGCAAAAACAATATAAAATAATCAGGAAGAAATTATTAACATTTTCAGTTTACACATAAGCAACAATGAGGAGCCAGACTATAAACTGCTTTTTCAAAAGTAACATTAAATTTTTTTCCAATATGAGAGTGAGAAATGCTCTTAGATAATGAGAAATTTTGTTAAAAACCACACTGAACAAAACTGTGAATTTCAAATGACAGTTTAAGAAAATGTCTCTGAATGAAACAGATCTACATATTTGTGGTTATATAAAACTTCAGTTTTGTAAAATATTCTCATTGTAAAGTATCTTTTGTCAGTCTGAAATCTACAAATATTTATTTAATATATATTTTTCTTTAGAATTTTCAAAAGGTTTCATAAATATTCATTATCTATGACCTAAAGAGCTCAGATAAAGTAAGAATAAGCGACTTGTAAATAACTAATGTCAGTAAGGACCTGCCTGCCATTACTTAATCATACCCATATTCTACAGCAAAACAGCCCTGTACGGGTCATTACTGAGAAGAATGTCAAATTGGCCGATTTAATGTTACTTAGGGCTTACTTTATCTATATAACTGTCTCAGATAAGAATTGCAAGCTAATAATAATTACATTAGTGTCAGAAGTGTAGGGGACACCTATGGTTTATTTAGTAGGGGAAGATAGTTTTAATGTTCTAAATTGAATTTTACTGTCTACTTTAAGATAGTTAAAATAGCATATGTAAAATATTAAACCACCCATTAATGGTTGATATCTGAGAAATGCAATATTGTCTGAAATATTGTAATGCCTGTTGCTACCTCAGTCCAAACTGCTTGTCAAAAGGCATGTGGCAGCTTGAATATATCGTTGATACATCTAAATAAAATTACTGTATTTTTGTGATGTGAATGTAAGTGTGTCACTTTGAAAGTTACAAATCATCTCTGCTCCTGTGGATTTAGAAAGTTTACTCTCTTTGGTGTCATGTTGCATTCTTTAAATTTGCATGTCTAAGGGAAAAATACCTTTCAAAAGTAAATCTGTGAATAGTAAGCTTGGAGACAGTGAGCTGTAAGTGATCATGGATCCCCCACATACATCTCACAAAACACACACACCATCTACACTTGACATGGAGTCGTTGGAATCAATCATGGGAAAATTATATCTATAAAAACTGAGTACAACCTCAAAGCTATTTTTAGAAGTGGAGCCTCACTGATCTATCTATATATATATTTTATGTTCAATTCCTCCATGGGCACACAGCTCATGGTAGCAGAACTAGGACCAAGACCAAAATTTTTGGATTCTAATCACAGATTTCTTTTCATGACATGTGCTCTTGTGAGGAGGTTGAAAACATATATTTTATCAAGATTTAATGCATACCATAGTTTTATTAAATGTCAAATATGGAAACATTCTGGAAGAATTCAAACTGACTGTGAACTTCTGCTGTTAGATCAGCCAACACTATGAGAACCCTCTTCTGCACGGCACTTTGGCATCAGCGTGAGTATACAGTGTGCTTCCTAATGCATGGTAATAGTGGTGTGACAAAGCATGTATAGAGTGAGATAACTTGTGGCATTTTAACCAAGATTCTCAGGGAAATAGGTACAAACAGACAGGGTGGGGGACACAGATCTAGATGTTTCTCTGGGCGTGTGCATGTTTACATTTTTTCTTCCATATAGATGGTGCCCAACATGCCAACATCCAAGTGAATCCTTGAGGCAATAAAAATGAACATCCCAGAAAGCACGACCCCTGCATTCAAGAAGCTTACAGTCTAGGAAGGAAGACCAATATTTACAAAATAATCATTTCCATTAATGTATACATTCATTTAGCTAATATTTATGGAACACTTGTGAATGAGAAATTATGCTTTTGAGAACACTTGTGTATTGCATATATGGCTGTAATTATAGGGGTAATTGCCTAGATTTAAAGTGAGAACTGGGGTACAATGCAATCTGCAGCTGGAACGCACACATGATCTGCCTGAAAGTCATGTCTTGTAATTTACCAAATCACAATTCTTCATCTACCTAGAAAATGTCAGCTGAAGCTGGACATTTTTTTGAAGTCTCTTATTTAGCTAAAAAAAAACAAACAAACAAACAAAAAAAACTGATAGCTTTGCATTATTTAATAATATATAGATATGTACCTTATACCCTGTGGTAATAATATGTACATGTTATAAAATGAAAACATACAGTTGTCTCTCCCTCATTTTTAAATAAAACCAATTCTTGGAGACCAACAAACATGTCCTACTGAGATATGTTTGAGGAACGGCAAGCAATTACTAAAGCCACAGCACTGTTTTAAACTGTTTCAAAGAGTACAGGGACTAAGACTGGAAATGTACAGTAAAAAATACTTTGTAGGTCCACAAATTCAAAGGCAAAGTAATGTTGTCCTCAGAGAAGACTTAGTTTTTTTTCACATTGCAGCTATGAATACCTACCTACAGAAGACTGAGGTGATCTAGGTAAAGGTACCTCTTAGAGATAGGACATACAGGAGGAAATCAATAAATATCGAAACATATATTCTTGGTGTTTCAGGTTTCTTTGGAAATACTCATGGATGTGCAATTGCTGTGTCATAAGGCAGATCCATTTTTAATTTTTTGAGATAACTATATACCATTTTCCACAGTGGCTGCACCACTTTGCATTCCCACCAACAATGCACATGGTTCCCTTTTCTCTACATTCTTACTAACTCTTGTCATTTGTTTGTTGATTTATTGATGACAGTTATTCTGATAGGTGTGAAGTGGTGTCTCCTTGTGGTTTTCATTTGTATTTCTCTGATGATTAGTAACGTTGAGTATCTTTTCATATGTCTAATGGACATCTGTATGTCTTCTTTGGAAAAGTGTCTATTCAGGTCCTTTGCCCATGTTTTAATTGATTTTTTTTGTGGGTGTGTGTGTATTGAATTGTATAAGTTCTTTATAAATATTAATCCCTTATCAGATATATCACTGGTGTATATGTTCTCCCATTCAGTGGATGGTCTTTTCATTTTGTTGGTGGTTTCCTTTGCTGTACAAAAACTTTTCAGTTTGATTGAGTCCAATTTGTTTATTTTTTCTTTTGTTTCCTTGCCCAAGGAGATATATCAGAAAAAAATATTACTATGAGCAATATCTGAGATTTTAATGCTTATGTTTTCTTCTAAGATTTTTATGGTTTTAAGTTCTACAGTGAAGTCTTTAATCCATTTTGAATTTATGTTAAATGTATGGTATAAGAAGGTGGTCTAGTTTCTTTTTTTTGCATGCATTTATACAATTTTTCTCACATCATTATTTGAGTAGTCTAAATTTACCCCATTATATGTTCCTGACTCCTTTGTTGAGCATTAATTGACCATAATGGTGTTGGTTTATTTCTGGGATCTCTATTCCAATACAGTGTTATTTATAATAGCCAAGATTTGGAAGCAGCCCAAGTGCCCATCAGTAGATGAGTGGATAAAAAATTTGTGGTACATTTACACAATGAAATACTACTCGGTCATTGAAAAGAAGGAACTTTTACTTTTTGCAACAGCATGGACGGACCTAGAGAGTATTATGCTAAGTGAAGTAAAAGTAAACAAATAAAAAAATACCCACAGACAGATAACAGTATCATGATTACCAGAGGGAAGTGGGTAGGGGGAGTTAGGAGAGGGTAAAGGGTTGGTACGTGGTGATGAAAGAAAACTTAACTTGGGGTGGTGAACACACGATACGATGTACAGTTGATGTATTAAACAATTATATCCCTGAAACCTATATAATTGTATTAACTAATGTCATCCCAATAAATCCAATATAAATTAAAAATGAATACTTAAAATATATATAAAAACAAAATAAAACTATATTTTTGGCTGTTTTTTGGAATAGCTCAGTTTGGAAGTCCTGAGGGCCTCAAAAAGGACAAGAATACTGGGGAAGAAAAAGGCAGGGCAGATGCCAGATACGAAACAAATGTGTCATCTACAGGATTCTGTTTAGCGGTCAACAAATACATAGTGAGAGCCTCACATGTGTCTAGCACTGTGTTGATTGCTTTGAGATGTATCTGAGCCCTAAGTCACCTACAGGACAAGGAAAAGATAACCCAATGGTTTGGAAACTGTGCCGTGAGAAAGATGATGAAAAGAATGGAGTGAAGAACTTCAGGAAATTGAGTCTGGCTTGTTACAGGTGAAAAAAGGTATATTGTTTAACTTTGAATAAGAAACTTACTTTTGTTCCTAAGGAACAAAGTAAAACATTGAAGTTTCTGTTATTATTTTTAGAAACAATTCATAAAAGTATTTCTAAAAATTATTTTCAGCATTTTCCCCCAGTTGCAATATGACAGCTCTGCTGAATGCGTGATCTGGAATAAATGACCATCTTTCACCTCACTGGCAGCCTTCCACAGCCAGAAATACTGCTGACATTTCAAAATGGGAAGTTAGAAGGAAAAGTTGGTAGATAGTAAGTAAGATAAATATTCATTGCATGCATGACCCTACCTATGACACAAATACAAAACGAAAAGGTCTTCCATCATATTTTTATTGAATTTATTGGGGTGACATTGGTTCACACAAAACGTGCAGGTTTCAAGTGTACAACTCAACAAGACCTCATTTGCACACTGCGTTGTACACCCATTACCCAAAGCAAAGTCTCTTTCCATTCCCATTTCCACCTTTTGCCACCTTCACCTACACTTCGCCCTCCCTACCCTCTGGCTATCACCACAGCATTATATATATATATAATATTTATACATAAGAATGTAGTGGTCTATATATGTAGTTTATATATGTGTAGTTTTTTTGCTTAATCCCTTCACCTTTTTTCATCTAGTTCCCCCTACTACCCACCTCTCTGACAGCTGTCATTCTGTTCCATGTATCCATGCCTCTGTTTGTATTTTGTTCTTCAGCTTTTTGTGTTGTTTTAAAAACTGAGATTGGAATTCCTCACTAGGGAACATGCAGGTGGACTGCCGCAGTTACTGCAGCAGTCAGGTTGCCAGAGCACTCAGTGGGTAGAGCGGTAGCCTTTGAACTAAGTGTCACACAGCTCCGTGCCAGAGAAAGCTGGATTGAGTTTTGTCTTTTATGAGTTTTATGTTTATTATGTTTTATATTTTATATTACTGGAAATGTTTAGTATGCCATTCATACTTACCTCCAACGTCGCTTGTGTTTTCAACATCTTTTCATTTCTCAAGTCATTCCTTTAGAGGAGCAACCCAAAAATTTGAAAGGCTTCCCTTTTTGCTAATGTAGATTTCCAAATGAGCAACAGTTTACAGGTACTCAAGTATTGACACTCCTCAGAATCCCTGAATTTCCCAAAGAAAGTTTCTTTTCCACAGGAAAGCACTTACTATATAGGAAAAACTGTCGCACTCAGTGTTTGGGAGATGAACAGAGATGAAGGGTGCAGAGTGTTTTCTAAAATAGGGCTTCTGTGGTGTGTGTTTGTGCATGCATGTGTTACACACACATACACACACACATACACACACGCTCATCTGTACCTATTGGTGCTGATAAATATTTTCTTTCCAATTTACAAATAAAAATGTCTTATTTGAAAGAGGACACATAAACTATCAAATGCAATGTGATGTGTTTGTTAAATAATAAGCAACAGAAACACAGAGAAATAAATATTTCTCAGGGAGGTAAAATATATACAACTATAAAATCATAAATATACTGGAGAATTATAATATGAATTTGTAAATTGTATGCAAATGGCTTGAAACCAGATCTATAAAGACATAAATAAAGCAACAAGACTGAAAGGTTTATACGTTCGCTTGTTTATAGAGTAGCACAAACATTTTTCTTTTTTAATTGGCAATTAATTTTCAGCAGCCATCTAGGTACTTTCATGTCAAATTACTTTTCCTGCACTAAACAAGATTAGGCATCCAAGCAGCAAAGCACTTACGTGAAAAGTGAGAAACTGACTGTCAAGTAGATATTTTCCACCTATAACCAATTAAAATGTTTATTTTTTGATGAATGGGTGTTGTAATTTCACATTTTGTATTTTTACCTAAGTACATACCTGTGTAACAGCCCAGTACACAAGGGCTAAGAAAAGATGTAAACTGAGATTCTGTCTTTTCTTTCATGCAATTTACTGTCAGGAAAAAAAAACAGCATTTTTTTCCATGGGGGAGAGGGGTGTATATTGAAAAACACAGCTTTATGTTACTGCACACAAAAATACGTCACCAGGACAAGTATATAGGTATGTTAAGTGTGTTTGTGTATGTGTGTGCATACATATATATGTATTTTAAGCAATAAACTTCAAAACAATTCCCTTAATAGATTTTTAGTACCTCAATTTCTTATAAATTATTATTTAGATTAAAGTGTAAAAATGCCTGTATTTAAAAATCAGGCCATTGACACATAAGGTAAAAAAGTAATGTATTATTGATAACCTTCAAGTGAATGACATAAAAAGGAAAGTATCGACTTTTGGAAGATGTCTCATTTTTCTTACTTCACAGAAGACTGATGCAAGTTCATGGGCCTATCAATATCATTTGAATTAATGCATATTCCTTACTATTGATTGCTTTAACAATGATTGTCATAACTGATTTATGGGCACTTACGCCTGTTAAATATTTTAAGAGGTAAATATCAGATTTGTATATATAAGTAGATTGGCTTGAATAAAGCACAGGGAAGGATGTTGACATTATGCCTTTTGATTTAATCCATATTATAATACATTATGAAAGATGCACTTTTAAGGAAGCAGCAAAATCTAACTGAAAGTTGATTTTAGATCACATTGCTTCCTAGACTTAAGGGCAGAATGTTAAGAATAACAGAGTATTTAAAATTTTAAAGTAGCTATTCTTGTGTTATTTGGTAATGTATCTAACATCCATGAGAGAAACTAAGATCTAGTAAACCAATATAAAATTTGAGTATTATTTTTTGTTACTTAAAATGGATTTGTTCCCATTGTTTAGAATAAATCAGAATACAAGACTATAATTCTTAATTTTAGTTTTCCATTGTGACTGATACGCCGTGCTTCCCGAGTAAATGACAGAAAATGTGACAGTGTGGGAGACAGAGAGAGAGACCTTCTACCATCTGTCTGTGTGTGTCACCCTATATTTAGCATGAGTATCTTTTACTTAAAGGTGTGAGAGATGATTACTACAGTCGCTTGTCAAGAAACAAACTTTTTAAAAATCATCTGTGTTGAGGTAGCGTATGTGTAGCATGAATGCACTTAGTTTGAGAGTCCGATTCAATCATTTTTATTAACAGTGGTGTGCAAACATCACCACAATCCAATTTTAGAAAATTTCCATTACCCCAAAATGATTTCCTATTCCCTTGCAGTCACTCCCTGTTCCCAACTCCAGTCCCAGACAATCACTAACCTACTTACTATTTCTAAAGATTTTCTTCTTTGAACATTTCACATACATAAAATCAAATAAGGTATAGTCTTTTGCATGTGGCTTCTTCCATGGAGCATAATGTTTTAGGGGTTCATCTATGCTGTAGCATGAATCCACACTTCATGTGTGTTTATTGTCAGGACTGTTCCCTTGTGTGGATAACCACAGTTTTGCACACACTCACCAGGTGATGAATGTATGCATTGTTTTTACTTTATGGCTATTAAATATTGTGGCTATGATCTTGTAGAAATCTTTATGTGGACATATGTTTTCATTTCTCTTGTGTACTTTAGGGGTGGAATTATTGGATCATATGGTAAATTTATGCTTAATGTTTCAAGAAACTACTCAACTGTTTGCCAAAATGACTCCCTCATTTTACATTCCTACCGACATCATATGAGGCATCTAATTTTGCTACATCCCTGACTATGTGTTTTATCTGTCCTTTTGATTATAGCTATCCTAGCAAATGTGAAGTGGTAAATCATTGTGGTTTTAATTTGCATTTTCCTAATAGCTAATGATGTTGTACAGTTTTTCATGAGCTTATTAGCCATTGCATATCCTGTAGAGAAACAACTGTTTAAATAAATCCTTCACCTATATTTAAATTGGATTATCTGCCTTTTTGTGCTTTGGGTATTATGTCTAAGAAATATAATCTAATCCACGGTCATAAAGAGTGAGTCCTATGCATTCCTCTCTGAGTGTTTTACAATGTTAGCTTTTTCATCCAGACCTATGATCTAATTTGAGTAATTTTTTATGGTGTGAGGTAGGAGCCTAAATTCATTTTTTAATGTGAATATTGTCTCAGCACCATTTGTTGAAAACGCGATTGAATTCCCCATTAAATTGCATCTTTCTCCCATGCAGACGGATCACACTTCATTTATTTTTATGCATATCTCACATTTTTTCTTGAAAATTGGTTATTTTAGGTAATATATTGTAATAACTCAAGAGCTTAACTCTTTCTACTCCTCAGGGCTAATGCTGTTATTTGTTTCATTATAATATATTTGTTTAGTGGATTTACTTGACTAATTCTATAAAGTCTATTTCCATTGCAATGCGCAGTCTCAGATGACCTGGCTTAGTCTGTTTTTCTTATTTTTATCTTTTTTACCTGACAACCTAGAAATTGTCCTGAGTCAGTGTAAGTCACTTTTTGCTCAGAAGTTGTGGTGAAAATCCCCTTGCCCTGTTAGACATTTACCCTTTTTAATGCAATACATATGTGGTTAGAAGTTGTTATTACAGGTCAGAGTTGACATTTTTGCTCCACCCCCCCACCCCCCACCATTCAGCCCAGAACTACTGGAATGAATTTTCTCTGTATGATCAGTTTTTTAGAGGATACAGCTTTTTTGCACGCACGCAGTCTTCAAGACTATCTAGGATGGGTGTGGTTTTGTTTTTAAAACTGGCTTATTAGTAATTCCTTCTGGGTCATGGTAGACCATGGTTCAGCCAATGTTTTAACCAGACGTTAAGGTGGTACTTAAGACCCTAGTCCTGGTGAGGCTTTTGCCCTTTGCTGTGGATGTGTGTGTACTCGGGAAATGCTTACGTTCCTGTCTCCTCTCCTGCTCTGATTGCTCTTCAGCTGGTTCAGCTCGTACACAGGTGCTCAGTCTTTCTGTGTTCCAAGGTTAAATGTGATTCTAGCAGTTCTTCCTGGATATCTCTTTACCTGGTCACTTCAGAAAATCTTGTGATTACTCTGCGAAAACATTTTTTTTTTTTTTTGCTATTTGTAGAGTTATTTACACCCTTTTAGTTGCTCTCTATCTACCAAGATCAACATTGTTTATGACGTCTCCCCTACCTCTTAACGCATGGAATTCTTCTCATTCTTTTCCAACTACAGTCAATTCCCTCAGGCAGAACTGTGAAGCGTTTTATCCCCATGGTGTTTCTTTCTCATTGGATGTAACTTTTGCATAACTGCACAATATCTGGGACCAGGAACCATGAGCCATGGCCCATTTTTTTCCGGAGTCGCACCTGCTCTATGACCAGGAGTCTGTGATGGGGACTGGAGAGTGTCTCCTTGGCTTGTCCCTTCCTTGGAACTTCAACTCTAGCAAGATGTGGTGGGGGTGATCAAAGCCCAGTATTCTTGTCTTGTGGTGTCTGGAATAGAACTTTTGCCCTGTGAGAGGGGCCTGGGTGATACAAGGGAGCCTTGGCCGCCTTGTCCATGCTTGCATGAAATACAGCCTCGGCAACATGGAGTTGGGGGAAATGAGAAACACAGGTGGGCTGCCCATCTGCTGCGACACAGTTGCATAGAGTGGAAACTAGAAGGAGAGTGAGCCCTGTAAGATGCAGTTTTGTATGTTATTGATTTGAGAGAGAAAGAGGAAGGTGTGGAGGGGAAGAGAGAGATTGAGGTTTGTCATTCCACTTATTTATGCATTCATTGGTTGATTCCTGTATGTGCCCTGACTGGATATCAAATCTGCAAAAAACTTGGTGTATCAGGAAATCACTCTGACCTACGGGGCTACCCGGCCAGGGCAGATTGAAGCTCTCTGAGTGTTGAGAGGCAATTGGTTGTGGCTCAAGGGTCACAGACTCTCACTGTACTTACTAACATTGAATTGATTGTGCTAAAGGAGTGATGTTCCATTTACTGTATGCCCTTAGAAAAATTTACAAAGACTTAAATTGTTTTTTAAAATAATTTTCTGCATGTAAATGGTTGTTTTGCCGAGGAGAGTGTATTGTAGTCCTTGTTCTGCTTTTCTAGAGAGGGTCAGTCTCACAAAAGGGTTACTTTTAAATATAGTATTTTGTTTCTGTTTTCAAAAGGCCTAAATTTTCATTTGGGAACATAAGCACTTTAGCGTCTCAACTAAATTACAAGCCTTTGTAAATACCACTAAATAAATTAAAATATTTATTTAAAAAATCATCTCTTGGTGATTAAAAATGCAAAAGTATAGCCCCTTTCCAACCAAAAGAAACACATATAATCCCATTATAGCAACTTTTTCTTCTAAACAGTCTTCATTTAATTGTTCTTGATAAAATTCCATTAGATACCACCACGTCCATATCAATGCTAGCATAAATTTTAATTGATATGGTCTAATTGCTAATCCCATTCTACTTTAATTTGTAGTTCTACCTATGTCAAAAATATGAATATTTCCAATCATATACTACAACGCATTTGTTCAAGGACTTCCTTTAATTGCTTCCATTATTCCTGATCCTGTGGTGTAGATGGGAGAAATTTGGGTAACCCTTTGGATGCTACCCTGTTTTGTGTGTCAAAATTGGATTAGATGCTATGCATAATGCAAATAACCATGTAATTATTTTGAATTTACAATATATTTACTATGTAATTGCATAGTAAGTACCATATAATTACAAGATGATTATATGATTATTTCTGCTTTTTACACAGCTTTAAAAGCAAAAGATTTTGTTGCAATTATTATTGGCATCTATTGGTAAGTGTTACATAGTAGGGAACAAAATATTTATCATGTAATTAACCAAGCAAGCAACTGTTATTGCCCCTTTTCAGTTGCAAAATTTTATGTACAATTACTGTGCTAAGCCTTAAAATACTAAAAAAATAAAGTTTATTAACTAAAAGAAGTTATTGCACTTCAGGCATTAGACATGAATGCAATGCATTGTTTGATATCTTAAGGTATCTGATTATTCTGTACCTCATTCTGTTTATCTATTATGATTGTGTATTTTTATTTGAGGCATTGAATTTTAGGTGTATTTTTATTTGAGGCATTGAATTTTAGGTTGGTTTTTAAGATATTCCAAGAAAATTTAAATTGGTCAATATGAGGAAAAACTCAAGAAGTAAAAGGAAAATAACACCTAAAAAATATCCAGACATATGATAGTAGAACATATAATTTTTTTAATTCTTTACTCTTTTTTTAATTTTATAAAATAAGCATTTTATGTCAGAGCAGTATTAGATTTGCAGAAAATTGTGAAAATAGTGCAGAGGATTTCCACATACCCTACACCCCCAGTTTACATTATTATTAATATCTTACATTTTATGGTATGCTTATTATAATTAATGAGCTAATATTGACACACTATTAACTAAATTCCCTAACATAGTCTGATGGTATTAGTTTGTACCTAATGTCTTTTTTCTGTCCTAGGATTTTATGCATGATGCCACATTACATCTAACAGTCATGTCATCTTATGCTCCTTTTGGCTGTGATATTTTTTTTTTTTCAGATTTTCCTTGTTTTTGATGACCTTGACAGTTTTCAGATGTACTGGTTAGCTATTTGTAGAATATCCCTCCACAATTGGGACCTATTTAATATTTTTCTTCATGAGTACACTATGATTTCATATGTTTTGGGGAGGCAACCCTGGGGGGAAGGTGCTAATAAGACCATACCATGTCAACAGTAGATAATGTGAGCATGATTTATCACTGTTGATGTTCACCTTGGTCACCTGGCTGAGGCAGTGCGTCAGAGCTCTCAACTGTGAGTTACCCACCCCTGTCTGTGCTGTCCTCTGGGGAGAAAGCCACTATGTCCATCCCACACTAAAGCATAGGGAAGTTATGCTCAGCCTCCTTGAGGGCAGAATATATACGTAAATCATCTGGGACTCTTATGCATGGCAGCTATATCTATCGCCCCTTACTAATTTACCCAATTATTTATATTAGTATAGAGTCTTGCACATTTGGTTCAAAACTTTGGGTTTTGTTCTAAAACTGCTTTATTTTGTTATTCAAATTGTTCTAGATTTGGCCACCAGCAGTTCTTTCCGTTGCCTCCTGTGTTGCTTAGATTAACTAGATATTGCGAATGTTTTGACCAGTTATGTATAAAGCTGCCATATGAATTTGTATGCAGATTTTTGTGACTATATTAGTTATCAGATCTGTTGCGTAAACTTCTAGAAGTGTCATTGGTTCAGTGTATGGTAAGACTATAATGAATTTTATAAGAATGTGACACCCTGTCTTCCAAGTGGCTGTTCTAGTTTATATTGACACCGTAATGAATGAGAGTTCCTCTTGCTCCACATGATTGTCAGCCATTGAAATTGCAGGATTTTTTTTTACTTTAGTCACTATAATAGGTACCCAGTGATATCGCATTGTTGTCTTAATTTGCAACAATTAATGATATATTGCATATATTTTTATATACTTACTTCCATTCTATATATAATCTTTGGTGAGATATTTTTTAGATCAGTTTTCTGTTTTTTAAATTGGGTTGTTTGTTTTCTTATTTTGAGGTTGTAATGCTTCTTTATATAATTTGTACACAGCCCTTTATCAAATATGTAATTTTAAAATAGCCTGACAGTTGGTGGTAGTATTTTGTTTTTTTAACAGTGTCGTTTGCTTAAAAGTATTTTATAACTTAAATAAAACATAAGTGATCACTTTTGGTCTTCATGAGTTATACTTTTCCTTTTGTGTTTGTGCTAGTTTTCTAGAGCTGCCATAACAAAGTATTACAACCTCCAACCTCAGTGTCTTAAACAAAAGTTTATTGTCTCATTGTCTGGAGGCTTGAAGCTCAAGAGCAAGATGTCAGAAGGCCCGTTCTCCCTCAGAACGCATCCAGGTCCCTGAAGGTATCTGTTCCAGGACTTTCTCCTAGCTTCTGCTGGTTCTGTGGCTTGTGGCGGCTTAACCGCAATCTTCACTTGGCATTCCTCCTGTGTCGAACTTCCTTTCTATATAAGGACACCAATCAGATTGGATTAGGGGCTCACTTTACTACAGTATAACTTCATCTTAAATCAACTAAATACATTTTCCACAACTCTATTTTCTAATAAGTTCACATTCTGAGGTGCCATGGATTGGGGCTTCAAAATACAGATTTTGGGAACCCAGTTTAACTCATAACAGTCTCTAGAACACATCATCGAATTCATGGTCGCATAAATGTTCTCCTATATTATCTTCCAGATATTTATTAGTGTTGCATTTTGCACTTAGGTCTATGATCCATTTTGAATAACTTTTGAAAGTTTTAAGGTTAATGTCTAGGTTGATTTTTTGGTTTTTGCATCTGTTACATCACCACTTGTTGAGATTAGACTGTATTCATTGCATTGCCCTTCCTTGTTTGTCAAACATTAGTTAACTATATTTGTGCAGGGTTTTGTTCCTGGGTTTTCTACTCTGTTCTGCTGGTACATGCATCTACTCTTTTACCAATCTATGTTGTCTTGATTTTTACATTTTTAAAGTATTTATTGAAATTGACTTGGTGAGTCCTTCGACTCTTTATTCTTCAGCATTGTGTTGGCTCTTCTAAATCTTTTGCTATTAAATATGACCTTTAGAATCAGGTAAATTTTCCCAAGGGCATGGTAGGATTTGCTGAAAATTTCAGCAATCAAAACTAAAAGGACAAGTTACTGACATTGGCCTCCGTCTGTGGCTAATATAGTTTCTTGTCTGAGTGAGTCGGCTATAAGCCATACAAACTTCAGCCTTCTAAGGAAATAAGGCAGCAGTGGCTTCACCTCCCTACAGCCGGTATCTCAGATACGAGGAAATGGAAAGCACAAGGCAGATGTCTTTCCGTGATAAGCCCCTGCTTCCGCTGATGGAGGCTGCAGCGTTAGCTGAAGTATCATCTCCTGTAGCCGATGGATGTTATTTGCTCACACTGGGAGAAGTTTGAAAACCTAGGCACTGTGTTTCAATATTAACGTACATACAAATCACCAAAACACATTGCTGAAATATATATTCTGATTTAGTTTGTCTGCGGAAGGCCGCGTCTTTAATAAGCTTCAAGAGATGCTGCTGCTGTTTTATGAATGGCACGTTGAGAAGCAGAGAGCTGGAGGGTTTTTTCTCAAACTTCAGCATGCCCCAAAGGATTTAGACAGCTTAATACACATATTGTTGGCTTCATCCCCAGAATTTCTGATTTATTATGTCTGGGTTAGGGGCTTTGAATTTGAATTTCTAACAAGCTCCCAGGTTATGTTGAGGCTGATGGTCTGGGAACCACATTTAAAAAACATTGACTCAAAATTGTAATCTACAACTATTCCAAAATGGAGAAGTATCAGGATTCTAGCCTATTTGATAGGTTACAGAAAAAAACAAAACAGAACAAATATTCTCCTATCCCTTATCGCTTATTGAATCACCTGTTGGCCAGGTAATCCAAAGCTTGACCGCCCTGTTTTTCTAGGGAAATGACACCTGTTGGCAGTGCTGGTGGTTATAATGAAAATGTTTCAGCCACTAACAGAGATATTTTTATGTTAGCTTTTTTACATACATAATTGAAAGGTGAGGCCATATTGTCATTCATACATTAGATTGTAACTATATACTTCCAAGAACACAGAAAAATATAGGCAAAGGTAGGTAAGAAAAGAAAGATGGTGGCTGTTTAAGACATCTCAATAGTACAAAGGAGAAAAATTCAGCCGAAGAATGAGAATAGGTTGGGTTAGGTGATGACTTAGTATAATTGACAGAGAGTTCATCATTTTTTTGGATACAAATTCCTGTGATGACTCAAAAACTTGGAAACAATAAAAACAAACCAACAAAATGATTTAAGAAATGTAAAGAAAAAAAGAAAAAGAAAATAATATGCAGTCCATCTTGGGAAAAATGGCTGTATTCTTCCTCACTTGCCAATGGTTCTTCATACTTTCCAGTTACTGAATCTTAATGATTGAACATTTCTCTCTCTCTCATATTTTAGACACAATTATTCAGCAGATCCATGTGGCACAGCCCTCCAAACATATACAGGACTTAAACATTCCCTACCATCCCCACTGCTAACACTCTGGGCCAGACAACACTTTCTTCTGTCAGGCATTACCACACTAAATGCCTCCTTGCTTTTTCAGCATTGCCTCAGCCATCCATGTAAAAGATGAGACAGATCACATCACTGCTGCATTCAACGATTTTCAGTGTCTTTTTTCCACATGCAGTAAACTCAATTCTTACTAAGTTCCACAAGACTCCCTGCAATCTGGGCAAATGTTACTTATCTCACCAACACCCTCCTGCTTTTCCCTCTTGCTGATTCTGGCCATCAAACCTGCTAGCCATGCTCCTGGTTCAAGGTCTTTGGTGTTTCTTTTGCTTGCTCTCCCAGGAATTTACTTGAGTCATTTCTTGTAATGCAGGCCTTTGTCAAATGTCACATTGATAATCAGACCTTTCTAGACTATCCTGACATAGTAACTACATCTTTCCCTATACTTATTTTCCTCCATCTTTTATTTTATATTGCTCCATAGCACTTCTTATTATTGAACATGAAATACACTTTTCTTGTGTGGTTGTAACAGGGTGCAGCTAAGAGGGGGGGCCCCAAAAAGGGAGTGGGAATGGGGCCCAGAACTCACGGTGTCCAGGAAATATTAGAGGGACATATAAGATGTCCTCACCCCCTCCCCCACAGGTATGAGTTGGGGGAAGGGACAAATGGAGCAGGGCAATTGAGTTGTTTTGCATAGCAGCGGTTTTGCAGATAACCTCCAGAATGGTCATTTAACATATCTATAACCTTTAACTGGTTTCATAGATATGTTAAACAGCTGTGGCCATGCTCTGAGCCAGGGGGGATGGAAAGGACTTCCCCAAGGACGTGACTGGGGGAGGAACCCTAAGTTAAAGTACCTGTGTGGGAGCTTGAGAAGATTGGCTCCAGAAAATGGGACACACCTGCCCAGACTCATGATGGCATCCCAATAACCTTGGAAATATACGGGAATGCTGGCAGGTGTAACCGATTGTAGGAAGAGTCGGAAATGGGGCTGCAGAGGAGGATTGGCGTGGGGATTTAAATCCAGGCGTGGCAGCCATTTGAGAGAGATCCATGCGGTTTCACCAGAGGGCAGGATTCACAGCTCTATGAGAGAGAATCCGCATGCTTTCCCGAGAGTTAGGACCCTCACAACCCTGTGAGGGAAAATCACCATGTGGCTTTAGCAGAGAATTGCCACGTGGCTTTTCCAGAGTGGGGACCCCTTCCCCACAGCTTTGGTAGAAGAAGGACCACACGGCTTTGGGGTGCTCCCTTTGGCTGTGTGGCCTGGGAGCAAGAGAGACTGCCTGAAAGAAGGGTGAAAGAACTCTT